>CAMAPF010001092.1:600000-966268 GCA_945859915.1 Cuscuta epithymum
ATCAAGAATATACTTTCTTGAGCAGATTAGCACGCTCACTACTCAAGAAACTAGGGGACTTGTGTTGAGGCATATTATTCCAGCCTACTACTGTTTAGAGGTCCAAGGCGTTACCCCAGTACAGAGCCTGATCAGTTGGGGGCCATTTGGGCCCGTTTAGGCCCACTTGACCCATTTAGGCGCGTTTTTTCCACTCAGCCCATTTGGCCCATTAGGCCAGGATAGCTTTTGTACCCCTCCCCCTTTCCTATAAATAGGAGGAGTTCCCTCCATTTGTGGATGGCTCTCTTCTCCCCTTCCATTTCTTTTTCTGCACCCTCTTTCTAGATTAGCTTGCAACCTCCATTAATGGAAGCTTCATATATACTTGTACTATGTAAATGGTGAGGAGAGTATTAATGGGAATGAGAGTGGCTTGAACAATAACCCAAAAAGTCCCGTGACTTTCTTCCTTTCAGATTTCCACGTTAAAATAGCTCGTTCACAGATTCACTTAGACATTATGTACATTTATTTACTGTTTCGTGTTGAATTAACCAAACAAGTATCAAATTATTTTCTCTCTCTAACTCGTAGTTCTATCTTCTCTCTACAATACCACTAGCAGTTTACCGGTGAATTATCAGTATACATAAAAATAAAATGAAAGGAAGACAGAGTTATATATGTGAAGTTAGGTTATCGAATAATTCAATAATGACTAAATACTCAGGTACTTTTTTTTTTGAAACAATAATACTCACGTACTTCTTCGTCCAATTGAGAACATGTCATATTTTATGTCCATCATAACTATACATAATATAATTAAGAGCCATTTTTCCATTATATACGTATCCACAATCAAAATTCATTAACATAGAAAAATTAACATAGAAAAATAAACCAACGGAACGTAATGATCAGACCATGTTGTGACACGAACTCAATCTGTATAATCAATACACCGGCTTGTGCTGCCTGTTTATTAGGCTAATTATGTTTGTTTACGTTTTTTTTTTAGTGAGATTGATTGATTATATACTTTCCCATAAAACAATAAAAAACAATCTAACAGAATTATTATTTACAAAATGTTCAACGTAGTTGGTAGTATATGAGATGTTTTCTTATTTGGACTTATTCCACTTCTAGACCATATTAGATTTAAGCAGACCAGATCAGACAAACCAAACTTAAACAAATCAGAACAAATCATACACCAACAATTGTAAAATACACAAAATCATCAGATCAGAATAATTCAGATCAGACTAGACCAGATCGGAAAATTTCAATTCAATTTAAAACATATATACATAGTCTCACAATTAGAGGCTTTTACAATGAGATAATTTCCTACATAATATAGGAGGAAAACATTTTCAAATTTCTCAAATATGAGTCCATAGTTTCTTCCCAATATAGGAGCACTCATATTTAGGGAAGTTTTGATTCTTGTAATAGGACTAAATACATTCTAATTGGAGAAGAAAACATAACTAGTCATAGGGTATGTTTGACACAACCAGCTGAAAAGACACTTTTATGAGTTTTTTAGCTTTTAGTGACTGAAAAGATCTTAAAATAAAAAGGTGGTAATTGATAAATAAAAAGCTGATTATATTGTTTGATTTAGTTATGCTTGACATACAAGCTATTGAGACTAATCAATGCTAAAAGCTACATACTTTTCTCAGATGCTACTCACTGTAGCATTTCGAAAAAGATATCATATTCTTAACAAAGCTCTTAACAATCACACATACAACTAGAAGCGTTTAACGACTGAGTGCATGTTTGGGAGGCATACGTCCTTACCTTCTAGCTTTTTCAGCCACTTGTGCCAATTGTGTTAGAGAGAAAAAAATTAATTAATACGAAGTATATAGTACTATATAGTACTATATATGTTTCTCTTCTTCTTATTGTAATAAGTTTTTCTGTGTTTGATATGTTTTTGTATACAGTGTCAAACACAACGTCTGAATAGGAAAAATGTATCTCAAAGTATAGAAGACTATAAAAAGCATTATGAAATGAATCGAAACATAACAAAAATTCAGTTCTAATCGATTCTCTGATACCTGATTCTGAAATCCCAACTTTATCAAATGTTGTGTTTATTTGGTCGACCACCTATTTCGGAACAGGGGATATTATAGACTCAGAATTCAACAGAGCAATTTGCCAGAAATCCAAGTTCATTACTTCAGAAAATTGTCTTCCGACTGACAATTTGAACACTCAACTTAAAATCTACAAGAAGTCCCAGAAGAATAAAAGACGCCACAGTATGAGGCTAGATCACAGTCCAAACAATTCCCTTGGGTTTAGTTTTTTCGTTTTTTTTTCTGTTTTTTTTGTACGGTTGTGTATTTCGCACTGTACCATCTTTTTCCTTATCAATAAAATTTCCCTTTTCTTAAAAAAAAAGGAAAGAAAAGTGAATTATGTAAAAAAAAAAAAGTGAATAAAAAAAAAGGTAGAATATGTTAAAAGTCTGTTTTCCAAAATTGGTGGTATACTCTTACAAATACATAACCGTCCCATAATTTAATAGAAAATTGCTACAAATTAGGGGCATAGCTAGGGGGTCAATTTAGTCCTCGACTCACCCAAAATCTCAATTTTGTTTAAATTGTTAGGGTAAAAATATTCCGTGTGGAAAAATTTCCAAAAAACATCTTTATATCAGTGCAACCTAATGGACTGCCCTGACTACACCAAAGTTTCAAATATGACTAAAATATAGACAAAATGTATAAATATGAGTTGTTATCTTTTATTAGCAAGATAAGACTTATTCGAAAGTATTGTGTATAAAACTTTCTCGTGAAAGAATCATTACCATAGTTAAGAAAGTTAAAGATTGCCCTAATTTTATTGGCAAATTATACCGTACGACCTGCGCATCATGAGGATGCTGCACCCATTCCCAAACGACGTAGTTTTAACGCAGCAACCCCAGATTAAAAAATTAATGCAGCAATATTAAAAAAAAGACAATCGTCGTTATGAGAGAGCATCAACGAAGAAGGTCATAACACTATCTATCGCCGGCGAGCTTGGGAGGAAGTGGCGGCGGCGCAACTCCTCATCTTTGAGGCGGCGGTGCTCAACCATGATGTCAGATTTGATGTCATAGGGCTCACCACTGGAAGATGTGAGGCAGGATGGTCATCAAGTGGTCAATCTCTTCTTCTTTCATGTCCAGCAGTGTGCTCATGATGAAGCCAATCTCTGCTATGTTGGTGCCTATGGAGTATCTTATGCAGAGGTTGCTGGCAAGGAAAGAGGACTGCACGTAGAAGTTAATTAGGATTTAGGAGGTTGCTGGCAAGAGGCAAGAGCACGTAGAATTGAAGTTACTCAGAAATCTTCTTTTATACTATATCAAATGAGTCCAATATTGCTTATGTAATTTTAACAAATTATCGAACTACATGTGAGTTACATATTTTTATACCTAAAGTTACATATTTGTACTCGTAAAGTTACATATTTATACACACGAGCTGCATTTGGCCTGCCTGAACGCGAGTTACATATTTTTACACGTAAAGTTACATATTTATACACGCGAGTTACATATTTATACACACGAGTTGTATTTGACCTGGCTGAACGCGAGTTACATATTTTTACACGTAAAGTTACATATTTTTACACGTAGAATTACATATTTATACACATGAGTTGTATTTGGCCTGACTGGACGTGAGTTACATATTTCTACACGTAAAATTACATATTTTACATAGGTTAATATAATAGTTCGATAATATGTTAAAATTACTTAGGCAATATTGGTCTCATTTGAAAGATCATGAAAAATAAAAAATTTTGATATAAATTTTATAAAAACCAGATCACAAATGAAAAAGTTATTATAATTTTTAACAGTAAGAGAAATAAATAAATAATAGGACCCACTATCATTTTAATACATATTTCGTGCGGAGCTTCCAAAAATGCCTAAAACTGTATGCCGGTGTACGGTGCTCACGGTATACCGGTCATACGGTATAACAACTGAATTTTATTGAACCACGTGACAAAACCAACTTTTTAAATTTAGCAAATACTACTCAATAATATACGGAGTACTAGTATTTGAAAAGAAAAAAGAAAATAAAAGAAAAAGAAGAAAAACCCTACCCTAAGCTACCTCTGGCCTGGCACAAAGACATTATTATTATTATTCTCACTACTACTATTTCATCTATTTCGTGCGGGCTCTCGATGTATTATCAATTAAGATCCTTTTAACAAGGTGATATATTGAAACTGCCAAACACAACACAACAGCTCAAAGTGGATTTCTCTCTTGCTTTCTAGCTTTAGGACCATCACTTGTTGGAAGACTCATTGCTTTCTGTTTGCTTTTCTTTTCCTTTTCCTCTCTCCACTTTTCTCTCACCCTTTGCTCAAATGGATTCTTCTCAGTGGCCACAGGTAAACACATATTCAACCATCTTCTCTCTATCTTTACTTCTCTGGCCTGCTTGCCTCTATATATACACATGATATGACTCATAATTAAACATCTATATGCTTACAATATATCCTTAATCCTAGCTAGCTAGGGTTTAGAGAGAGAAGTTCAAAAAAATCAGTTATGTATATATCTACACACATATATGCATATATATTTTATTGATCTTAACTTTGCTTTGGCTCTTAATATTTCATCTACAATCTTTTTTCGTTGCAATCATAGTTTGAAAACCTACTTTTACAAGCTAAGAAATGTCCCTTCTTTAGTTGTTTAATTCCTGTTTCTATTGTTCCAATAAATTTGTTATCTAAAGAATGAACATCGTTTTAATTAATTTCTTCCTCGTTCTTCAACTACGTAAAAATGTATATGATATCTATCAACTTGTGATTAAAATCGAATTTACATCTTATTAATTAACCCGGAGGGTGTATATCCTTTTTCTTTCTACCCTCTTCAACAACTTCATTCTTCTATAAATCTTTAAATAATAGCCGTGCATCTATTTTAGCAAGGTTGTACCTGCACCTAGCTAGAGCTAGGTCGGAGATAGCTTAGCCCAATGTGTACAAATTAAATAAAATAAACTAAGAGAATATAATGAAGAATATCTGTTCACCAGGGAATATTTGTATTTTGTGTTTTATGTGATTGGAATGAACAAGAAAATATCTTCCCACTTGTAGGTGTAGCTAGCGATTCTTTGATATTTTGTACGGAGTAGAAAACATTTTCTCATTTCGAACTAGGGATATGTTTTACAAAGAATACTTTTTTCCAAGAAAAAATTGTTTAAATAAAGATCTTTTCATCAAAAACGTTTTTTTTTTGGGATTTGCCCTAAACAGTACTCCGTAGGTAGCATTAAGAATAAGGTAGTTTTACTAAATACCCGTATTATGTTTTTACCAAATGAGAATAAAGAGTGACATCTTAAAACCATATTGTTAAACTCAAATGATATTGTCATTTTTAATGCTTGATGTAATTTAATGATGAATGCCAGAAATTTACTTCTATTTAGAAAAAAGAGATAAAGAAAAAACACAACACTGTATTAGGCAAATTAAACCACCTTATTTAGTTATCTATACTCTTATTTTCCAAATTTCCTAATTAAAACATACTCCATACGAAGTACGTAGTATTACTGTACAGGTTTTCTAGTGGCAAACACTTGCAGTAAATCTTTGATACTCCGTATTTTGTAGAAAACGTTTTCTCCTTTTGAACACGGGGTATATTTAATTTTACATAGAATAACTTTTCTTCAATAGTGATTTAGATCATGATACATATATATATAGTAAAACTTTTTGAAATTGCAAAATATGAGTGAAAATAAGGACCATGATATGGTTTTCACAAAGTACCTTTCTTTAAATAGGAATAAATATTGTCATCTTGAAATTATACTTTCATACTGAGATAATCCGGCTCAATTGTCTTGATGTCACTATGAGTCTTTAGATCAGAAAATCAATGGCATAAGATGAGAGGGTCTGTTTTTGCACGGATCTCAAGATCCTAAATTTTAATCTTTGTTCTTCAATTGAGTAAGGCACCCTACCATTAGGCAGATGATCTCAATCCCACACACATATATGATAGTATATCTTAATGTATGATTCCATGACTCAGTCCTATTTGAGAAACTGGTCTAACTCAGTTGATCGTTGACTCACTCTCCCTTATGAGAGATCCTCAGTTTAATTCACAATGGAGTGAGATTGATCTCCGTATTCTGGTCCCCCTCCCCCCCTCTCACGACCCCGGGCAAAAAAAAAAACTTAGACTCCTATTCAAGAAAAAACACTCCAACTTGGTTTTACTCTTGTTTTGAGAAACTTACTAAAACATTTTTACAAAACAAAAAAGAGCCATAGATTTGTTTTGCCTTAGTTGTTTGTATGTGTCAAAACAATTGATAAATGTGTATTTGTAGAAACATAGAAAGTAGCAGTGCTGTAAATATATACACATATATACATATACATGAGTGTGATGATGATGATGTGTTGGGATGGCAGGGTGGTGTGGAAGGTAATAGTCCAAAGAAGACAAGGACAGAAAAGGAAAAAGCGGCATTGAATTGTCCAAGGTGTAGTTCCCCCAACACCAAGTTCTGTTACTACAACAATTATAGCTTGTCCCAGCCCAGGTACTTTTGTAAGACCTGTAGGCGCTATTGGACCGCAGGTGGTTCTCTGAGGAATGTTCCGGTCGGCGGCGGTTCAAGAAAGCACTGCCGGAGATCCTCTTTTTCATCTCCCTCCCTCTCTTCTAACAAGAATCTCATCACTTCCACTGCCCCAAAGATGAATTACCTAGCTTATGATCCGCCGCCGCCCGTCACTGTTACCGGCGGCAGCGCGAACAACAATACTTTCAGCGGCATTTCTGGGCTTGTGAATCTGAATCTGAATCAGAATCATCAGCAGAAAAATGGGTTTTTTTCTTCTTTCATGGGCATGTTGCCGCCGCCGGCAGCTGACCATATGTTATTTCCGCCGCCGGCTGGGGTTCATCCAAACGGCGGCGGCGGCGGTGCCTTCAACTTTTGTTTGGATGGGTTTTATGGGAATTTACTGCAAGGGTCCGGGGGCGGTTCAGGTAATGCCAGGCTCCTCTTCCATGATGCTGATGTGATGAAGCCTGCAGTTTCAGCGGCGGAGATTGACAATGATCGGCTGTTTGGTCAGCGGCGGCCGCCGGAAGAGGACGTTGCTGCTGGCGGTGGCGGAGTTGGTGGTGATGCGGGGAATAATGGGTATTGGAATAATAATAACAGTAATCATAATTATGGGATGCTAGGTGGAGGATCATGGTGTGATTAGTTAATTAATGAATAATTAATTAAATATATTTGGTGCTTATTTGGTGTGGGGCTTTTGTTCATTTCATCATTTTGTTGCATGTTCTTCACTAATTTTTCTTGTTCATGTTACCTTTGGTGATCAAATGTTGGTTTTTAAGTGTATTGATCAATCAAGTAATAGAGTAATTAACAGATTGGGGCCGGTTTGGACGTAGTGTTTTATTCATATATTCATATATTTCAATTCATATCTCATAGAGATCAACATTATATGGTGCTACATATATTTGGGAGTTCTGCCCTAGCTAATAGCCTATTACACATGTTATGCTTGAATTGAATTTGTTTCTTACTACTCTGTGAGTTCTTTTTGAACAAACTCGTTTGATCAGTAAATTTTATTTTGTGTTTCTTTGAACAGTTCTCTACTGGCTTCAATTAATTTATATTTCCATTTTGAACTACTTTTTCTCACTTAAGAGTTAATTTCAACATTTTACTTTGGAACTTCAATCTTCTATCATATTTTTCTTGTCACATTTATTAGTTGAACTTATTTCAATCCCAGACTAGAACTTATTGTACTAAATTTAAACAGATCATAATAGATCGCATTTAAATAAGTCAGACCGGATCAAATTCAACAGTTGTAAAATACATATAGACTAAACATCATCGACCAGACCATACTGGATCTGAAAATTTCAATTCAATTAAAAATATCCCAAGTATTGTGCCGTACATTATATTGGGTGCAATAGCCAATAGACACGAAAAGTACATGTTGTTCTTAGGGGTATTTAATATTCTTACAACTTCTTAAAAACTATTTATAGGAGTAATTTGAAACACTTAAATGTACTTTTGAAATTTCACCCAAATACCGAGATATTTGGGTGAAAACATTCCCAAGAACGTCTTCATATGTTAATTAAATCTAGTTTGAATTGACATGATCTAAGAGCATCTCCATCCATGCTTCTTGAATATTCGGTTTTTATGCTTTTGTCTTGGCATGTCATTACCACATAAATAAAATTAATGTCGACCAATTCCCCTTCAACCATGATCTCTATTTATTTACTTTTTTTTTTATAAACAATGCCCTCATTAATTTAGAATTGAACTCCATATGTTATTCCTTATATTGTACCCGCATATATTTCATCAAGAGTAATTATTGTAAAACTTGGAAAATAGTGTCATATTTAAAATCTGGTAATGCATGTCAAAATATGACAATAATTACTCCAATTTAGGATATAAAAACATGAAAGTCTTATTTTAAAATTTACAAAAGAAAATTTACGAAATAAGAGTAAAAACGTTTGAGAATTCTGAAATAGGGTTGTCATGTTTTATTTTAAATCCTAAATAGGAGTAAGGATGTTTTTTTGAGCGTTTTCAGTACCAGACCAGATCAGATCATATCAAACCAGACTTAAACAGACAAGGCTGGACCAAACTTCAATTACATAGTTATAAAATACATAGAAACCAGACATTTACTAGACCGGACTAGATCAGACCAGACCAGCAAATTTCAGTCCAAAAGAAAACATCCTAAGCACATTCAAACTTGGAAAATAATGTCATATTATAAATTTGATACTGCCTAAACATGACAATAATTACTCATATTTAGGGGAACATGATATAATCCTCTTTTGAAAAACACAAAAAATTTCAATCTTTTTTTTTGAAAATCCAATAACTATATTAATAACTGTTTAAAGCATGGATAATACAAGTAGGTGGAATATCCATCCAAATACCGACAGACCCAGAACAGGCTTCTCTAGAAAGAATGTGAGCAGCCTGATTCGTTGTACGGTGCACATATTGGACAACCATCATGTGCCTAATATCTCTAAAAATAATGTCGTTATAGTGTATGCCGTCTCCCCGAGTAAGCCCCTGGACAATTTGCTTGGCATCAGATTCCACAATGACCCGATGTCATCCCCGTTCCAGTGCCCACTTAACCGCTTCCTCAATCGCCATTGCTTCCGTTGTCCCAGGTGTAAATCTCCCCTTTAATTTCTCATAATGCTCCTCCCTGCTACAAACTGTCCATTACAGTCGGGAACAACAAGGCCCAAGCCTCTTGCATCTCCTAGTTTGAAGTTGCGGCATCAACATTAATCTTCACCCATCCCCCCTCCGGGGGTTTCCAAGAGTCATTTTCCCCGCTGAAGTCTGCGCCTTAGACTTAGGAAATTGCGCAGCCTTCCACCCGTCCCAAACTGTTTCGCCGCAGGTGATTACTCCCTTCCAATTTGGATTCAAGTTTTTTCAAATCTTCTCATTCCGAGCTTTCCACAAGCTCCCAAAACTTGAATGGGGAGTGGGCGCCGTTGGTGGCAAATTTTCCAAACTCCTCTTTCGTGCTACTCGCTGCTACCAACGACGCCCAGTCCCCAAAACTCCAGGCTGCCAAAGTCAGAAAATTCCTGCCCCTGTTATTCCACACCGCCGAGCTAAAGTGCAGTCTCGGAGAATGTGCAGCGAGCTTTCTTCTCCATGTCCGCAAATCAGACACTTTGGCCACAAAGGCACTCTCCTTTGGATTAGCCGTTGTTTGCTAGGTAAGCAATTCATCCACGCAAGCTTGCCATAAAAATAATTTAACCTTCGATGGTATTTCAAGCCTCCAAATTTTTGCCCAACCTGCGTCCGGTAAAAAAAAAAACTTCTACGTGTGACGGCTTGAGTTTATTTAATCAACCAGGCTTCAGGTACACATTTTTGTACACACTTACACACTCGTGTCTGTGAAGTGTTTTGCTTTGTCTGTATAGAGACACAACTCATTTCACAGACACTTCAAATGCATTATTATCTCATTACACGTACTATCTATGAGATCCATTATCTAATCGTTTTTGGTTTAATATATACGGAGTAGTAATTTAATTATACTCCCTCCGTCCCTAAATGGTGTTCCAATTGCGGATTACGAAGGTTAACCGACGATAAAGTTAAATGATCCCTGTGAAAACTTGGATTATTTTTAGTAAATAAAATTTACATATTCAGAAACTACATTAAACCCGCTACAAAGCCTGCAAAAAATAATTCAACTTTTATAAAATTTTGATATAAAAAGTAAGAGTTTAAAAGTGATTTAATAAGTTGACCCTCGATAAGCGAAATTGAACTTCTTTTAGGGACAGGAGTAACTTTTAGTATTCAAATTACAATGACTAGGGCTATTGGCCGCAATACATGTTTACACCACTAAACAGTTTGCAAATTTGTGCTGCTAATTATGAACAGTTGTAACACTGAGTAGTATATTACACCAAATGAAAATGGAAACCGAAACGTTTGGCAAGGATATCTTGCCTACCAGCGTATGGTATATGGGTACCACGCACTAGATAAAAGCTGAAATCCAATAAAGAGACATCATATTTTCAGATAAGCAAGCCCACACCATGCCAACAATTTTGACTATTAACTTTTTAATTCTATATTATTAAAATATAAGAAATTAAAACATATGTTGAAACTTCACTTTGTGAAGAATTTAATAATTTTTATTATAATTTTTTTAATACATTGATGAAAAAAATGACTCAAAGTAGACTAGTAGTACGTGTACATAAATAGATAAAAGCCTTTAATTGTAAAAGTCGGATGTACCGCGAGATAAATTCACCTTTTATACCAGATTATATACTTTCTATAAGAATTCAATTCCAAATCAGAGCATATATCGCAATTCATCTTGCGCATATATGATTGCAATCAGATTATTGAATTGGTAACTTATTATTGGTAACTTATTATTATGGATATATTGAGAGAGTATTTCGTAACAGCACAATTATTTTGTTCAACAGTATAAACACTTTAATACAATAATTATCGCCTTATCGGTACAAAATATTTTACACCAATATTTTAGATGCTCTGGGCTGAATAAAAATTATACTAGGTTTAAATATTAGAGGGGTGGACTAAACGTGAAAAATGAAAAAATTTACACTAAAAAAATTGAAAATTTTCTAAGTTGCTATGAGTTTCAATCTACCATAGTCCGTACATAGATCCTCCCCTGTTTGGGTTGACCGATGTCTAAGTTGGCCCCTAGCTATGCCATGTTTGTGACAGAAATTATTAAATTAATAACTTACTACAAAGTAATTTATATATCTTTCAAATAAATTTTCTTTACATAATTGTTGTGGGAAAGAGAGTATATGTACAATGTTTTTTTAAATTTTAAATACCATATTTCTATTTTGATTTCAACTTTGAGAAATGCTACAACTTAACTCTATAATCACGGCACTGAAATACGTATTCTACTATTATTAGCTAATGCCCCCAAGTTAATTAAGGACATAAAGTATTTCTGTTATGTGTGACAGACTGACAGATGCAAGAAATTAAAATCTTGAAGTACAAGGTTCTATGAAGTGTATTAGTTTAGCTAGGGACGTAATTAAGTACGTACGTAACATAGGTAAGGCGTGTCTACTACTCCGTACGTACGTAAGGGTATCCGCTCTTTTTTTAATTAAATAATTCTTTAAGTAAAATATAGAAATAATTATATTCGGAATATTTAATTTATTATTAAAAAAAGGTTGTATATAAAAATTTGATGCTTTAAGGATGTTTTCTTTTGGACTGGAATTTGTTGGTCTGATCTGGTCTGGTTTGTTTAATTTAAGTCTGGTCTGGTCTGAACTGGTTTGGTCTGGTCTGGTAAACGTCTGGTCTATGTGTATTTTATAACTATGGAAGTCTGATCTGTTTAAATCTGGTCTGGTATGGTCTGGTATGAGACTAAAAACAGTCCAAAAGAAAACATCCTAATTAAGTGTGATGACAAGTGACTATAATATTAACTTTTGTCAAGATAATTAATACTCAATATTTACACTTAACTAACTACGACATCATACGTACTGTTATACGATGACGTAACTTTTAGTCATATTTTTACAAATTAATTTCATTTTAATAATGGTTTTGAAAAAAACAGATATACTCCCATATAAATAACATAGAGTATAAAACTAAGCATCTTATATTTGAAAGAAAATGACTATATGATGCTTCTGTTTAGAGAAATATATTCAAGTTTAGCCCTATTTATAATTTATAGATTCTAATATCTTTTCTTTCTTTCACTATTAATTAATAATTTGTCACCGTGAGATTTTATACTCGTGTGTATCAGAGACTCAAGCCAATATATGTATTTTTATGGTCGCTTAAAAAAGAACTCTAACATTTACACGGTCGTTACGTTTCAATTCGTGATTTCGAGTGATGAACCTTAATTATTCCTCCAAACTTCCTACAGCTTTATGGATTGAATTGAGGGTCACTACACGTACCAAGTCTAAATGGTTAAGGAGACAGAGGACTAGGTATGCATGTGCATGTGATTGATGATATGATGCATGCTTTTACATCACATGCTGCCTTTTAGATATACACACATCCACTTTAACCCTTTAATCTGTTAAAAGCAGTGCTCTGCCTGCATCATCTCCCACATAATGCATTCATCATATCTGCGCTGCCCGGATACTCTCTCGCCCTGGCCTGGGGACACCTATATCGATCATACATATCCAGTACTCCCTCCACCTTTTTATTTCATTTTTTTTTTATTTTTTTTGTATTTCTAAATTTTTGACAAGTTATATTTTGTAACATTTATATGGCTCAACATCAGCGATACAATTTTTTTTATTAATAACTGTGTCTTGCGCGCACTCGCTTCATGCCACAATTTTAATGGGAGGGATATAGCCAGTAAGGATAAAATAATTTGAATTTAGCATAATTAATAAGAAATGCGTAAATACTTGAATGATATCGGGGTGGGCATATTGATTTTCGCAGTTTTACCAGTTTCGGATAGGTTTGGTTTAGAACGGATTGAAAGAGTTATTACCAAAAAAATCATGCTATTTTTCAATTTGGTTTGATTTTGTTTAATTCAGCTTGGTTCAGTTTGGATTTTTTATTTTTTAATAATATATGAAGTATTTATTGATTTTTTTTATTTGATTCGGTTTGATTCATGGCCTTCATTAATGATGTATTTCGAGTTTCGACTTCTCAACTTTTGAATGATGGAAAGTAGTATTTTAATTATATTTAATTTTCTGATGATGATGTCATGAAACTAGTTTCTTAGTTATATTTAATTTTCGAGTTTAGACAGTTTTTTTTATCAAATACGAAGTATGTAATTTTTAATTTTGCACATTGAATTGTGCAATAGTAAAATTAAGTAATATTAGAGTTACTTTTCTGCCTGAAATGACTGAATTATCTAAAGTTGACGATTTTAACTATTTTTTATAAAAAAATTTTTCTTTTTATTAATAAAATAATACGTAAATTTTAAATATAATTTATTCACAATTCACTGGATTCAGCCAATTTAGCAGTTTCAATCAAAATTTATCAATTTCACTATAATCATTTGATTCAACTAATTTTAGTGTCATCAAAAAGCTTAAAATTTCCTAATGACCTTGTGAAACTGATATTATTACAAGTAGAGTAAAATTTTGATTTGTTGCAATGATTACCTATGTGCCTGATTTCTCTTTGAGTTGGTCGAACTAATTTAATTAGTCCAATCATAACATGAAGTACTAAGCTTTAAATATGAAAACTTTTAATAATATGAATTACTACCTATTTAAATATAACAAATTTAATATCAAGCCTCTTCTTGAACACAAACTCGGTCATGTATTTCTTAATGAGTAAATATCATAGATGACACATTAATAATAGTACTTCGTATTAGCTTAGGTACTAACTATTGTATGAGTCAAATGAGTACTTCGATACCATCTAAGTTTAGGCCATAATTTAAGTTGGAGAATTGAGTTCACCTACATTATCAGAAATTTGTGTTTAATAAATTAATTGGGAAATGAGTACCAATTAATTGAATATAGAATAAAAGTGATACATATCAATAGAAAATCATATAAAAATGTAGAATGCGTGGCCTCATTTTGAGAAAAATTTATCTAAGAACATAAAGTTAATGAAGTTCTTCCGGAAGTGTTAACTGTTGGTCGGACGCTCGTAGGCTTTTAGGAAAGCCACGTAAGAACACTCAAGCAGAAATCAGGAAAGTAATACGAGTAAGGAAAGTAGCTAGATAGTTTGGTAGCCAGAAATAACATATGAAGTTCGCCTCCCTCTAATCTGAATTACAACATGCCTTTTATAGGCGTATACAAATCGTAACTTCTATTAACTAATAATGACTAATTAATTACAACATTAATACGGAATTAAATACATAATTAAACCCCGCATTAATTGCTTGGCCGTTACTTTTCCTGGCTGGCAGGTCGGCCGGACTGGCAGGCTCCCCGTTGGGGTGGTTGGCAGGCTCCCCGTTGGGGTGGTAGGCAGGCTCCAGGTTGTGAATCTGGATCCACGGGTCCAAGTTCGGGGCTTGGGGCGATTAGGCTCTGGGCCTAGCCCCATAACTCCATCACGAGTCCCCCACTCCCTTAGTCGAGTAGTAGACTCGGCTAAGAGGGAGTAGTCCAAGTCAGTTGCCCTTCTCCGAGACTGGAAGATCTCTGCCCTTGTCCATGTTGGGAAGATGCCTCATTAAAAACCTTCATTAGGAAAAAACCCAATGGGAAAAAATCCTAATGAAGGCAAAAAGAGTACACCTGATGCCCCCAAGATGAAGCAAAGGGTGAACTCTTCAGCCTTTATTGCAATGGTCACCATCAGTGAAGAGGATGGCTAGAACCGTTCTTCTTATCGGGCTCTGACTCATCAGACTCGTCTTCGTCCAGTCATACCTACACATAAAAGCAATAAGTGTAGAATAGAGCATCTGACCCGGTGCTGAATCATTGCTCAGTGAGTAAGCGAGCCAGACTCACCACTCGAAAAGAGTGACATCAAGTTCCCAAGTTAAGCCTCAACCCAGTCTCCGAAAGGAAGATTGAATCCGCGAGTAAGTGACTCGGAGTCACGATTCGAACGGATAATCCAACCCCACAGAACTAAAGTATATCAACCTTTTCGGGAAATGTGAATGTCAATTAAGTGAAAAAATTGCTCGGAAGAGCGTGGATCTAGGCCCCTAACAAGAGTTTAACTCGCCGCCCGAGGTTAGTAGTTCGGACCCGCAAGTAAAAACTTTTGAACAGGCGACACGTCCCCCGAGGTCGGAGTGTGATGCACTAGGAAGGGTTAGAGCACGCATGAACTCGTATGAAATCAAGAGTGTGTGGTATTAACATTTATATTGGAGCATATTAATCGCCACACCCATATGACATGATCCGGTGGCGCGAGTGTTTGTGCTCGGCCGTTGTACGAGTGTGTGTGCTCGCCCGGTGTACGTGAATGATCAGATTTCATAAGTCCGTTTTTAATGTTAAAATTACACACATTTGAAAAGAGTAAAAAGCAATTATACCACGTAATCTTTCTTTTCAAGTGTTGTTATTAACGATTTTTTTAAATCAATTTATGATATTGACAAATTATAAACATTGGAGGGAGCACTTAGCTTTGTATTCTCGGTTTAATTAGGAAGAGATGGGCCAAGTTGACTGGGTCAACAAAGGCTGGCCCAGCTCCATGCTTGGCAGAAAGAAGATGGAAGTCAGGGAACCCTTCCAAAGCTCCATGCCCCATCCATATCGGCAGAGATCAGACCCCAGCAGCTTTTATCGGCAATTCGGCACCCAAACTCATCATAGTTGATAGCCGGCCAGAAAACCTCAAGAGTTACGCGCAAGGTTATTATGCCACGAAACCTTCAGCCATGATTACCACAGGTTAGTTCTCCCGCCACTGCTACGTACTTCCGTTGAACAGGAAATGAGATTTGGCCATGGCTGCGACAGGTTTGACCTTTTGCCGACGTCGTGGTTGGAGGATAGAGAGTGATGGTGGAGGCTTCGACGGCGTCATGAGTGAGGGTCGTCCGTCACTCCGAGGAGCTCTCAGGCGGCCATTAATGGCGGACAACCTTGCTCTCCATATCTAAGATAAACGCGAACCTTTCTTCAACGCGTGAGATCTGGACGGAGACAGAGATACTTCAGCGTCTGGGGAGATCCGGGTCAGCGGCACCCGACGCCTGACTTGGCCGGTAACGGCCCAGAAAGTGATAACACTGCCGGATCCGATCTGCAATTTCTTACACATGAAAAACTGCTACAAACTTCCAATCTTTCCCATTTTGTCTGAAATTTCTTGTCAATTCCTACCAAAGTGATGAGACAATAGAGACTCTCAATGAAAGCACCAATGTTGGTCCAAAATAGGACGCTCGTAGGCTTTTAGGAAAGCTACGTAAGAACACTCAAGCAGAAATCAGGAAAGTAATACGAGTAAGGAAAGTAGCTAGATAGTTTGGTAGCCAGAAATAACATATGAAGTTCGCCACCCTCTAATCTGAATTACAACATGCCTTTTATAGGCGTATACAAATCGTAACTTCTATTAACTAATAATGACTAATTAATTACAACATTAATACGGAATTAAATACATAATTAAACCCCGCATTAATTGTTTGGCCGTTACTTTTCCTGGCTGGCAGGTCGGCCGGACTGGCAGGCTCCCCGTTGGGGTGGTTGGCAGGCTCCCCGTTGGGGTGGTAGGCAGGCTCCAGGTTGTGAATCTGGATCCACGGGTCCAAGTTCGGGGCTTGGGGCGATTAGGCTCTGGGCCTAGCCCCATAACTCCATCATTAACAATTGGGATGAAATTCATTCTTCAAGAATCCATATGAGAAAATCAGGGTGTATAGTGTATTGCCATTTGTTAGCAATTAACCATTAAAAGACTAAATAAAATTGGAGAGTAACACAATTTATACCATGGGATCGGCAAACCATGTGCATGATGTGCCGATCCCTAGACGCCGTTTTATTAATTGAAATGCAGAGCAACTTGACCGAGAGACACGCAATTTCCAATCATTTGCTCGTGCTATGCCGTCACCAGGTGTTGAAGACGTGAATTCAAATCTTCCAATCGCCCATGTTAGTAGCTGTCGTGCCCTTGTGTTTAATCAAGTGAATTCAAACCTTCCAATCGCCGACACTCATCTTGCCCAACAAAACAAGTGAAAAACATTCCATCAAATACTTCATATATCACTACAAAAAATCCGCGTTGTAGTCACGGACTTAGTCACGGATCGCAGTGTAAAAAATCCGTGACTAACTCAATTAGTCACGGACATAGTCACGGCCAAAATCCGAGACTTCTCAGGCGTGACTAACTTTAGTCACGGACCATAGTTCGTGACTAAGTTTAGTCACGGACCATAGTCCGTGACTAAGTTTAGTCACGGACTAGTCACGGCCCATTTCCATGACTACAGTGTCACCGGAGTACTTTTCTGACCAGGCAAATTAAATTTAGTCACGGATGTTGTCCGTGACTACAAATTCAAAATTCAAATTTTTTAAAATAGTCACGGTCATAATTCGTGACTAAAATTTCAAAAATTCAAAATTTCAAATTCAAAATTTTCGAATTCAAATTTTCAAATTAGTCACGGTCAGAATCCGTGACTAGTTATTTTAATTTAAAAAAAAAAAAATTGTTTCGAAAAAAGAATTCCGGACTAGTTTAGTCACGGAATTAGTCCGTGACTATTTTTTTTTAATTTTAAAAAAAAAATAATTAAAATTTTTATAACTATTAATTTAACTATTTTAAAATAGTATTAAAACAATATTTGAAACGAATTTTTACAATTTATTTTTAAAAAATTGTAATATGTTTTTTAATTATTTTGAAAAGCGGAATTAAATATTACATAAATTCACTCATACACATTAATAGAAAATTGATAAATTCATGCATAAACAATTTAATAGAAAAGAAATTCATTCATACACATTTAAATCAAAAAATATATTATTACACTCATTCATAATAATGAAAATCACTGGGCTCTTGGGGCTGCTCGGGCTCTTCAGGCTCTTCGGGCAGGGTGCCTCCTCAGGTGCCTCCACGGCTGGCTCCTCCGCGGCTGGCTCCTCTGCGGCTAGATCCTCCACGGCTGGATCCTCCGCGGCTGGATCCTCCGCGGCTGGATCCTCCGCGGCTGGCTACGGGTGTCTGAAACATGTTGTTCCAAGACTGATCATGAAAGGATCCGTAGGAGGGCATGTTAAACCCGGAGTTGGAATGGAAGTTGCCCATTTGCGGAATTTGAGGAGTCATTTCAGGATGTCTCACATACGGCGGAGGCTGATAGGCGGCGTTGAACATATTCATTTGCTGTTCCATCATCTCAAGCCGGACTCTTGTTTCTTCATCCTTCTGGCGTTGCTCCTCTAATTGTCGCTGCAATTCGGCAATCCGAGGATCCTCACCACGCCGCGAACGAGAAGAGGAAGCGTCGTCGCGGTTGAGCAAAATCCGTTGGCCTTCGGCACCCAAGCACGGAACCCGACCCTTGTAAACCCCAGCTGCCTCCAGGATCGCCTCATCATCCTCATCAGAAGCGAGGTCATCCTCTTCCATCAATCCAAGCTCGGCACACTTATTCTCAACGGTTGAGTGATACTTCGTGTTCATGTACAAGATTAATTCTTGTTACGAACTATTTATTTAGAAGATTAAAGAGCAAGTGTATTTCTTACTTCGATTTCAGCGATGCGAGGTGGAAGGTCGGCTTCCGAATCGTCCCCGCCCTTCGTCCAACAGTGCTTTAACACCTTCAGATACGAGACCCTCTTTTTCTCAGGTCCCGCCTACATGGTTCGAAACGATTTAAAATCCAAAACTAATTGTAAACATGAAGGATTGTTTATATTTATTTTTTGAATTAGAACTTACAAGAGTTTTTTATGTTGAGGAAGAGGTTTGCGGCCCCCATGCCATTGGGTCTCCAAAGCCTTTTCAGACATCCGGTTTTTCTTACTGGCTGCGCTTCGTTGCGCAAACTTTGGATCCGTAGACCAATGGTTAACAAGGTTGGCCCACACATCATCGGCAATCCATGCGGGCTTCTTCATGTCTTTTCGGTAGCGTTTAAAAGAACTTACCATCCAAGACGAAACTCTTGCATTATACGCTTTAAGGATGGCGGGGCCATCCGCTTCAAGCCATCGGTGTTGGGCCTTTATTTAAAAAAAATTAAAGTAGTTTATTATTTATCAAATTTTAAGTTACTACATTTAAATCGAGAAAATTCATTTATTTTTACCTTAAACAAGTTCCACCAAAGTTCGCGGACCTCGACGTCTACTTCCGTGTAGGAAATCCAAGTACCCCTAAAATGTCCTTTGATGATGGCCTTGATCCGATTTAGGACATCTTGATCACTTTAAAAAATTTGTTATATTTTTTAATAGATTTTGATTAAATTATTTGACATTATACAAAATTATTTGACATTAGATAAAGTTCATAATTACTTACAAAGCAATCTGCTCAGGTGTCACCCAATGAGCAGTCTCATTATTGCGCTCCGCTGCTGTCTAGGGGGTGTAGTTCGGGCGAGCACGAGATGTCGATTGTTCATTACTCATCTAAAATTTATTAATTCATATCTTTAAATGTTAGTGTGATTATTATAATAGAACAATGTTTTAAAATGTTTTATTAATCAAAAATTGTTATGACATATTCGGACTTTGTTCAAGTTTAATATGGGGGTGGTAGTTTTTTGAATTTGACTAATGTAACATTGAAATAATACATTTTGGGAGGTAACATGTTAAACTTTTTGGCAAGTTTACATGAGGGGACATATTTTATTTTTATATTATTGGTATTTTGTGGGTATTTTATTTTGGTAAATTTTTTATACATTTTTATATTTTTTATAACTTCTTTCACTTCATTATATGTAAAAACGGTTTTTATAAACAGTTTATAAAAAGGGTGCTTCTACGGTACATGCAAAAAATGAGAGTGTTTTGGTACATCCATTTTTAAACCAATCAGATAAGAGAGGATTCCACATCAGATCAACGCATAATTTTAGTATAAACACGTCAAAGCACACCGTAATTTCAATATTTGCAATTGCAATACAATTCCTCCTCCATCTGTAGTTGAAGTCCGTAGACGGTAGATCGAACACATGACTGCCGTTACAAACCACAAAAAGAAAAAAAAAACTCACTGAAATAAGGAAGAGGCTACCTAAGGAAGAAGAAGATTTCGCCGAATGAACTTGCGGCGCCTAGTTATGGAAGACGTTGTGCCATCAACGAAGAAAGCCCAAAGAAATTACATGTTCCGGCGAGAATGCAGAGTCAAGAAACACAATATGTAGAAAACTATTAGCATAAGATTGAATTCGTAATATTAATTCTAACTCGCTAGAATTGAACTAGTGGAAGAAATGGTACCAGTAGAACATGAGAAATCATTCTTTACACTTTAAGGCAGAAGACAAGCTTGATATAATATTTCATAATAAAATGTTTTTTTTTGTTTGAGAGAATTTTTATTATTTCTCATTGAGCGAGGACTAAACTGCAAAATAAGGTAGTATAAAAAAAGAAATCTTCATAAGATTAATATCAAACTTAATTTAGTCACTCAAATTCTACATTTTATTACTAAATCCACAAGGAAAGTTTCTAATGCTAACCAGCAATGCAAGTTTGAAAACATCACAGTCTCTATTGAATTTTACAAGTCAGGCAATTTTTTTAAAATTGCCAAGGAAAAGGGGAGCTCTATCCTTATTCCTATGGGGCAGAGAAACTCAAGCCTGATTGAATTTCTGAATATTTTCTCTAACTTTGTTGGACTGCAAAAAATGTCACAGGAGGACCCGATGCTCTTTCCGCACGGGGACACTGAAGACACAGAGAACCTTACATCCCTCTCCAAAGCATTTCTTCAGTTTGATATTTCGACAACCTGTGCCGTCAAACCGCGAATCATATCTACAGAGATGAACATTTCTCGCTCCAGTGAGAAGGATCCTGAGACAATCGAAGTCCAACACATCTTTACTGAAATGACAGAGGAGGACCCCATTCAACATTTGGAAGCAGATTTGTCGAATGATGATTTTGACACTCCTTCAAGATTCTTTCCATCGGAAGAAGAACTTTTGGATCAATTGGTTGATACCAAATCTGCTCCCATTCCAAAGAGGAGGAGCACCCGCATCAGATCCAAGATTGCGCACGCTTTGCACTAATTTCTTGGGTCCAGTAGCATTAAATCTTTGATCTCTAGTTCCTTTACATTCCTTGTTATTTTCTCTTTCCTTGCATTGTACTTTTTTCTTCTATATTCAATAAAATTTTTTCCTTTCCCAAAAAAAAAAAGGGAAAATGGAAACTAATAATCCAACCTTTTAGCGGTCTTCTTTTAAAAGTCCCACCTTTTCGTTATTCATGAATAATCCAACCTTTGCACCTCATCTTCATTCACTGGTCTCCGACCAGTTGATGACCTGTTATTCCAAGTTATTTTCTTATCTTTGCAAAATATTATCTTTGTGAAAGGTGGAATTTATGGTATAATAGTTTGCACAGATAAGAAAATCACTCGGAATAGCATGTCATCAACCGGTTGGGGACCAATGAATGAAGATGAGGTGCAAAGGTTGGATTATTCATGAATAACGAAAAGGTCGGACTATTAAAAGAAGACCGCTAAAAGGTTGGATTATTAATTTCCATTTTCCCAAAAAAAAAAGGTAGTATAAAATTTTCATACTAAAATGATTAGGACGTGATCACGTGAATGTGGCAGTATTTGATTGGTTTAAAAATGGAGTGTACCGGTACATTCTATATTTAGTGATGTACCGTAGAATTTCCCTTATAAAAATTGTCTTTTCGGTATACATATTTTTGTTTTATAACAGTTTTTATAAAACTGTTTTTATAAAACAGTTTTTTAAATGAATTTTCAAAAACAGTTTCACAAAAAAACGATTTAACATGCATACTGAAACGAATAATATAATCATACATATTGAAGATTAAAATATGAATTTAACTACATACATCATGCACTTGGGTATGTTCGAAAAATAACAACAAAACATGCATGTTTTAACATTTTAAAACAATTAAAATTTATTATTAAAATACGAAAAAAAATAAAGTAGAGACATAACCTTAACCGGATTGCAGAGAACGGCGGTGGAAGGCGGCGGACGGCAGAGAACGGCGGCGTCGGAGGCGGCTGCGTTGGAGACAGCGGCGGCGGCGGCCTAGGAGCGAGTAGGAAGAAGAACAGGGAAAGAATATGAAGAAGGAAGGAGGAATAGGGAAGCGTAAGAGGAAAAAAAACTAAGTCCAACTTATATATTATCTTTTAGTCACGGACTTAGTCACGGACTAGTCCGTGACTAAACCCTTCGTATACCCGTTGTCAGCCACGCGGAAGGCGAGGTGTCAGAGCCGTCGTTGACCACTTTAGTCACGGACAAATCCGAGACTAAGTCCGTGACTATTTTTAAATTTTGAATATAGTCACGGACCTAGTCTAGGATATGTCCGTGACTAAAGTGGTCAACGGCGGCTCTGACACCGCGCCTCCCGCGTGGCTGACAACGGCTAGGTGTTTTCTGGCCCAGATGTTATATGTCAAAAAAATGGCTAATCGGGAACCAATTGACTGGGAAATGATGTACAGAGTATTTGGAATGAGCAAAAAAATTGTGTCGGATGCTTTGTCGTGCACAAGAATGTACAGAGTATATGGAACCGATAAACGCAGAAGAAAAATTGTGTCGGATGCTTTGTCGTGCACAAGAATGTACAGAGTATATGTACAGAGTATGTGGAACCGAAAAATTGTGTAATAAATAAATTCATGTTGGTTGTTTATTAAAATATTTAATTATTGTAATAAATTTAATAAATAATGATGAGGTGATTATTTTTGAAATTTCACAATTTTCGAAATAATTAATTTGAAATTTTTTAAATTAATACGAAATATTTAATCAATTTTCAAATGGGAAAGTTCCCGAAATGGGACTAAAAAAGTTTGAAAATTCCAAAATAGGACTGTCATGTTTTTATTCCCAAAATAGGACTAATTATTGTCAAATTTGGAAAATACTGCCATGTTTGAAATCTGGTACTGCCAAAACATGACAGTAATTAGTCCTATTTTGGAAATAAAAACATGGGAGTCCTATTTTGGAATTTTCAAACTTTTTTAGTCCCATTTTGGGTAATATCTCTTTTCAAATTTCAAATTTGAGAAATAATTTAGGATTTTCAATTCACATATAATAATGATGAAGAATAGAAACCAAATATTTGAATTCAAAAAATTGAAATTACAACAACACAATTAATCACTATCAGAATCGCTATTTTCTATATATACAACATCTTCATCTGTATCAGAACCGTCTACCCATTCTCCTTCTGCCTCATATTGAGTGTTTTGTTGTTCTTCGTACATCTGAACAATTTCGCGCTCAGATGGAGGTGTTTGGTCTGGAAGGTGTGTTTCAGGCACGACTTCAACACGCCCGCCATATGGATCACTTAACTGGATGTCATAGTTGACCGTCTCAACAATAGGCGGAGGTTGGAAAAATTGTTGCTGGAAAGCATCTAAATCAACGTCCTTGTGTTGAGATTGTGATACAATTTTGTTCGGACGGACAGTACATGCACACACCCAAGGATTCTGTGTTTACCTGGTTGAAGGGTATGGTGCATAGTAAACCTGTGCTGCTTGTTGAGCAAGTATAAAAGGTTCGTTTTTCTGATACACGCGAGAGTGGTTGACATCAATCATATTATACTTTGAATTTTTTTCTCACCCCGCGTGTCGGATCGACCCAGTTGCAACGGAACAGAACGCATGTCAGTTTCTGCATACCAGAAGGCATTTCAAGTTCGATAATCTCATGCAAGATACCAAAAAAATTGGTTTCCGAGTTATCATAACCGATGGTTTGCACACATAACCCGCTGTTTGTTGTTTGTCGGTCCTGTCCATAATCGTCTGTGTGATATGTGTAACCGTTTATGACATATGACCGCCAAACTTTGACATTGGAACCAGGACCCCATGCTAATGATACTAACAGAGGGTCGTCAATCCCACGGTAAGCGATCTGTAAATTAAAAACATGATAACATTGGGTAATTATTAAAAAATAATTACTTAATAATATATATAATGTGTATATATATACCTGTTGCTGGTACCATCTAGCAAAATCAGCGTCCACCCTTGCATCGATTTCATAATCAGGATATGCGGATATAGAAGCTTTAAATTCACTGTGATGCAAAACATCAATATATTATAAATTAACTAACTTAAAGATATATTACAAATATAACTACCAATTTCACTTACTTATAAAATGGTAGAATTTCTGGACAATTCATTAAGATGTAAGTATGTGCAATTTTGTACTCTTCGCCCAAGATGAAACGGCTAGTCGCAGCTCCTTTACCTCTACCTGGGTAATTGAAAATGGAAACTACATTTTCATACAAATCCTCGCCGATGTCATCGTTCCGGGCAGGTCCCTTTCTTCTGGTGATGACTTCTCGCTCAAAGTAAAAAGATGAGAACGTTGAGATTTCTTGTTGAATATATGCGTGACAAATTGAAGCCTCAACGTGTGTCTTGTTGTTCACCTTCTTTTTCAAGTCTCCTGAAATCTGAAATGTAAAATATAAAGTTGTAAACTAACTATAAAAAAAATAATCAAAGATAAAGAAATTGTGACTGACCTTTCAAATCTGTACATCCAACGATAGAAAACGGGCCCAGCAGTCAAAGCCTCGTACGGAAGATGTATTATAAGATGTTCCATTGCATCGAAAAAGGACGGAGGCATTATTTTTTCCAAATTACACATCAGAATGGGAACAGTGTCTTCTAATCTCCGTAGGGCTGCTGCATCCAAAACGCTGGAACAAATGGACTGAAACAACAAACTGATTTCAGTAATACATGACCAGACGTCTTCCGGGAGCACCTCTTTAAGTGCAATCGGCAGAAGTCTTTGCATGATTACATGAGCATCGTGAGTTTTCATGCTCGCAGTCGTGGTGAGTTTTTTCATGTCCACGCATCTGGACAAGTTGGAGCAGTAGCCATCTGGAAACTTCAGAGACACAAGCCACTGTAATATAGATGCCTTTTGTGCTTCCGTGACTTGGTAGACTGCTTTTGGGATTTTGTTACCTTCATGTTCTGGATCAACAGAAAGTTCGGGTCTGTCACACCATATTGACATATCTTTTCTAGATGCAAGACCGTCTTTGGTTTTCCCTTTGAAATCCATCGCTGTGTTAAATATATTGTCAAAGACGTTCTTCTCAGTGTGCATGACATCTATATTGTGATGAATGAGAAGGTCTTTCCAGTATGGTAACTCCTAAAATATACTCTTTTTTGTCCACTTATGGGTATCACAATACCCATATGGATCCTCATGGGGCTCTTGCACAGCCGTAGGAATACGTCGAACCCGGTCAAAAATTTGTGAACCACTCAATCTCGGGGGTGGGGGGTCTCGTACCACTCTACCTCTAATGAAAGACTTTCTGTCCTTTCGGTATCGGTGGACTGCCGGGAGAAACTTGCGGTGACAGTCAAAGTGACTTGGTTTTCTGCTGTAGTTTAGCCAATTCGCACCTGATTTCTACATGCATATCGGACAGCCCATAAGACCGTGTGTGCTCCATCCCGAAAGCATACCATACGCAGGGAAGTCGCTAATGGTCCAAATGATGGCAGCTTTCATGGTGAACATCTGATCTGTTGAAACATCATAAGTTCGTGTCCCAACGGTCCAAAGTTGTTTCATCTCCTCGATAAGGGGTTGGAGATAAATGTCTATCCTTTTTCCAGGATCATTAGGACCCGGACAAATTAAAGTCAAAAAGATGAAATGACTTTGCATGCACATGTCGGGAGGGAGATTGTAAGGAGTTAACATGACTTGCCAACAGGAATAGTTCTTCCCAAACCTTCCAAAAGGAGCAAATCCGTCTGAACACAATCCCAGGCGCACATTTCGTGCTTCCATTGCAAATTGAGGATGGCAACGGTCAAAGTGTCTCCAAGCTTCACAGTCTGAAGGGTGAGACATCATACCCTCTTTGGTTTCGTGTTGAACATGGCATGTCATGTGTTTTGCAGTAGCATTTGAAGCATACATTATTTGAAGTCGTGGACCTATTGGGAGGTAATACAGTTTAGATAATGCAGACCTATTTCGTGATTTTCTTTTACTTTGACGAACAGGTTTGTATCTGTCTCCTCCACAGAACTTGCAGATCTCAAGTGTCTCATCATCCTTCCAGAACAGCATACATCCCTTAGGGCACGCATCAATTTCTATGTGAGGAAGCCCCAACTTAGATATTAATTGTTTCATGTTATAATATGAATCAGGGAGGCTGTGGTCACGCGGTAGCATTCCTCCAACTGACTGCAACACTCTAGACATGCAAGTTTCAGGGAGACTGTATTCAGCTTTTATGTTCATGAACTCTGTAACGGCTAACAGCTGAGAGTATCCCTCACAATCAGCATACAGAGGTTGATCAGCAGCTTTTAAAACATCTTGAAATCTCTCAGCTAAATCCTCTTCCACATAAGGCTGATAGCCGGATCCGGAGGCTTCAGCAGGATCGTTAAATTGTTGTGGGGGGTTAAACTGAGACGACGGGACACCGTATCCGTCATATACCATTTCTTGATCCCATCTCATATCAGCATATTCTCCCCACCCACTCATCTGGTCAGGGACGTTACGAGACGAACCCACTGTTTGTGGTAAAAGAGATGGATCATAAGCTTCGCCATGACAAGTCCAATTATAATAATTGGGAACAAAACCGTCCGCGTACAAATCCCACCCAACAGCGTCTTGGTCTTTAAATTGCATATTTTTACACTTTGAACATGGACATCTGATATTATCACCACTCATATAATCCGGGTGTTCAAGTGCAAATTTATTAAACTCCGCAATTCCATCAAGAAAATTTGTTTTCATTCCGTACAACTCCGCATTTTTATCATACATCCAACTTCTATTTTGCCTATACATTATGCCTGAATATTATAAAAAAAAATATATTGGTTAAAAATTACAAATTATAGACATTAACAACATATGTATAGTAAGAGCATGATTAATATATTCAATTTTACGAAACAATAACTTTCAATTAATAATATTAATTAACTAGAACTAATACGATAATATGATGTCATTAATCATTTAAATCATACACTAATTATATTTACGAAATAAATGTTTATTAAGAGACATATATAATAATTCAAATAATTCACAAAATTAAATGAATTAATTTACGAAATTATTACGAAATTAATAAATTAGTAAATATTTACGAAAATATTTACGAAATTAATAATAAATGTTTATTTTAATTATATTCAATAATTAGTGATTCAATAACACAAATTTAATAACAAATAACGTAATTGTATCCTAATTTATATAACACTAATTTATATAACACTAAATCCTAATTATAACAAGAAATCATAATTTATAAAATGCAATAAATTACTAAATATTTAACTAATTTACGTAATTCTAACTAAATACAACATCATGCACTAAGTTAACTAATTTTAACTAATTTATTTCGTTAATTAATTAACAAGAAATCATAATTTATAAAATGCAATAAATTACTAAAAATTTAACTAATTTACGTAATTCTAACTAAATATATAACATCATGCACCAACTTAACTAATTTTAACTAATTTATTTCGTTAATAAAAAAATGCAATAAATTACTACAAATTTAACTAATTTACGTAGTTCTAACTAAATACAATATCATGCACTAAGTTAACTAATTTTAACTAATTTATTTCGTTACTTAATTAACAACAAATCATAATTTATAAAATGCGAATTACTAAATATTTAACTAATTTACGTAATTCTAACTAAATACAACATCATGCATTAAGTTAACTAATTTGAACTAATTTATTTCGTTAATTAATTAACCACCTTTTTTAAACTCATTTTAAGTAAGTAAAACCTAAAATTTACCTAATATTATCATAAATTTAACTAATTTAGCTAATTAATTCAACTTTATGCTAACTAATTTACCTAATATTAAAAATTAATTCTTAATAAAAAAACATAAGTAAAATGACATACCTTATTTGCATAAACACAGAAAATGACAGAAGATAGATTACATCTGCTTAATCTTTCAGACAGATACTGTATTATATATATTAGGAATGAGTTGATTCAACTGAATGAGTCTGGCCATCCATATATAAAAAAGTTAGTCACGGATTTAGTCACGGATTAGTCCGTGACTAACGTTTTCTGTACAAATTAACAGTCCGAATTATATAAGGACCGTTGGAAAATAAATTTTCCTTTTAGTCACGGCATTAGTCACGGATATGTCCGTGACTAAGTGCCGGAGTAAAATGAAATCAACCGGAGAAGGAAGTCCGGTCACTGGAGAACCTTAGTCACGGACTAAGGCCGTGACTACGTTTAGTCACGGATTTAGTCACGGCCAAATCCGTGACCAACTTTATTTTTAACAATCCGTGACTAGCCCGTGACTAAATCCGTGACTAAGTAGTCACGGACCGTATCCGTGACTAAAAGCCGTGACTAAACGCATGTTTTTTTGTAGTGTATATACGAAGTATTTAAAGAGAAGAAGCAAATAAGAAATATTAGTATATGAAGTGTGTGTGTGTGTGTGTATATATGGAGTGTGTATATATTAATTAATACATGGAGTTACATCTCTATAATGGCGTTTTTCATTTCAATGAGTTAAAGTTACATTTTTCAAGTTACATCTTACAAGTACTTGTTTTGAAGTTACATTTCAATTAAAGCAGTTTACATTTCAACAAGTTCCATTTGAATGAATGTCATTTACATTTTGATTAACCTGAAGTTACATATTGGTTCACGCGATTTATATTTCATATAATTTTGGAAGCACCGTGCTCATGCTACACCGGTACCAGGTAGACGTACTGGAGAGTAAAGTTTCCTATGAAAATGAGTGCCAAGTAAGGTGTACTATAACTATATTTAAATGTTTTAACCAACAATGCTATTCGATTTTTTGGCCAAAAAAATCAAATGCAGTTGCCAGATGAATTTCACGCTAAAAATCTACTATCCATTACTTTTATAGTTTTATTAAGTCATCACATTAAGAGTTAAGATATTAAAACTCAGTTCGTATATCGTGGAACCCTCCCAGGATGAGCACTGTACTCCTGCAATCAAAACGACACAACTTTGCCTTTTTTAATTAAAATTTTCGCGCATGAACAGTACCCGCGTGTACAGTAATTTTTTTTCTTTGTCCCAGTAGCAGAGTGATGTAATTCACGTGTAACGAAATGTAACTCACGTTATTAATCAATGTAACTCAAGTCTAGTCGAAATGTAACTTGTCCAATACATAGTATAAGAAATAAAACATTGATTTCAATGTAAATAATGGAAAAAAAGAGTCTAATTGCACAATTAATTTTACAAATATAGTGTATATGTTTTGTTTCTAGTATATCAAGGCTATAAAAATAATTTTTTATAAAATTAATTTTTCTTTAAGTAGCAAAGGCTTATTGAGATGTGTAACTCGCATTATATTGTGGTGTAACTCGCATTATGAAAAATGCAAATCACGTGTAAGTGGATGTAACTTGTTAAGAAAAATTGACATGTAACTCACACTTATAAATATGTAACTTTAAGCAAATCCTGATGTAACTTGAGCGTACACAAAATTTAAATTGAAAAAGGTCTAAAAAATTCCAGTTGAGTTCTTAAAAGTTAATCTGCGCAAAATTCCAATTTCCAATGAGTTCTCAACTTTTTTTTCTTTTTGAGTATTAGATGAAGTGCGCCCAAATCGAGTCTCTGTTTCGCTGTTATCTCGCAAGACACAGATCGAGCCTCTTAATGAATAATCAATTCGAATTTTTCAGGAAAAAAAAATGAATAATCAATTCGAAGTGCGCACAAAAATATCAGGCTCAAAAGTCAAAAGTCTATGGGAACAGTCAAACAGAGCATGGGTTCGATGGACTGGCCGGGACAAGATTTAAGCTTCAAATAAGTCATCAAGGCTAAGCGCGCCGCTGCCTTGCCGCCGCCTCGAGGATGAGCAGTTGCATCGCCGCCTCTAGGATGAGCAGTTGCACCGCTGCTACTTTCTCGCTGGCGAGTGTCATGACCAACTTCCGATGCTCTCTCTCAAGACGGAAGAGAAGCAGGCTCTCTAATCTAGGTAATAACAACGCGGAATACTTTCTTTTTTAATTAATACCGAGTAATAGGGGTGGACTGAACCGGGCCGGTTCGGGCCTCGGTTCAGAATATTGAGACCCGAGCCCGAACCGGGGGTGGCCGGTTCCGGGCCAGACCGGGCCGGTTCCGGGCCGGGCCAACCGCCCTATTTATTTATTTATTTATTTTGGCTTCTTTATTTAATCCCCTACCCCTCTTTCTCAACCCCAAACCACCCCAAACCACCTCAAATGGACCAAAATACCTAATCTAACCCAAAACATAAAAAATTTTCAAAAAAAAAATAAAAAAAAAATTATTTCCGGCCCGGACCGGGCCCGAACCGGCCGGGCCGGTTCACCATATGGAAGGCCCGGGCCCGGAACCGGGAACCACCGGGCCGGTTCGACCCGAACCGCCGGTGGACCGGGCCACCGGGCCAGGCCGGTTGCTACAGTGGCCGGGCCGGGCCGGTTCCGGGTCGGGCCGCCCGGCCCGAGTCCAGGCCTACCGAGTAATACTATGCCGTTTTGGGACCGGTGCACCGTGCACGTTCTCATGGTGCACCGATCCCACGGTATAATTTGCCATTAAAACTCAACAACACCAATGCTTAAGAAAAACAATATCACATTATACATGGAGCAATAAAGTGTGTTGGGTGCCGAAAAAATTCCGGAAAAGTATCAGTTTACTAAATAAAATACATTAACATGTACTATATAAAGGTAACATATCGAACTTTGCAAAGTTGTATGTAGTCTAGTTTGACCCGTGCATGAATCTGCATTTGTGTTTCAACTTTCAAGGTTCTCTGATACATAAGAAATAAAAAATCTTCAGCATAAATGATGAAATAACATAAATTATCCAACCACGCATTTTAAATTTTTACCTAGAATTTCACCTCAACATATAGTGTAGGATAAATTGAAGGTTTGGCCTCGTAAGTCATAACTAAGAAATGATCCAATTAAATTGTAGAGCTAGCTGCTTTACATGCAACTTTAGGGAGCATTTGCAACCGCTTAAAAAAAAGCGTTTCTCGGCTTTTGGCGTAAAAAAGCTAAAGAAGAGTGTTTTCAAGTGACAACTTCTACTTAAAAAAGCGTTATTCGGCTTTTGTGTGAAAAATGCTTTTTGCTTTTTCTACTACACAAAAAACACTTATTTTACCAAACACTACCAACATTTACTTTTCAAAATCACTTTTTTCTCAAACACTATCAACTTTTACTACTAATCACTTTTCCAAAATCACTTCAAAAAAGTGGATTTTTTTAAGCAAATGCAAACACTCCCTTAGTCCCATAATTCTAAACCTTCCTCAAGTGAAAAATAATTTGGCCAGAATTTAATGTCTGCTGGGACTTGCATTTTGGGGTTTTCACCAAAACCTTGTACAAAAACGCTTCAGATACCAGAGTACCTGCATAAATCGAGAGTGGATATTGGAGTGGGACCTTCCATAGGTAACTGAGGAAAAAATCATAATAGTAGTGGCTCATTAGCTCAATATAAATCAATTGACTCAAGGACCCGGCGAGCTTGGATGTGAAGAGCGTTTAAGCGTTGTTCAGGATCAAGGGTGGAGCCGAATTGGCTAGCTGCCCATATCAATGATGCAGTTTTTTCACCCAGGTACCTCCTCACACCATCCTGTATTGTTGCCATGGGCAATTTATCCCTCCCCTCATTCACATGCCCTATAAGAAGCAAGAGAAACTCTCCGCATTTCAACCTGGTCAAATTGAACAAAATAATCAGGGGTAAACATGATCAATCAATTAAAGGCAAGAGCAAACTAGATTCATGAAATGTAGTAAATCAGATGGTGATCTACAGATCTAGAGAAAGTACCTTAGATTTTCATCTACTTGTTTGCCTCTGATTAGTAAAGCAACCTCCTCTATGCCATTGCAAGCCTCAAATTCCTGTGATAACATCACACGGAAAACAAACTCTTATTTAATCTTTTCAGTCTTCAAATCGCAATCCACCAAACACATGCTTAACTGAAATCCTCCCAGGAAACATGCTGTTAAGATACAAGTACACAAGCAGAGACAGAAGTAGTGATCTTTTAGAATGGGGAGTGCCGAGGGGGAGTTATACATCATAGTCTACATTATTGTAAAATGATCAAAGAAAAACTGATAATTAATACCTACAATATAAAATTTGTCAATCAAATCCTATGAATAGCAAAAATTAAAATTTATAAATCTGAATGCAGCACCACAACCTGAAAAAGGCACAATTAATGCCACCGGCAACTTAGAAATATAATTCATACACAAAATACAAATGCTAAGAATGTTTTTTCCTTTAGACGTGACAAATAATTTGCTAAAAATTTAATGTCTTAAAGAGTACTGCAGTTCAGTCTTCAAGAGACTAATGGTGTGGAGACTGAAGAGAAAATTGGAGTTGTAAATCACTTGGTCGTAGATTGTTTTTTGTTTATTTATAGATGTGGGTGATATGTTTATATATTGCACACACACTTACAATGGCATTAAATATATGGATTACTGGATCTTTGATGAGTCAAAATATTAAGTAATATAGCCTGGGCTTGGGGGATAATTAATTTTGATAATCTATACATACTACATAAACCCAGACTAACATAAATTAATAATTTAATACATACACATGCACACACATGTACATATATGCTACCCTGGTTTCTATGTCTGGTCAAAGAGCTATGGTGCAAGGCATTAGATGGTCCTCCTATCAATGTGAGACCCATTATGCACAGATATTGAGGCTCTTGACCTCTTTACTTGGATGCCTCCATGATCACCTTGCAGCTATCTAGCACCGTGCCTAGTTCTTTGGCTAGAAAGAGGACCCATTTCTCATACATGCGCTACATATACACGAGGTGTATGCCCAAGAAAAGTTGTGGGAGGAAAGGTCCATAAAATGACTTATTCAGAAAATGTGTGAAGCCTTTTATAGATAAGAGAAGCCGAAACACGTACCATTTGATTTGCAGATGAATCTAGCAGAATGGAAATCAATGCATCTAAGCAAGCACCTTGCTCAAGTACCCCTCGATTCGATAACATGTTCATTAAGACCTGTTTATTAAGTAAAACATAGTGTCACTGAATCCAATTAAGTACTGATATCCATTTTTATAATGCGTGAGAGAAATTTCCAGGTGAAAAACAGTATTATTGCACCACAAGATTAAGTCAAAAACCATAGGCGGAGAAGAAAAATTTGTACATTTACTATTTACACACCGGAATGGCCTTGTATTGATGAGCCAAAACAGTGCTCTCTCGATGAAGAAGGCAACACCCTTCCAAAACTCTAAGTGCAATGGCAGCTTCACCATCAGTAGAAGGACTGGTTATTTCCATAGGTTCAACGGTGAATATATGGTCAAGGCTCGCCACATTCTGATCCTCATGTTCTCTCAGTGAATGTTCAAAAAGCACCGGAACCACTGCAACATCATTGATACATTACAAATAGTCAAGCCAAATTTCAAACTGAAACAAAGTTTATGAATCAATATGTCCTTGATGGTTTGAAATTAATTGAATCAAACAATCAGTTAACTCTAAAGATGGCAATGGCAAGGGAGGTTTGATTTGGCAATTAAAAGCACTTATAATAGCGAGTATGCTACCGAAACCAGTAGTAATGCAAGTAAACTTCATTCTCCAGCACCAAAAATTGGAGAGAAATTAAACTAATTAACCAAAATGTGGAAACAATTTAACCTTCGCCTGGGAACTCGAATAAATACTCCGTATATAGATAAAACTGGGATTCAAAAATTAAAAACAATGGAGAGAAAACAACCTTGAAGCTCAGGGATAGATTGGCTGTGGATGAAGAGATTGATGGTGGCGTCACACTCGGCCACGGATCGGAGGAACTTGAGAATGCGGCGAAGGCCGCGGACTCGGAGAAAGGAGAACTCAGCGCGTGCATCGCTTAGGCCGGTCCGGAGTGCAAGTGAGATCTCCCTGTACAGTCTCTGCCTATCCAGCAAATTGACCAGGTCTTCCACCGGCGATTGCGAATCAGCCTGAGTTCCCGGGTTTGATCGGTCCCTCCAAAACGGTGTCTTCAGATACATTTTCACCCTTGACGAGGGTTGCTAAAACGAACGACAGAACATTTCACCGGGAAGTTTACTCCGATGATCCTTCATTTTCAGAAGTGTATAACTGTATACTCAATTTTGAGGCTGATTTTGATACAGCAAATTTGAGTTCCAGCTGGATTTTTTTTGATGATTTTTTGAGTATCTTATTCACCAAGTCCAGTTTACTCATATCAAATTTCAGTTAAAAATTCAACCGGGAACACATTCATATTAATTCTTGAAGATAACTGCGCATTTTTGCGTTCTCGAATTAATTTGAATGCGCTCCCGATTAAATTTTTAGCTGAAATTTGGTATGACTAACTAGACTTGATAAATAAGATACTCAAAAAATTTCATTAAAAAATTTCATCGGGAACCGCCCCAAATCGCGACGACCGGACAAAGTCTCTTATAGAAGGACTTAATTGACCTTTTTATGAAAGTTCGAGGACCTATTTGACAGTTTTTCCAAAACCAAAATTAGCCATTGCGGATTAAAATTTTCAAATTAGACATATATGGATTAAAAGATTACTTATTTAGTTCTACAAGAGTATTAAAAGAATAAATTGATTAAAACTTCCTAAAATAGGAGTGAATGAATCCTATTTTGAGAATAAAACATTATTAGTCATATTTATAAACTTTATCGATACTTTATCGATGTTTTAGTGTTGTTTAGGGAATTTTTTCTAAAAATGATAGTCATGGATATCAGTGTTCGATTCGGTTTTTATCGATTTTGGTTCGGTTCAATTTGAGACGGATTGAAAGAGTTAGAGGGTGTTTGGAACTGATTCTGCTTCTGCTTCTGCTTCTTTTTTAAATCAGAAGCAGAATCAGAACCAGTTTTCAGAAGCTGGTCTTCCCGAACTTCTAAAAAATCTGATTTTAGAAGTAAATTAGAGCACCAGAAATAAAATCTGATTTCAACCGGTTAATTTGTGCTAACTGTTGGGTCAGGTCTAGCCCTCCTCCTCCCCCAATAGTTTTTGTTATTTTTTAGTTTGATGTACTTCTGGAAGGTATGTCTCTAATAGAGGGGTTTTGGCCTAGTCCATCCTCTATCTATACTTTTATAATATTTTAATAAAACACGATAAATTTTTCCTGACATTTACATTACTAATTTAGGTGATTTGCCTACTGGGTCCAAAAAAAAAGACAAGGTGCACCATCTTTTAAGGATATTACATGATTCTACTAATAATTCCGTAGTTAAACGTGCTTGCATAGAAGTATTTTTAGGAAATCATTTGTCTTTGAATTCCTTTATTGCATGACTGCTAAGAACTTCATAGTTAGCAGTTTATGGAGTGTATCCAAGAGTAACAACCTTGAACCTTGCGATATTGGGGTGTTGCATTTGATGTACGTATATGTACGCTAACACCCATACATATAAAATCATTTTTTTGGCATTAATATTTTAATTACGACTATTTTACTAATTTATAAAAATACTAAAATAGCAAGAATGTTCATAATGATACTCTTATTTCTTATCATCATTATTTCACTCATTATTAATTTTCAATTAAAAGTGTTAAAACTCCATTGTCACTTTTAATGCAATTTTCGGCATATTTTGTGAAATAGTTCACTCTCATAGTCTCATTTTATTAGTGCTCATACTTTCCGGTGCTTCATTAAGTTGTCTGGTCATGTATGAATAAATTTGAAACAAATGACCAATTTGTAAAATTACCAATTTGTTTTGTTTTTATCAATTTGGTCATTTGTCCCAAATTTTGACAATATTTTTAAATAATAGTAAAAATGGGCAGTCTGTAGATGCATGAGTGCTAGAGGAGATGAGGAAATGGGAGAGGAAGTCTACAAGTCACAAATGGATGATTGTAAAAATAAATTTCACTTTTTATTCTACGAGTTATCAAAAGTTGATCAAATTTAATGGCCTACAAATTCAACTACCAAACAAAATAATACATAACCTCCTATCTCAAATATTTAAAAGGTAAGATAGCAATATGAATACAAATTTTACTTATCTTTTTGGTTTGCCTATAAATAGAACTCTGAGGCATGGTAGAGCATCCACTTTTTATCACTCATTGCTCAATATTAGGAGTGGGAAAAACCGAACTGAAACCCGGAAACCGATCCTGGACCGACCCGAATTATGATCCCGGTCCGGGTTTTTTCTTTTAACCAGACCGAATTTAAGAAAACCCGGACCGAACCCGAAATTCCGGGCTCATGAACGGGCCTTAAAATCTATAGCTCGGCCTGGACCGATAAAAACCCGAACCAATTACCTTTAATATAAAATTAATATAATATATGAATATAAATTTATAAATATTTCCTAACATATGATTATAATCACGGTGGATAAAAAATGGTTTCGTAACTTTTAGTGACTACAAATATGTTCAATTTGTTTAGCGTAATGATCATGAAAATATATTTATAGAAACTCTAGTCACATGTTTATCTATAAATTTTATTTCGTAATATTTTTAAGAAACCTATATTATCTATTTATATGCATCTTAAATAAAATATTAAGATAAATATCTTCTTTGGATTTTAATTGTTGGTGATTTTGGAGACTTATATTTGTGTTATTATTTGCGATTTGTATTTTTGATTAATTTTATTTGAAAATAAGTGTTAAAATATAAAAGAACAATGAGATATTTCACATTCGGGCTTTAACCGGCCCAACCCAAACCCGTACAAAATCCGGGCTACCAAAAACCCGACTCCGACCGAATATAATGAGCTTTGTTCCGGTCCCTAATTTTCATAACCCGAGACTTTCCGGGTAATTTCCGGGTTTAGCAAAAACCCGACCCAGACCAGACCGATCCCACCCCTACTCAATATATAGATTTCATATTCCACTACATTTCATCTTGTTTACATCTACAGACTCTTCGTTTCTTTCAAGTTTTTCTTTTCAATTCTTTCATTTTTCTTAATTCTCTGTTTTATATTCGATTGTTTCTTTTAAGTTTTGTTTTGTGCTGAAAATGGATGAATCTCGTAAAAGTACAATTGAGAGTTCATCTAAAACAACCAAGCGTGGCAGATCTCTTGAGCATGATGACCCATACAGTGCCTACTATCTTAATCACACAGACTGTAGTAATTCTGGAGCAGTCACCACATTCCTTGATGGAAGGAATTATCACACTTGGCACAGAAATTTTGAAATGAATCTTATACTGAAATATAAAATGGGGTTTGTTGATGGAACTCTTGCCATGCCAGCAAGTGATGATATAAATTTAAAAGCCTCGGTCAAGTGTAATACATTGGTTCTTTCTTGGCTTCATAATTCTATTTCTCCATAAATTAAAAGTACAAATTTGCATTGTGATACTACCAAACAGGCGTATGAAAAATTGAGCCTAGTGACATAATAACTTTTCATCTTCAGCAAGATCTCAAGGCTCACTATCTGTTGGTGATTATTTTACTAAATTAAATCACATCTGGGAAGAGCTTAAGCATCATTCGCGTTCACCATATTGTAAATGTGGAAAATGCACATGTAAACTTCATGATGAGTGTTGAGGTTTATTCCTTCAACCTTCGAATCCAACACGTAAGGCCAAAGATTTCGAATAGATATTTTATGTGTGAGTGATTAAACTGATCCAACAACAAGTAAGATGGGCTAAGAAGAAGATTAGCAAGTAAAAGACCGGATTATTAATGTCTAATAAAACCTAGATACAATACGCTTGCTAAAGGCCGTTCGTCCTATACTGCAGTAGAAGAGTTGCGAGTAATAAGCTAGAAATAAGCTAGATTGCTAAGGATAATAAGTTGACAACCCTTTACAATGAAATAAATGCTACTATTTATACCACCAATAGGCAGTTGGCTACGCTGATGTGGAGAGCCATGAGTGGTTGATGCCCCAACCACCAAATCTCCATCATTAAATGCGCTTCCCGCCAGGATCTGGGTTTCCTGCCTAATCTGTGGAGAAGGACGTCTCCCTAGCTTGGGGCCTGCTCCTGGTAATACTGCAAAGGGTGTGGGCTGTTCGTATTCTGGCCCTTGGTAGAATTTGTTATATAGCTTGGACTGGACTTCACGTGGTCATAGGCTTAAGGTGGCGACGTTTGTCGCCCTTGAGGCGTGATCCACCATTGCTCTGGTTGGACGTCCATCGAGGTAAGCTGTTTTGTTAGGCCTGGACGTTCGTCCGAAGAAGGGGGTAATGGGTTGATCCTATAATTGGGCCATTAACCCAACACAAGTCCCCCACTTCTGATGTTCCAAGCGTGCGTGGGACATAAAGACGTACAAGCCGTTATGCGTGGGGACGTTCCTGCCGTAGGAGGTTGTCTTCGCCGAGCTGAAAGGGATGGACATTCCTGATTTCGGTGTCATCCATTGGAGGCGTATCACGGAGACCTAGGTGACGGCTGCCGCGGAAACAGTGCAGCTTTCGAGGAAAGTCATCATTGCACCTGTCTCTCTCCGTGGGACACGTGTTTGGGGATACGCTCCTCGCCATGTGTCACTGTTCCATTGGTCTCGCGAGACGGTGCTTCCCAATATAAATATTAGATCCCTTGATGGGCTTAGGGTTTCCAATTTCCGCTTCTCGCTTTAGAATCTCTGCTGCCATGCAAGCCGCTTGCTGATAAGGTTCCCTGCCCGTCTCAGCCCTTTGCAATGTAATTCGATCTTATTCCCTCCCCCCCCCTCAATCTTTTCTTGTTCTGCAATGGTGACCTCGATGGAGATTTTGTCGAGTTCTAGCTCGGGCTCCTCCTCAGGTTCTGGTTGAAGCTCTTCTTCTTCCGGCTCCGGTTCCAACCCCCGCTCCTCGGGGGGCATTGGCACCTCTGGTAGCTCTGGCTCTCCGTCAGTTGTAGGGACGGTTGCCAATGATGATGTCCTTGGTGGCACTGTCCTAAATGGCGATACTGTGATCAGCACCACTTCAACCAGTGCAACTCAGGATGACGCCAATTCTGGGGATGATAGGGGAGACGTCGCCCAAGAGGATGCGCCTCAGCCAGCCGAAAATGAGGAGGCGAACATAGCCCCCGATGATGAGCGTCCTGAGGGTTATGATTCAGGGAAGGAAGCCTGGGATGGATCTAACATAGATGTGTTCGACTTAGGCCTTACCGTTGACGTGGAACGTCACATCTGCCTTATTAAGAATGTGGTTGGGCACGCGCAATCTTTTCCGGATCACGCTCTCAAAGAGCTCAAGATCTACTTCCCCCCACCGTACGTCTACAACCTCCGAGGTGCGACCCATGTGATGAGGAGCCATCCGGGGATGGTCATGGTGCACTTCGATTTTGTCAAGGCCGGGCTGCGGTTCCCACTTCACTCATTCTACGTCGAGTTCTTCTGCTGTTTCCAAGTGGCCCCCGCGCAGTTCATGCCTAACTCTTATCGTTTCATCTCGGCGTTCATCGTTCGCTACAAGGCCACGGGAGTGACTCCGAACTTGGAGTTATTCCATTACTTCTTCCGGCTCACCCCGCAGAACTCTGATGGGTTTCTGAGTATCGTTGTGCGTCCCAAATGGAAACTCTTCAAGGGGGCGCCAACCTCCATTCATGAGTGGAAAAATCGGTATTTTTTCCTTCGTTACAAGGACGCTCGTCTGCCAATTCAATGGAATGGGTATCCCCCCAAGATCGAATCCCCAAGAATGACAGATGAGCTGGAGGAGCAAGTAAAAAAGATGACGGTGGAAAAAAAGGTATTTTGGGAAGAAAAATATTTTGAACAAAAGGTACTTTCTATCAACCAAGCTAATGAAACAAGTTTTTCGATTCATATTTGGCACTATAGGCTAGGACATTTATCTCATGAGAGGCTTTTTCTAATTAAGCTTGGATCCCCCTCTAATCTTTTTGCTGTAGGGCTTTGTCCCCCTCAAATCTTGTATGTGTGACAATTTGTTTTAATAAAATTTGGTAAATGTCCCCCGGCATTTACCCCACCGATTTTGGTGGTTGACCTTCCGGGGTAAAAAAAATTAAGCTTGGATCTCCAATTAATAAGATACTCCAAGGTTAATGGAAAATCTCTTTTAGAAATGATATATGGTAAGAAACCAGAATATAGAGACATAAGGGTTTTTGGATGCTTGTGTTTTGCATCCAGTTTGCCAATTCAAAGAAAGAAGTTTGACTCAAGGTCAAGAAAAAGTGTTTTCATCGGTTATCCATACCATATCAAGGGATATAAGTGTTATAACCTTAAAGCAAAAACAATTTTCATTTCAAGAGATGTAATATTTGCAGAAAACGTTTTTCCTTTTGACGAAGAACAAGAAATAAGTAAGAAAATAGTTACTCACCAAGTTCATTACCTAATATCACAACAAGTCTTTTGATGACTCCAATTATGAGCAATGGCTCGGATTCACCAGATTCTTTTCAAGAGTTTGATGAAGAATTATAACCTATAGGTTCAGAAACATTTCAAGAAAAATACATGAATGTATCTCAAGAAGAACATCATGATTCTAGACAAAATGAGAATGAAGATTCATCTCATTATATAAGTGATTCTGAAGGAACCACATCAATTGATACTCAAGTAAGGAGATCACAATGAGAGATCAAGATATCCTCCAATTATATAAATGATCCCGAAGGAATCACAACTAGTGATGCTCAATCACAGAGATCACAAGGGGAGGTCAAGATACCCTCTGGTTATGAAAGTGATTTCGAAAGAATTACAACTGGTGATACTCAGTTAAGAAGATCACAAAGAGAGGCCAAGATAGACACCCTCACATTTATTTTCATCATTATAAAGTGCCAATATATAACTTGGTTTATCACAATAGTTTTAAAATTGTGTATCCTCTATCTCATTTTTGGGATATGACAAACTATCTGAACAACAACAATGTTATTCAATCACTTTATCGGCTCTAAATGAGCTAGAAACATGTCAAGAAGCTATTTTAAATTCTATATGGAAGAAGGCTATCAATGAAGAATTGAAAGCTCTAGACGATAATAATACATGTGACATAATTCTTATTTCTGATGACATCAAGCCAATAGGATGTAGATATGTCTTTAAAATCAAGTTAAACTCTGATGGAAACATTGATAAATACAAAGCCAGATTAGTAGCTAAAGGCTACACTCAAGAATTTGGCTTAGATTATACTGAGACGTTCAGTCCAGTTGCAAAATTAACTTAAGTTAAAGTGCTATTAGCATTAGCTACAAAGCACAATTGGCATTTAGAACAACTTGATGTCTATACTGCATTTTTAAATGGTGATCTTGAAGAAGACATTTATATGTCTTTACCCCCGGGTCTTTCAATTCAGGGGAGAAAAGCATCAGATATGCGTGCAAGCTTAAAAAGTCCCTATATGGTCTGAAATAGACTAGTAGGCAATGGAACGAAACATTCACTCATTTTCTGAAAACCATAGGTTTCAGACAACCCAAAAGTAAATATTCACTCTTTATTAGAAAAGAAAATGGAAATATTATTTTTCTATTAGTATATGTCGATGACATTATCATAGTCGGAGATGATCAAGTAAAAATCAACTCTATGAAGAAAGAACTTTAAGATAAGTTCAAAATTCGAGATCTAGGAAAGTTAAAAAAACTTTCTTGGTCTAGAAATAGCAAGAAACTCAATAATTGACGGTATTCTCTAATCGTAGATTAAAGATGCTTTAAATTGGACTGAAATTTTACGGGTCTGAACTGATTTGATCTGTTTAAATTTGATTTGGTTTGAGTTGGTTTGGTCTGATAATCTATTCTATGTGTATTTTACAATTGATATAGTCTAATTATCTAATATGTTTTGATGTATCTATATTTGGTCTGATTTGATCTTGAACTAAAATTAATCTAATTAAAACAACAAAAATTAATCTAATTAAAACATTCTAACTACTCTCACTTTGAGAAAAATATAATAATCCTGTTTTTAAATTTCACATTGCTTTTTTTCCTACTATAGAGAATTTTAGTATGTTAATCATTGGTGAAAGTTTTGATTAGCAACTTATTAATTTTTCAATGGCATTCGATCATTTCGTGACTATATCTTTCATTGTTTTCTTATGACGATAAAAGAGCGACTTTTATATTAAAATCAAGAACATATACAAGGAAAACTTCAGATAGATTTTACAGATCCAATTGTGAACCCTAGGAGTAGACATAGAGTCAGCCACTCCATAGTTTCATACAAAGCATCATGACTCGCTAAACCTGAAACGGACAAATTTAAGCCTAAAACAATCGCAATTGAAACATTGCCTATTAAAAGAACTCCAAAAATCCAAACATCCAAACCAAACCTACTCGGACTAAAGAGAAAATAATATTGAGATAAAGACTTTCCACAAAACACTTCCTGGTATAGAGGTGGTTCCATAGGAGGACGGGCTCTTGCAATATGGGTGAATACTAACTCCATCGCTGTCGGAGCGGCCGATCAAGGCTGCACGATCCAGCACTGATACAAACACCTAGCCACAACCCGTCGATCCGCCAGCGTTATCTCCTCCGACGTAGCTGCAATCCCAAGCGCTAGAACACTTAAAATCAGTATAAACTGCCATTGTAGCCTCATATTGATAGGTGTTAGACCTAGAGGATAGAAATAGTAAAATGTAAGGGTATAAAATATGGCTGGATCGGATATCACTTCTAGTCACGTATTAAATACGTTTTCCTAAAAGTTTACTATCTACCCTTATCACAGTAACCGGGTTACAAGATAGAACTTTTGGGATAAAAAGAAGATGTATGATGTATTTTGGCTACTGACAAAATAACACTAAACAAGTGATATGTATATTAAGTGGTCAAAACACTTCAATACTAACACTGCAGATATTAGTATTTAGTATTTAGTATGGCAAGAAAAGACTGAAAAGAAATTTTTCATACTCAGCAATTTCACACGGTCCTTCATATATTTATACTCCCTCCGTTCCTAAAAATTCTTCCCGGTTTGACTTTGCACGCCTATTAAGAAAGTGGAATAAAGTGGAATTGTGTGATTGTGGTTGTGTGAGAAAAAGGTAAAATGAATGTGAGCCACACAAATTGTCCAAAAAGGGAAAGTGGGAAGAATTTTTGGGAACGACCCAAAAGGGAAAGTGAGAAGTATTTTTGGGAACGGATGGAGTATATAAAAGGCGACTTTTGAAAAAGCCATGTTCATTTCAACCGAATTGTTAACTGTCGATTAAGCCTTTGGAAATGGTGCGGCTACTCCAAAAGGATATGTACATCATTTTGTAATTATTTTAAAATGATAAAAAATTGTCCTTATCCAATATGAATGAGCCGCGTAGCTATTTAAAACAATACTTGTACTACATACGTAGTACATTAATGCATGAAATGGGTATAACTAGGGCTGGGCACGGACCGGGTCGGGGCGGGTAATGCAAAATAAAATGGAACCGCCAGGTCCATTGTACGGTTCGGTCCGGTCCGGGTATCGCAATTTTCAAAATAGGAACCGGACCTTACCCGGCCCGTTTGAAACGGGTCGGTCCGGTTCGGGTTTTACAGTTTCTATTCTCATGTCTTAAAATTAGTAAAAACTCACGAAGTTTCAAAAATCAATAATCAATAATATAGGACATTAGCTAGTTTCAAAATAACAACATAGTGGTGCACATGTAACACAAGCGACAAGTCCAATACTCCATAATTTCATGTAAATAAGTTTCAAACAATTAAAGAAATTCCAAAAAATATGCAACATAGCCAAACTACATATTTCCTAACATTTGTATTTAAATATGTTGTCTAACATCACATATTAAAGTGATTGTTTTTTTTTATATTAAATTTTAGTATTAGCCAAAGTTGACACATACATGATGGATGGTAAACACAATTTATGTATTTTAAAAACAATATTATAAAAAAATATACCAAAATCATTTTTAACAAATAATTAAATTCCATAGAAAGGAATAACTCAATAATAATAAAAAGTAATAAGATATTTATGAAAAATTTAATTAATAATTTGAAAACAAAAGGATGTTATTCCAACTCAATTTAAAATCCTACTTCTAGCAAAGGAAACAAAACTATTTCAAAACCGATTATCACAAAACTATTAATAAATTAATATACAATATATATAATGGGGCGGGCCGGGTACCCTTTTTTTTTTTAATTTTGGAACCGGTCCGGTTCTTTAAAAAACATTACTCGACCCTACCCGGACCGTTTTATGGCAACCAAAAATGGAACCGGCCCGTTTTGGACCCGAACCGCCATTACCCGGACCGGACCGCGGTTCCAAGACCTGTTTGCCCACCCCTAGGTATAACAATATGTGAGCTAACATATTAGAGTAATATTATTATAATTATTATGAGATCATAGTGCACAATATGTTCCTATAATGGCATGATATATATAAGGGATAAGGGTCAGATAGGGCCTCGAACTTGAAAAAAATGTCAAATAAGGCCATATTTAGGATGCTTTGTCCGGCCGACGCCATTTGGGGTGGTTCCCGGTGGAATTTTTTGATGAAATTTTTTGAGAATCTTATTCATTAAGTCTAGTTTACTCATATCAAATTTGAACTAACAATTCAATCGGGAAGGCATTCAAATGAATTCATGAAGATAACTGCGCTTTTAACGACACAGTTATCTTCAAGAATTCATTTGAATGCCTTCCCGATAAAAGTTTTAGTTCAAATTTGATATGAGTAAAACTAGACTTAATGAATAAGATTCTCAAAAATTTTCATAAAAAAATTCTACCGGGAACCACCCCAAATGGCGTCGGCCGGACAGAGCATCCTAAATATGGCCTTATTTGACATTTTTTTCAAGTTCGAGACCCTATCTGACCCTTATATGTATATATAATAATCATAATATAAAAATAACATCATTTAAACAAATCACATTATTTACAAAATGATTAAGGACCATGTAAATTAATAATTGAGCTTTATTTTCAATACATCTCCAACAATAGGGCGACGGAAAATCTCAACCCTAGAAAGAGGGGAAAGGCCGCTAGTTTTTTTTTTATTATTATAGGGGGTGTTTGGCAATCAGCGAATGGTTGTTACCTGTTGGCATATTGTGTTGGTTGTTGGTCATTGGCGGATTCTGTTGGCTATTTTGATTAACAGGTAGTATTAGCTGTTTATAGAATGATGTTTGGTCTAATGGTTGTTATAATCCGCTGATAACTTGTTAAATGACTTTTAAAGATATCAATTAATTTTTTCTTACCAACTACTATTTTTATGTAGTACATTTTATTAACGTTATTACTTTTTAATACAATTACTTAAGTACATCATTTTTGTTTAATAATAAAAATTATTATGAGTAAAAAAATTAAACATTGTTTTCTTGTATTATTAAATTTAATTAATTATTATGATTATATCTTAAATGGAGTAGTAACTAGTAAGTAATGCTATACTAAGAAAAGTTGTTTAAAGAATTTAAAATTCAGAAGGTAAAAACGTAAGAGTTGAAGTGGTCTATTATTTGTTTGTTCTGACAATATGTCACATGCATTGGCGAAATAGTGGACAACATTTCCATTTACAGTGAAGTTAGAGTTGCTAGTGCGGCTAATGGCCTTCGTGGAATATGAAGACGATGGTTTCCGGAAGATGTCAAAGTAAGAATACAAGTGACGAGTGGAAGAGAAGCGGGGACTACGGGTATAATAGGAAAATCCCTTAGATATGTGAACGGCCAAACACAAAACGATAGGTTCACCGACGTTTTAATTTTTAGCTGTTTGGGATGAAAAGTCAAATTAAAAAGCCACTAACCAAACACCCCTATTGCTGATTAATCTGGTCAAAAAGTTAAATATCAGTCAAATCAGCCAAAAAATAGCTGATAGGCTCCTAACCAAACACCCACATAGTGTTATTTTAAAAAGCTTTTCTTCTAATATTTACGTTGCCATTTCTTCTTAGGACAATTATTATTAAACCCTAGGTTCGGTATAAATAACTAATTCAACTTTGCACTATTTACCACTTGGATTTTGATTATTCACCATATTTACTGTTTAATTTTAGCCAACTTTTTTCATAATTAGCTTCACATATTGTTAAATTAATCACATGAATGTTTTCTAAAATATACTCTCTATGTTTTTATGAGTCAAAAATAATCCATCATCATGATTATAACCATATTTGTTTCTTGATATTTCTTCTTGTTACATACCGTTGAAATGTCATTGAGACTAATTAAGTTGGATAAACTATTTATACAAATTGATATTCGTGATGAAAAAGTGCTTAAAATTTTAATAGCACTGGTTTTAAATAACATTCTTTAATGTCATTGAGACTAATTAAGTTGGATAAACTATTTATACAAATTGATATTCGTGATGAAAAAGTGCTTAAAATTTTAATAGCACTGGTTTTAAATAACATTCTTTAATGTCATTGAGACTAATTAAGTTGGATAAACTATTTATACAAATTGATATTCGTGATGAAAAAGCTTAAAATTTTAATAGCACTGGTTTTAAATAACATTCTTTAATATATTTCATGAGTATTACTCGTAAATTTCCTCTGCACTCATTAGTATTTATTCTACGACTATCTAGGTAGACATAAAACCAATCAACAACTATGACTTATAAGTTATAACTATCATGAATTGTTTTTACATTTAAAAGTAGATTTTGTTGACCATTTTCATTCAATTTGATAGACATCTATGAGGATGTTTTCTTTCGGACTGTTTTCAGTCCCAGACCAGACTTCCGTAGTTATAAAATACACAAAGACCAGACATTTATCAGACCAGATCACACCAGCAAATTTCAGTCCAAAAGAAAACATCCTCAAATTTAATTTAACCAATATTAAAATGATGGGGCAACCCATGAGCAGAGCAAAGCTCTGTGAGTAATTGATTGATTTTTGAAAAAACAATCAATTGTAGGTCTCGTAACATTGTTTGTTAAGGATAACGGCCATTTTTTCGGATTATTGTGCAAAGAAAAATAGACTAATAAATTAAATCTTTTGATTATTGTGTTTCACTTAAACACGTCGCTTCGTGTCGGATTTCGGCCCTCTAGAAAAACTAAAGCACCCCTTTGCCTAGACACGTCTCTTCTCTTAATAAGGAAAAAATATAGGCAGCCCACAAATTAATTAATTAATACTGTATAATTTTTCGAAATGTTTAAGACTTTATACGTACTACTAGATTTGATTATAATTTCCTCACATTAATTACTGGAAAAAAATGTAGAGCAGCAGCATTTACATGGAAATTTTTCAAGTGAATCTTGAGGTTTTTGTCATTTAACCATTAAATTTATATTCTTGCCTTTCAATATAATTGATTAATAATTAATAATGGCAATACCATAATACTTCGTAGTATGGAGGGATTTAATGAATACAGATTCACATCCATTTATAGTACCTCATAAAATCTCCCCATTAAAAGAAACACTAATTAAAACAGAACCTTGTTACTGAATTTACACGTGGAAACTAATCATAATGATTTATTTATAGATAATTAATTCAGCATCCCACATTATTAATTAATTTATCTAATAAAGCCTCCTCTCCATCAATATTAACCCCCACACGCTCACAAAGATTAGAGAGCGAAGGAGACTTGAGATAATGGATGGTCACCATAACAATGATTGGGATCTTTTTGCAGTGGTAAGAAGTTGCAGAAACAACAATGGCAATTCTAGTAGTAGTAGCAATAGCAATGCTCAAGATGGTAATGCTCATCACTGCTTCATCAATGGTGAACAACTCTCGAATGCCGAAACCCGTCATGGCGAATTCCCCAATTTACTTCCCGAAAGGCGTTACTTTGGCTTAGACGAAGTTCTTGACCGCTTCATTAACAGAAAGCAGCAAGAAGAAGAAATGACTCCTCAAATTGATAACAAGGATGAAAGTCCTCAAATTACTATGGTGTCCCCGACCCTGACCCCGAAAGTTCAGCATGGAAAAAGCGGGTCTGCAAAGGAGGTCACAGTGGTTGAGGTGGCGGTGGAGAAAGTGGAGGAATGGGATGGATGGTTGTGGCGCAAGTACGGGAAGAAGAAGGTGTGCGACTCGCCACATACAAAGAGCTATTACAGATGTAGCTTTGAGGGGCACAAGTGCCCCGCAAAGAAACACATTCAGCAAAGTCAAAGGGACGAAAATAAGTTTATCGTTACATATAGAGGTCAGCATAACCACTTTCCTCCAGTTCCTAGCAACACAACCAAACGTCGGAAAAGGAACAACGCTCCTCCTGCCTCTCCCTGAGAAACTCAAATGTGTAATATTACCATATGTTTGTCTTAGAAAATGTTTCATATCTAAGTTTATTTTCTTGAAATAGAAGAAATCTTTCCTTTATATTTCCATGAATGGATTAATTCTTAGGCTCTCTACTTTTTTATCAGTTCCACACTTGCGCCTTTCTTTTTCAAGGAGTTCGGAAGATAGTAGACGGTTGAAAATGTGAAAAAAATGTATAATAAAAAAAGATGAAAAGAAAAAAACTAAGAGAGAACAAAAAAGTAGAAAAAAAGATGAACAAGAAAGAGGAGATGAAAAAGAAGTTTAAAACTTGCCAGAAATGGAACAGGACAGGTATCAAAAAACATTCCTAAAATGAATAAGGAGTAAATAATTCACCACAGGTTAGACTGGAAAATAGAAAACTGTAAAAGAAGGTTACTTGGGCCATAATGCCCACGGCCAAAATACACTAAAAGATTGAAACCAACTCATTAGCTAGTTTAATCCTTTCCTTTTAAACACGTATGTCTGTATGCTGTATCTAATAGAGGCTCTTAACTGTCTCCAGTTCCTCATAATGCATAACACAAACATACATAGTACTCCATATAAATTAAAGATGAAATATCAAGAAGGATTGTAGCCAGGGTTTTAAATAGCGGCCCGCTACCGCTATAGCAGCCGCTATATAGCGGTCGCGGTAGGGGCCGCTACCGCTACGGCCCGCTATTCCGCTGTGATTTCCAAATCACGGGAAAAATCCGCTACGCCGCCCGCTACAGCCCGCTATAGCCCGCTATTGACATTTCCGGCAGTACGTCACGCACGGGTTGATGTGTAAATGTGTCTATGTTGTGTAAATGAACTCTTAATGTTATAAATGTTCAAACAAATATTCACAATGTTTGTATTAACTTCAACACTCATTAAATATATGTTTTGCGCAATTGAAAATATTTCACGCCGCTGCAATCGCTACAGTCGGCTACAGGCCGCTACAGGCCGCTACCGCGATGACCGCTACCGCTATCGCTACCGCTGCTGCTACGGCTATTTAAAACCTTGATTGTAGCTATTCACAAGGGATAATAGATAAATTAAAAAGAAAAAAGACATATTCACAAAGGTATATCTCACAATTTTTTGAGTTGCACTGTAAAGAAGATGATGATATGATGTAGAATCATAGACTTACATATTTACATTGTGAAAGGTGTGAAGGAATGTGGGGGGACTGGTTTGGCTACCAATCCTCCTTGGCAATTTTTGACTTCTCAAGAATGAACTTCCCTTCCTTGTACTTTTGTGATGCTTCGAATGCTCGTTCATACTTCCAACCTAACAACTCATTACACTCGCCGCAAAAAACATCGGCAACAGTGTGAACACCGGTCATAAGATGTCTGTCTTCTTTGGTGCCGACAACTATATTCATCACATGAGAGAATAGAAAGGCTCTTCCATTCCTTCCCTGAAAATTTTCAAGAAATTAAACTATACCCAAATCGCAACTTCTGACTTAGCAACAACAATGCCTCTCAAGTTTCGGTGCCTATGCAATATTGCATACTTCCTTTGTTCTATTTTGGTTGCTAAACTTTCACATTCATATCTCTCAACACATAACTTTGACAAATATAAACTTTAATAAACTTAACTACCTATTATTTTAAAGGGATAAAATCCCATTTTAAAGAAATCACCCACAGGCCACAGACATACATCTAACCACTATCAGCAGGGCAGGGGTTTTCTTGGCAGGGGAGGGGTGAAACTTACCTGGACTGGCAATGGACCCACCCAAGTTTTTCATGTGTAAAACTTTGCTGTACAAATTTACGTGAATGAAAATGTTTTATGGGTGTTCTTGTGCCCTATAGGCAGATTTTGTCACCAGTTAAGAAAGACGAATTAATTTACAGAATTCAGAGTAAAATCTTCATTCACCATTTATGCAGCTTGTCCTGGCCTTTAGAGTATTAACACAGCTTCACTTAGGGCTAATTCTATCAAGTTACCTAATTAAGAAGTTCAAATTTTTTTCACAGGACAGGTTTGAAAAGAAAATTGACCATAAAAATTGATGAAAATTTGTTTAATTTAATTAAGGAAAAATTGAAAATAATAATCCAAACTATTGCCGATCCGCTGAAAATAATCCCAACTATTGATTATTTTTGTATAATCCCAACTATATAGACTATCCGCCAATAATGGTCCATGACCATATATTACCTCTATAAAAAGTGAATTTTAAATAGAAATTAAGCGTAAAAATTAAAAGTTGAGATTATTTATAGGGATTACTTGTTATATCTCATCTCATCTACTTTAGAAACTACAAGAATTTATTCATAGGGACCATTATTGGCGGAAGGTCCCTAAAGTTGGGATTATTCTGTAATAATCAATAGTTGGGATTATTATGAGCGGACCGTCAATAGTTGGGATTATTACTATCAATTTTTACTATCAATGTTTAATTTAATTAATTAAACAGGTTCAAAACTTTTATTAAATTCACCAAATTTGAGTCTATTTCAATGATTTTTTCATGGGCATAGGGTTCTCTGTGGTATGATAAACCTAATACACTTATCCACAGAGATTATAATCTATATTCTTCAGTCAGTCAAAAACCAAGGGAGTTCTGAAAGATCAACAACAAACTTGATATTCCTATATAATAAATCATGAAAAGCCTAACAAATAGAAAGCAGAAAGGATGACATAAATCCATTTACTCGCCTGAAAAGCCTTGGATACTATGTCATCATGAGCAGAGACATGATTTCTGCATTTATAGCAACAGTATAAACGCGGCCCAACGAAATCATCCATGGTAAGAGAACTCCAGGAAGACATAATTAGCACCTCACAGTCCTCTCTCACTCTACTCACGGCCAAATCAATAAAATTTCAGTATAAAGTACAAGAAATACTCATAAAGATGGAAACTTTAGACAATATTACTACTGTAAAACAATATTTATCAATAATCATCAAGATCATAGATCAAAAGCACGGATTAATACATGTTTAAGCTCAAGGGAGAAAGAGAAGGAACCTGGAACCCTTTAAGTTGAAAAATCATGAAACGGTTATGGATGGATGACCCATAACACACTGCAATGAAGGATATATGAGGGAAGCTTGCGTGTAGCTGATTGTGGATTGAAAAAGACTTGTTTTTTTTTTCTGTAAGAAAACCGATAATGAAAGCGAAATGGGAAACGATAAAAGTCATAAAACCAGGAAGTAATTGGTAATAGTGAATAAGTGAAAGTGAAAATGGTTTTGTGTACTGTGTAGTGTAGACGTGACGGGGAAGCAGGCTTGTAGAATACAATAGCAACCTTAGAATTACCAGAAGATTGGGGGAATATAAAATGCGGTACTTGATTTACTTTATAAATCCAGCCGCTACATTATTATCCAAAACAAACAAAAAACAGAAGGTGAAACCCAGGCTGAGGGCAACGACGAAAATTCTCGATGTTGATTGATATAGGGTTTGAATTATCTACTTTAATGTGAGAAAAAAATATAGGGATGTATGAAAATTCTATTTGTATAGAATAAGTATGCTTTTAGTTGGACTAAAATTTTTTGTCTAGTCTAATAGATATATGATTTTTGTACATTTTATAAATGTCTCAGTCTGATCTGGTATAATTGATCTGCTCTTATCTAATTTGATTTAGGAATGAAAACCGTCCAATTAAAAACATCTCAAGGCTAAGAGTATAACTAAGGGATGTTTTAACATGAAAACTATTTCTAACCTAACTAAAAGGAAAGTATTGTTGTAATGAAATCATACTATGCATGTTATCTGGTATTAAAAACTTGATAGTGTTGAGGGATCTGGCTCCTTTGCCTTGCTATAGCATGCTGGGAGGGTGTCTGGCCATTGTAAGCCTTTAGATCAGAAAATCTATGGCATAGGATGAGTGTGTCCATTTTTGCACCAATCTCAAGACCCTAAATTTTAATCTTGACCCTTCGATTGAGTAAGGCACTCTTTCATAAGGCAGAGGATCCCAATTCCCAATCCAATGTAACGAAACATAAACTGTTCAGTGAAATCAACATGCCTTTACAAATGCATAGATGATTTTTTCTAAAACTACAAGTGTTTTATTGCTTCATTTCTCAAAATAGTAATTATGTATATACGGATGTTTTAACTTGGACTGGAATTTTCTAGTTTGATCTGGTAAATTTCTGGTCTCTTTCTATTTTATAATTGTTTAAGTCTAGTCTAGTCTGACTGAACACCTCCGTTCCTAGATGAGTCATGCTTGTTGTACACATATTTTGTACAGCTTTTCTATACACCTCCCCTAATTGTCTATCTACAATTATTTGTGTAGACAAATAATTAGGAATGTACACAAAATGTGTGCGATACAGATGTACCGATAGCATTTGTGTCATAGAAATATAGAATCGCTCTTGAATGGACCAATTATTCCTACAACACAAATTCTGATTCTGGTTTAATCAAGAAAAAAATGTATTTCCCTGGGCTCCATATACTCTCTCCTTGAAGAGTATGTACGGAGTATGAGTACAACACAAGATCCTATTGCTACTTCAACCATATTCATTCATTAAAAGCGAACAGCTGCTGTTAATTACAGCATTTTCTTGAGATGATAAAGAGCCACAACATATATTTCCAGCTGTGCTGATGGTAATAATAAAGAATGATAGCTAGCATGTTCACTAGACACTTATTAATACATCATCATCTATATATGGTTGTAACCAAAAGGAAGGACACAAATTATCTGTTTATAACAAGTGTCTCCATTAGAAACTTGTGTGACTCAAGATAAGGAAATTTAGGAATGCAAAGAATTACAAAACCAAACACCTAAGTGGGAATCATTCATTCAGATTTCAAATCAACTAAGGTACAGATTTGGCCTATACTGTTTTTTCCTTAACATCTTTGTATCAAGGAGCATTGAGTGGATCAGACTCGGTATCCAACATCAGTGTCCAGTTTTCTGCCTCTGCAATTTCGTACCATCAAACAGTTAGAATTTGAGATGCAATTTACTAAAAGAAAAACGTCATGCAAAACCAAGGGTCTGTTTGGAACCAGAAAATGCAAAAGAACGAACTAAGGAGGGTGTAGGGTGAAGTTTTACGTAAAGAAATATTACAGTTAAATTAGAGCATGTTATAACTCATTATTTTTTTCGTATCATCTAAAGCTCATTTTGCTTATTTACAACTATTATATGAAGAATATGAACTCCCAACATATGTAAAGGAAATAAAAACGTTGAACACATTTCTTTTTCCTTGCATTTTCAGAGGTAAAACCAAACACATGAAATAACTTGGCTCTTTTTTCCTTTCCCTAGTTTCTTGAATTCAAACAAACCCTCTTGATATTCTTTTTATTTATCAAGTCCATTGTATGATTAAAGTAAAAACAATTGACAAAATGTGACTTGCATGAAAAAACACCTTAAAAGAATTTCATATGGTGACCATATTTTATTTTCCTTTGCATCTCTCATGGTAAAACCTAACATAAAATACTAGTTTTCCTTGGCATGTTTTTCCTTTCATTTGCATTTTGTGGGATCCAAACATACCCTGAATTCTTTACAAAGGTTGACAATTGGGGATATGAATCAACTAAAATGCTACTGTACAACCCACTTACTTGGCTTTTCTGTAATAGCTCTTAGACGCCTCTGCAAGATGGCGGCCACAAACAGAAAGATTGAGCACATGCCAAACATAACACTGATGGGGAATGCAGCAACCTGAGCATAAACACATGTTTAAACATAACTCATGTTGTCTTCAAATGACATGCCAAAATAAAGTCAACAAACTAATAAAAGAAAGAGATATCATAACAACATACATTGTACAGCACTATGCAAACAAAGAGGTTTAGAGGAATCCTGAAAAAGTTCATTATGGTACTTCTCGACTCCTCTGGAATGTATTGAGATCTCATCTTCATTATGGATGGCCAGAAGATACCCACACAAGCCTCAAACGTACAAAATCCAAAAACAAGGATACACCCTGTAAATGATATCCCTCCCTCTTTCACACTTGAAGGAGTTATCAAAAACTGTTTCAAAGAACTACAAAGTTAGAAGATGTAAGTAGAACAGTTAAAACCAATTTGGTCTCTGGTTAGACACTACTACTCAATTTTGTCCTCATCTTTTCATCGAACTTGATTTGGGTCCTTGAGTGTGAAATTTGGACCCAATTGAATCCCCATTCATACTTAGTTCTAAATAAGAATGGTATTTTTGTCCATTTACTAAATTTAGACCCAATTGAGAACTCAATTTGGATCCAATTTAGTCCAGACTCAAGAACATACTTAAATACCATTTTACTTAGGGTGAAATGTGTTCACCTCATTGGAATTTCATAGTCAAGGACCAAATGAGTACAAAAATGTTGAAGTAATAGTATTCAGTTGAGGGACTAAACTGGTGTTTTAGCTCTAAATAAAAGGAAGAAGCTTGAAAACTAGATAGTTTTGAGAAACATACATTTGTCACAATTGGTAACATGAGAGCCGCGGAAGAAATAACAAACACCACTTGCATGTAACTCTCAACCTTAATTGTGTTACGGGTCAAGAGGCGAGATGCAACTGAGCTTCCCAACATTGATGCCAGCATAAAAGTTGCAAAGATAAATCCATGGGGAATGTCTTCGTCGTTTGGACTAAGAGCAGGAGTCCAGAGAAACACAAAGGTGTACATTGAACCCTCAAACAGGGACTGTATTGCGCCCAGCAATGCAATCTTCTCATCTGATAGATATTAAAGATAGAGTTAGTACTCCATTTAATCCCCTAACTACATACACTATCGCACAATTTGGTCATAAACTTTTTCTGGACTCAGTTTCATCAATGTCTCCTTGGCAATGCAATTTAGACTCAATTTCATCCTGATGCATATTTCACTCTGATTATGAAGCTAATAGGGTACGATTTACATGGTTGACAACCAAGCTGAATCCAATATTGAGTCAAAATTAATTCATCCAGGACCAAGTTGGGTTCTCAGAAATTCGATGACAAGGTTGAGAACGTGTCAAAATGTCAAGTGACTAAACCGGGTATTAATTCTTAGTATAGAGCCATGTCTAATGTTACAAACCAAATCATAAAGATATGAAATGAAAAAAAGGATGGAAAAATATGTATGTGGGTTAAACAATCCCTAGCCAGCCTACCTGAAGCAATTGCAATAGAAGCATTCTTGAACTGAGTCATTAAATCTTTGTTATCTGATGGATCTCCGTAGTTCTCACTCCATGATGATAATATGATGGCCATCCCAAGGGAAAGAAAACATGAAGCAGCATCAAAGGGTGACACTGGTCCAAGATTTAACGTATCAACCAGAAAATTCCCAAATAATCCTGACAGGATGGCAATAAGACCATTTCCAAGAAATATTGCCTTAGAGAATGTGATTGAAAGCCACTGCTGATCGAATCCTCTCTGTACACAGTAAAAACAAAAACATGTTAGTCAAAAACTAGAAAATTAGCTCTCAAGATCAATATTTCATATCAAATTCTGGTTAATGTTCTGAATCAACAGAAAATACGTAGTTACAGAAGTTGTTAGTATACGACCAGTCGATGATCATCTGCATGTTCATAAGTTACTCTGGAAGAAGATTACTTCAGAGGGGAAGCAGTTGTCAAGAAGACATATTTAAGCAAATAAAATAAATACTACGTAATAAGGTAGCATAAGATGACATTCCCTCAGTGGAAAAAAAAAACTCTTTGAAAACTTGATTTTGTCCAAAAAAAAGGGTTATATTTAGTGAAATCAACATATACATTTGAAAGGTATGGCTAGATTTGATGATTCTGAATATTTGTGCTTTACTAAACATAGAAAGATGTACCCTGGTGAAACATGAACTTTTTTATATAGACGAAGGTAGTACTAGATAGCAAATTTAAAACCTAAGCGTTTAAATGAGTAAACTTCTATTTTTAAAAAAACAGTTTCTTCTTATTACTACCGCAAGTAAGAGTTCAATGGTATAGAGTAACTTAAATGCATTTGAGGTGTACATCATAGTAGTTATGCTATTGTAACAAGTTACAAGATATTAGATGCTAGATACACAAGAAAGTTCATACAACTTAGTCGAGATCACTTCATGAGTTCATCAGTTCATGATGCCAATAATGTATGAACATATAACTTCATCACGACTTATCTTCATTTCATCAGATGTAATATCCAAGGAACCTCACCTTAAAATGCTCAGCTACTAGCCAAGACTCAAATGATGAGAAGAGGAGAGATGTGGCAATACCACCTAAGATACGCCCCAACATCAACACTTTGTAATGAGGGGAATGCTTCGTGATGCAGCTGAGTATGTAAGTAATGCAATAAGTGACACAAGCTCTCTTTCGACCCCTGACAAGAATGACACAAGCATTTAGTGTAAATCCATCGCAAATAAGAGTGAATACTTATCTATGTGTGCATATGTATACGCTGTAAATTCACTCTCACTGTTTGTCTGCTAGAGATCCAACTATTGTGCCAAACAACATGGAAGACCCAAAACCAGCAATAAAGAGCTGCCCAATTTCTCCCTTTCCATATCCATATGTAGTGTATAGGTAGTATACATATGGACCCTGTAACCAATCACCAGCTGTTGCCAAAAAAATGAGCAAGCGCATCAGACATGGGAAGGTTATATTTCATTTATATCATAAAAAGCTGCTCATTAAAGATAATCAAAAGTGAGCACAAGATCCAATAGAATACAGTTGAAGAGCATGCGATAGCACAACCAATAGAGAAAGTTTTAATTCTTATCCTCTCCCGTTTCCTAAAGGAGGGTTACTAAAGCAAACTGATCGACATTCTCTATCATTAAAAATTTTACTTGCTCCGCGCCTTAATACATCCAAAAACTCCAGAATGAGCTAGCAAGTTTGACTTCACAGGAAACGGTAAATTACACCCAACACCAGCCCCAAATTCCATCACTACTACAGATCGGATCATGCATGAATACATAAATACAAGTGAATCCTACAAATTCCACAGAAAAGCCGCGATTCTGGGAACGTGCAGTGATCCGGGGAGCCAGATCTAAGGGCGAAACAATGTAAAGCGGACGAAACATACCCATCATCAGGGAGTAAACAACGAGGTAATTGTTTTTGAAAGCATTGAAGGTCTGAGACGTTGTGATGCGATCCTTGCTGGTCTTACTCAGCTCCAGAGCTGCCACCACCGCGGCCAAGCCGCCAAACACAACGTAGTAGAACAGCTCCATTTTCGTCCACACTCAAATTCTCGGATAAATGCAGTCACTGCAGCATCAGGCTTGCATTGATTGATCGCGTTCCGATCTCATGGTAGACAAATCTGGAGGATCTATATATATATACTCCGTGAAATGGGTATATACGGGTAGAACGAGCCGCGGTTTGATGCTGCGTTCAAACCAGTGAGTGGCTTCTGATTGGATCCAATCTGGGCCTTTGCTTTTTGCAACACGAACACGTGGCGGACACGAGTTGCTTGATGAACGTCGGTGGTAGTGTGTTGATTTACTGATTTACTAGAATTACTACTAACACAGTCGCGCTCGCTGTCATTCCTTTATGCATGATGTATCTTGAAATAAAGAAAAAACTTAAATACCCTCTCCGTTCCATTTTACTTGTCCTACTTTTTTTTTCGAGTTGTTCCAAAATAAGTGTCTTTTTTCTTTTTTGGAAAGAAATATGTGGTCTACATCATTTCACTTTAATATACTCAAACCTCAACCACAACTTTTACTTTTTCAACCACTTCATTAATAATCGAGCCAAGTCAAATTAAGACACATAAAATAGGACGGAGGTAGTAACAAATACCCCTCCGTCCCAAAATGATAGTCCTGGATTTCCTTTTTGAGATGTCCCAAAATGATGGTCTTGTTTTCCTTTTTTTATGAAGAACTAAAAGTGGATTACCATTTATATTCCTCCTTTATAATGAACAGTAAAAGTAAAAGGATGAACAGTATAATAAAGTAATGTTCTTTAATCTTTCTACCACACTTTCTTAATCTTTGTGCCCAAAAGAAACAAGACTCTCATTTTAGGACGGAGGTAGTATGATACGGAGTAGTAGTTAAAATGATCAGAACATTATTAATATTTGAATGTCTTCTCAATTGAATTTTAAGTTAAAATTTGGTGTGAGTGTGTGTAAAGTAGACTTAATGAAGAACATGTTCAAAAAAAATTATCAAAAAATTCCACTAGGAAGATCCTCAAATGGTATCGCCCTGATGGTATTGGTGACTGGGTTGGTCCGGGGAATCAATAAAACACACATAATATTTAAATCCTAAGTTGGAAAGGGCAGGAGATCGACTGTCGCACATCAGAATATATTAAATGTAAAGAGCAAGAGAATTATGATTAGCATCTGAGAGAGAACCCCCAGAATCAATCTTTGTTCCCTTCGTCATTAATTAGAGAGAACTCCCTAGTTTAATCATTTTATTCGGATTAGTTTTATTTTCCAAACCAATCAATCTCGCACGACACATTTTTATTTATTTATTTTTAATTGCTGAATTTAGTTAATCTTTGATTCCCTTTTGTCCGTCCCTGTGGAGACGATACTCGTACATACACCACTATATTACAATCTATTTTAAGTGCGAGAAAACTCACATCAGTTCGGTTTGAAGTTCGGTTTACCAAAGTAAAAAATATTATATTTAATTTAGTTTGATTTGACTCGTTTGCTTATGATTATTATTGTATTTGATCAAGTTCTATCTTTTAGAATTAGAAAATGAAAGTAATAGTCCATCTCATCTTTTATTAATGGGAGAAATAATTCAAATGCCCCAAACTTTGAAGGGGTGTGAGGTAAGCACCCCGAACTTGCACATGTAATTTAAATACCCCAAACTTTATATAAAAAGTTACTTTTGCACCATGATCATGTATTATTTCTTTCAAAAAAGTTAGTTTTTTGTGTTAATTTCATAATTTTAAATATTTTTGCATTCATGAAGATACAATTAACATTCTAAACTTCCGTTGTAAAATAAATAGTATTACCCCCACCCCCACTCTGTATAACTGCAATGTTTTCAATTTGTTGTTTTAAATTATGCAACTAACACCATTAATTTACATTTTTAAAATAATTTATACATGAGCATGGTTTTAAAATAACTTTTAATAAAAAGTTTGGGATATTTAAATTACAGTACACTTGAAAGTTTGAGGTGATTATCTCACGCCCCTTCAAAGTTTGGGGTATTTTAATTATATCCCCTTTATTAATTTATTGATTATTTAAATAAAATGTAAAAGGAAATACAAGATAGAAAAATAAATAATAAAATATTATAAATTGAAACTTCTAACATCTTTTTTATCACTACAAAAAAATCACTTCTTACAAAAAATAAAATAGTTGATTAGCATTTATAATATCACATAAAATATTTAAAAAAAAAACTAAAAGAGTCGGTGATACAAATGTTGTAATTTTCACAATTTTATTCAAATGAATCATGTAAAAATATAAATGCAATTTGCTATTGTTATCGCCAAACATAATAAATACAAATATGTCGTATTAGCTAACTTTGTTATAATGAATGTATGAAATGTGTAAAAGTCAAGTTAAAATGATACGAGTATATGCTTAAATATGTATTTTCATGTCTAAATTATTTATTTATATCTTAAAAATGAAAACTGGAGATGAATACGAAGTATATACATACATACATACATACATACATACATACATACATACATACATACATACATACATACATACATACATACATACATACATACATACATACATACATACATACATACATGCATACATACATGCATGCATACATACATACATACATACATACATACATACATACATACATACATACATACATACATACATACATACATACATACATACATACATACCAAAGTACCAAACCATTTGGTTTGAGCAAATGTTTACCAAATGGTTTACTTAAGTAAACCCAAACCAAACCAAATCAAACCACCAATTTTAATAATATATGAAAGTTTTTTTGAGTTTCTTTAGTTCGGTTGGTTTTGTTCGGTTTTTATCGGTTTCGGTTTGGTTCGGTTTAATACGGTTTGGAAGAAATAGTACCAAACTCAAACCAAATTGCATACGGTCTTGTTTCGGTTCGGTTTGGTACGGTTCGGTTCGGTTAAACCAAACCGTTATGCCCACCCCTACAAAAGAGTGGACTGAAGTAATTCCTTATCGGTCACAGGGGAGTTACTTACAACAAGAGCATCAGCTAAACTTTTTTATTTCCCTCATGTAATTTTCCATAGTCTAATTTTCCTTCTTTTTAATGTGAGATAGCAAATGTTTAAGTTCCATAGATCGAGCCATACTTGCAGACATAAATCTAGTTTGCAATTGGTCCCAAATCCCAAAAGAATGTTTGACATCATGTACATCAATTAATACATCACAAGTAAGCGCAGCAAATAACCATGAACGAATTGTTTGATCAACACGTAACGAATGATAATCAGTATTAATGATTTGGCGATAATTAAAATCAACCGTGTGCATGGGAGGTACCTGGGTGGAACCATCCACAAATCCAAACAAACCTTGGGAAACTAGGAAGGATTCAAATTCAGTGCGCCACGTGAGATAGTCTTCCACCACCTCGAGCTTCGTGGTAACAATTTGAGTAACATTAGAGGCCGAAGATATAGATTGCGCAATTGCTGCCATATGCGGGCTGCAATAAGGTAGAATCACGCGGCCAAGAAATTCCAAGAGCTCGGGAAAAAGTGAACCCGAAGAAGTTGGAGACAGACATTAGTGGTGGCAATCCCATGGTCTCCGTCGATGGCTGTCCCTGCAGCTGCCCGTCGAAACAAGCGGGACTGCTATGACTGAAGTGGAGTCCATGGGGGAGAAGTAACAAGCGGCGGAGCGGTTGTGAAGACAATGCTGCATCGGCGAAGGATGAGACGACCGACGTTGTGCTGGAGACCATAGAGGCATCGGCACAGTGGTAGATAGGGAGGAGATTGCAGTGGCGGTTGTCTCTGCGTGCACATCGGCAGTGGTGCTGGCCGAAGTCATGAAGGTAGTAGGGTTGTTTGTCAGGAATATAGATTTCTGACATATATATTTATAATATAAAAGAGTTGAAAGAATTATTCTTAATTTAATATTAGGCTATTATTATCTTGAAATAAAAGAAAAAAAGTAAATAAAAATAACTAAAATGGAAGAATCAAACATTGCATCATGTTGGGCTTAATTGCAACTAACTAACGAGTGGTTCTGTAATTACGAAAGGTACAAAAAATATCACAAGTTGAAGTTTTTTTTGCAAAACTTCTCAACCTATTATAGTATATGTTCTACATTAATGTCAACAATCTTGAACTGAGACTGATTTGAATCTTCCTGGGAATGTCATCGGTGATTCCATCATATCACAATGATACATTTATATTATGGCATATAAATAGTCTATCGAAAGAGATGGATTGGTGTGGTTCCTCTACGCCTAGGACACCAGAATAGAGAACAATGAAGGAACAAAGGGATTGAGAGTTGTTCTACAAGATTACACTTTGCCTGGGAGTTTGGATACCACAAGGTACGAGTGCAGTTGGACTCGCAGGCAGCTATTAAACTTTTGATGTCAGAAGCTGAACTCACACACCGGCATTCTTCTGGGGTCGCACAGTTTCACGAGCTCTTAAATCGAAATCGGACGGTTATAATTGAGCATATTTACCGGGAGGGTAATCGGGCAGCAGACTTTTTAGCTAGCCTAGGCCATAGATTACCTATTGATGCTCATTTTATTTCTCATGTTGATTCTAGATTGGCATTACGAGGCCGCTTGACAATCATGATTTTCGGCTTATCAGCCAACTTTTTCACCAAACACGAAAATTTTGCTTTCGCACGCTGAATTGTGTAATAAACAGAAAAAGTGAGGTTGAAGTTACTTTTCCTGTTGGATTGGCTGAAGTTATTGTAGATGACCATTTTAGCTATTTTACATATAATTTTTTCTTTATTTTATTAATAAAATATATTTTAAAAATATTTTTTTCTTATATAAGCAGAATCAGCCAATGCAGCTACTTCAGTCAGAACTTCATAAATTTCACTAGTATAAGCTAAAACAGCCGATTTTCGTGTTACCAAACGGGCTCTACATATTTTGTATGACTTACTTGAAATTTCCCAACCTCATTTGATCATTAATGATAAGTCGGCGCTAATGCTCCTACGATTCTACCAAAAAAAGGGATGAGAGAAAAAGATACGAGCCGGTGGTTATGAGGACCCAATTAAACAACCAACAGCTATTGCGAAAGACCCCGTTATATTGATAAAGTGCTTGCTAGAGTACGGGTATGTTTGGCTCAACTAGCTGAAAATATACTTTTGTGAGCTTTTTAGTAATTGTTAGCTTTTAGTGACTGTTTGATTTAGTTGGTAAAAAGCTGACTGTTTGATTTAGTTCGGTTTGGTATACAAGCTGTTAGGACTAAATAATACTAACGGAAAAAATACTTTTGTGAGCTTTTTAGTAACTGTTAGCTTTTAGTGACTGTTTGATTTACCCCAACAACCTTTATTAGATAATTTTATTATAATTATTATTTTAAATAAATATAGTTTATTATTTTTCTTGAATTAAGCCCAAAATATTATTCCGCTCATAGGCCCAAAAATAGACAGGACCGGCCCTGGATCTTGCATGCATATACTTCCTCCGTTCTTAAATAAGTGCAACAGTCAACATTTCACACATGCCGAGACACAACTTTGACCATTAATATATATAATTCTCTATTAATATAATATTTTTTAAAATATACAACGAGACAAATTTAATAATATTTTTTTCAAAAACAATATATTAATACATCAATAAATAAAATGTAGTCAAAATAGAATATGTGAATAGTGTAAAATTTAAACAGCACAGTACATTTCGGAAAATCATTTGACTGTCTTCCCGATTGAATTTTTAGCTGAAATTTGGTATGGGTAAACTAGACTTAATAAAGAAGATGTTCAAAAAATTTCATCAAAAATTCCACCAGGAACCGTCCCAATTAGCGACGGCCGGGCAGAACCTCCTATATAAGGGGCTAATTGAACACTTTAAATCAGTTCAAGGGCCTATTTGACCCTTTAACCTTTATTTTAATGTCCTGCAGCTTTTTATTGGGATGAAAAATAATGGGGTAATTTGAGTTTGCACCCCATATTATTATATAAATTGGACTTTGCACCCCGTTTTTAAAAATCTTTGTTTTTGCAACCCAGCCCATATGAAAAGACAAAAATGCCCTCAATCAGGAATATAATGAATGTTAATGGAGGGACATTTTTGTCTTTTCATATGGGGTTAGGGTGCAAAAACAAAGATTTTTAAAAACGGGGTGCAAAATCCAATTTAGACAATAATTTAGGGTGCAAACTCAAATTACCCAGGGATGGCCCCGGGCCGGTTCGGGCCCGGTTCGGGCCTAAGCCCGGTCGGGCCTCGGGTCTTTTTTGTTGGGCCCGAGCCCGAACCGGTGGCCACCGGTTCCGGGTCCGGTTCCGGGCCGGGCCGGGCCACCCGGTTAGTTTAATTTTTTTTCTTTTCTCCCCCCCCCCCACCCCCCCCCCCCCAAACCGGTCCTAAACATTAAGCCCAACTCAATAAAGCCCAAAAAAATGAAAAAAAAATAGTTTTTGGCCCGGACCCGGGCCCGACCCGGCCGGGCCGGTTCGCCAAATACAAGGCCCGAGCCCGGACCCGCCCCCCCCACCGGGCCTAGGCCCGACCCGGACCCGGACCCGAGAACCGGGCCGGTTCCGAGCCCGCACAGTGGCGGGCCGGGCCGGTTCCGGGCCCGCACAGTGGCGGGTTGGGCCAGTCCCGGGCCGGGCGGCCCGAACCGGGTCCATGGCTAAAATTACGCCCCCCCCCAAAAAAAAAAAATAAATGCGCATATGAAATTATGAATTATACCTCCTAAGCTTTTTTTTTAACTCCAGGGGGGTCTAGGGGAGGGGTTCTGGGGGAGGGGGGCTAGGGAAGCTTGGATTAATTAGGGCTGAAACTCACTCTATTGAGTTTCGAACCCTTATGTGCCTAGCAGGTTTCGAACTCGAGACCTCACACTAGGCATGGTAACATGCCTAGTAATGAACTTTTCTCGAACTAAACTCATGAAGTGTAAATTAAGAACATATAGGAGCTCATAAAGTGCAATTCTCTTATTAAAATACATGGATTTGAAAATAATGGAAAACATTAGCACACGTGAGGCTTTAAGGTTTTCACTATTTTTTGCCATGTTTACAAAGTGATTAAAAGGGGAACATGTTATGAATCACATATTCTTTAAAAAAAAATGTGACATTTATTTTGAGATAACTCAAAAAATAAAGTAAGATACATAAAATGAGACAAGAATAGGTAACTTAGAGTAATACGAAGTACTTTCTAACTTGAAAAGAGGGAGTTGTACACCAAAGCTCTCATATCTTAAATGAAAAGAGGGAGTGCTCCACCTTTTGAACAATTGACTGAAAAGAATAGGTAAAGGCTAAGTCATGATGACTTAACTAGACTATAATGATGTCAATCATTAGAGTAAAAGCGTAAAACAAAAATTTAACTTACGATTTAACCTACTCCGTAATATATTTCAAAACTTGACTAATTCTTCAAAGGGAACTTGAGTAATTGTTGGATCACTTCAGAGTTCAGACACTTGTCCCACTGCCATATCAAAAGGACCTGCCCTCATTTTTTTCAAGGCCAAAACCAAAGACATTATCATTAGATAAAACTACTTTTTTATATTCTTTGTTACAGACTTACAGTATTGAAGAATGAATCTACTTGTACACTTTTTACAAGTCTTTTCAACCATACATAAGTCATTTTTATCTCTTTGTTATTGTTATTTTATACTCCGTACTTTTTAGCCCAAGCCAATCAATTTATTAAGGGCAGTTCGGCAAACAAACAGCCAACCACCAGTAAATCAGTAATGCTCTACATTTGAATTGTCGTTCACAAGTAGAAAAGTCTTAAATGATATTTTCCCCATTGTCACTTTCATACATGCAAGTTCAAAAGATTTGTCTGCCAGAGCCAGACAACAAATCCTAATTTGGACTTCATTCGAATCTCTACCATTTCTCCAACAAATATATTTTAAAAAAATGGCTTTTACTTGGTTTACAATTGTGATGTATTTCAAAAGGACAAAGGGGACCAAAAGCAAAAACAAATGCGTAGTACCAGTTTAAAAAGTCGGCCTCATACAGTTCTGGGTTTTTTCAGCAAAAGCAACTCGAGCAGTCGAGCTTACCGGGTCAACTCAGAACTGTTGAGTGTCCAATAAACAGAAAGCAGGGAAGGAGCGAGATAATACAGATCATACATCAAACATGTCCAGTTGAACCCTGTTGAACTAATATAAATCCTAGCAGACCCCCAATACAATAGCACAAAGGAGCTAAACAAAATTTTACAACATTATAAAAATGAGTAGTATGGTGAGGAACGAACGCTAGCCTCAAGAATCATGGGACTCAGACTGCAAGTTCACAATTTGAGAAAGCACAACCTTCGAGAGCTCACTAATTGCAACTTTGACCTGATAATCATCACTGTGCTCCCCGCTTGGAGACCACCCTCCTATTTGGGAGCCTAATCTGGAATAGTATTCACTAGCAGCAGTTTTTGTATTCTTAGAACTAGTAACCACTTTCTCCAAATCCAGTTCAGATAATGCCCTCGGTCCGCTCTGTGAAGTGTGGGGAAAAAGTTAGAAATTCAGAGAAGTGACATGAAAGAGTGAACTTTTTACTTGATAAAGAAGTGTTGGGAAATGACATGAAAAGTGCTTTTAACTGCTTGTTTTGTAACAGTTATTTGGCTGAAATTGCTGATTTTTCAACAAGTGTTCGGTAACATCACGTATTCACATCAAAAGCTACTTATTATCTGCTTACAATTAGAATAACCAAAAATAAAGTGAACCGGGTTACCAAAAGGGGCCTTTGTCCTTATTTAAAAGATGCACCAGAGCGAGGGGTTTTGAAATTAAAAATAATATTTTAGCGCTTAAATGATAAAGCACTTAGCATAAGTCACCCCACAAAACAGACTGTATCACACAAGAAACAAGAAGACCCTCCTGAAAAGAAAAGAAAAAAACTTACTGAGCATGTCCTCCCATCTTTCTCTGCATCTAGAAGTTCACGAATAGGGTAATATGCAGCTTTCTTACAGAGATCAAGAAGATCAGAACCAGTGTATCCATCACACAGACCAGCTATGTGGTCATAATCAATGTTGCCTTCAACCTTCTCACCTTTGAGGATCACTTTTAGTATTTCTACTCTCTCGCGGCGATCAGGAAACCCGATCTCAAAGGCCTGGGGAAGACGTCTAAGGATTGCTTCATCAAGCTCTGATGGACGATTAGTTGCAGCAAGTACCATCACCCTTGCACTTTCTGTTCAAAGCAATATTGAACAAGAATCAGAAGCCTATGAGTGACATTTCCCAACTAGCTTTTTTAATCGTTCATTTCCCGATAAATGGTATGTTTGGCTAATTCAAAATATTGTTATACATTTGAGATTTTATAAAATTTAGAGGAATAGCATAACAGATTATCTTAGAACAATTCAATCAGCCTGCATTTTTTCAAAAATACGAATGAAGGTATAGACTAGAATGTCCAAAGCCTTCCTCTCCTAAACCTTCCATCATAACTGACCCTGAGGATTGATTGGATAAGTGGTTTTAGATGGGGTTGAAAGGGAAGACTTTGGAGGTATTTCATTTATACATTTATATATAAACTTGAAGTTTCATAAGCAGAAAGATAAACATAGTAAGTAATGTTATAGACAGACCTCCAAAGTCTTCACTCCATCCAAATTGACCCAAACGCCTGTTTGGGGAGTTAGGTTTTGGAAGGGAGGGGAAGGGTGAGGACGGTTTATGACCCTCCGTTTTTTGTTTAGAGTTTAAAACAAATGGAAGGGATGGTTTTGGAGTCCCCTTGTAACCCTTTGAATACTCAGTTTTTTAGTTCCCCCAAAGGCCCAAACTGGGGGTTTTCTTTTAAAGAATAACTAATTAAATGAGAAAAAAATGACCTCTATATTACTAGTAGACTTTTCATTTCCAAAAATATTACTCTTTCCTTTTTCAAAAAAGTGACCTGATTTTAATTAATTATGACTTTATTTTAATTATTGACTGACTGCCATTTAATATCATTTAATTTATTTCCATCATTTGCAATGGAGTCAAAGATTCATTATTTTTTGGCTTGAGAATATGATGGAATAAAGCAAAATGGCTCACCAAACTGGCTACTCTTCTTTGTTATGAAGCAGCAATCTGTCCATGTAATTTTCGACGCAATTTTCATTATGGGTCATCCGGAAACAGTCTCTCTGTGCTTTAGTACGGGGGTAAGACTGAGTACATCCGACCCCCCCCTTACCCCACCATAGGTGGGAGCCTTTGCGGCACTGGGGTAAATGATGATTGATTTTTTGACATCTCAACCCATTCCATCTTCAGCATCTGCATTCCGCATCTACCTTGACAAACCATACAGAAGCTTCCGCCTCCGCCAATAGTGCCGCGGCCGCACACCAGTCGTTGACGCCGTCGCTAATCCTTCATCTTCTTCTTTCTTCTGTCCACAACTCCGCCTTCATCTTCTTCGCAAACTTCCGGAACTCCGATGTCCATACAACCGGTCAAGATTTCTTCTTAAGTTCTACCCTTCTCGTTCAGAATTTGGATCGAATTTGGGGGCGTTTTATTTTCAGATCTGGGCGGTTGGGCGGGGATGGAGTAGTTATGCAGGGGCTAGGCTAGGTGTAGGCAAGTTTGTTCAACTCGAGATCCTAGCTCGGATCGGGTAGGGGCAAGGAGATCGTAACTCGTGGATCGTAACTTGGATCGTAAGATCCTAAAAACAAAGATACCATGTGTATATATATATGTGTGTGTGTGTGTACGCGCGCGCGTGTGTATACACACGCACTCTATATATATTTAAACATAAAACTTTTGAAATATGAATAACATAATGTCATTTTTGAATTAAAAGTTTAAAACACTTAGAACTTCTGGGAGTCTGGGACTCTTCCAGAACCACTTAAAGAACAGATTCAACAGAACAAAACACTGTAAAGTCTAAACAGAGAGGGACGAAGAGAACTTTATGCGGATAATTGAAAAAATATTAGACGGAGAACTGATGGACAGACATGAGTACGCGACTATAGTGCGACACTCCCCAGCCTTTTTATAGAACTGATTAAGTGAAGAAGAAGGTGAGTTGCTGTGAGTCTGGTCGCCGCTCAGGTACGTCTATAGGGGAGTTGTGTTGCGTAAATGTTTTTCTAAATTCAAAATTTGGGTCCTTTTATATTTCCGACTCGCAGTCGTTTGGGTTTTCCAACAAGTTGGGTTGTAGTCTCTCGCTAAGGCATGGATGACGAAGATCGACGATTCTACGAGCTTACGATCTTACTCGACGATCCGTCGAGTTTGATGAGATTTCCGATCTTTTGTACGATTCACCTCGTCCCTGGTACCTTAACGTGTAACATCGTACGATTCAGCGATCTAACTCGCGATCTTAATAACCTTGGGTGTAGGGCGGAGATGGGGCAGTTCTAGTGGGGCTAAGGTGGGACTGCTGAGAAGGGGATAGGGTGGACTGGTGGAGGAGGGCACGGTTGGTGGGGCTTGTCACTGTGCCCTTGGGTCTGGCGGTCGCCACCGGTGGCAGGATTTGGTTTTGTGGTAGGATTATTGATTGGTTTGTAGGTGGCTGTAAAACCATGATGCTCATATATAAACTCATTATAATTGTTGCTCGGTGAAGGCTGTTTTGTGATGCCCGGTGGTGGACAGAGATAGTGATTGAGTTAGTCACTAAGGTGTTCAGCACTAGGAAGTCACTAAACACAACCGCAAAGGTGTTGAGTTCTAGAAGTCACTAAACACAAGTCACTGAACACGAGTCATTAAGGGTAGGTCACTAGGAGCGTTTTTACTACGGGTTGGGGAGGTGGGTCATTTTTGGAGTTATGGAGGGCGATTGAGTCAGTAATTGGGGTTTTGGGGTGACGGAGTCGCTAACTAGATAGTCACTTTCAGCCAAACACTTGTTAGTCACTGTGAATTATATGTAAGTGACCATGTGGTAACTAACGGCGGCGGCGGCAGCAGAAGTGTAGCCAGTAGCAGTGCCGAAAATGGATTCTGGACATGGCCTAGCGTGTTTAATAATGTATAATTCCATCATTTCTGGATTTCAGTTACACTCTAATAAGATTTAATGCAGCCAATTTTGTAGTATGTAAACGGTTGGTTGACTTAATCTATAAATGGTAGTTTCTAAGATTTCAACCTACATGTACAACTTCTAGTCATATTGTTGGGATATTGTTTTTGAGGTCACTTTTTAGTCTTTCCGTATTTATTTGGTAATTTTCATTATAACAGGCCTTTAAATAACAACTATAGCCCATACATCATACCTCTGAAGTGATTTTTAAATATAATTTATCCATAGCCTTCCTCTTTCTGGATTTGTAACTTAACTCCCCAACAGGAAAAAGGGTTTCTTTCACTCCCCCCCCCCTCCCACACCTAACCTTCAGAACTTTCCCTTCTCCTTCCCCAAAACTGCCAAACATACCCTAAAGGTCTATTCTAAGTAGCACAAGGACGGAAACAGGGACGGGAAACTCTAATTTCAAAATATCAAGATATGGGTACGGTAAGGAAATGTCGAACTAAAAATTAAAATTTTACTAATTACTTATATAGGTCATGTTTACATCCAACAAATACAAAATAAATAAAACCAAATGTTCATTGTTATAATCCATTTACTGCCTCACCCAAATACCCAATAGACTTCCAGCAGTGCAGGAAGACAAGGAGTCAGCAGATGCCCGTCGCCCGATACTCTGTGCGCCTACCGTCGTGTGCGTCGCTGGCTAATTCAACACTTCAAGTCTGACTCGGACTTTCTGAGTTTCTTCTTCCCGCCGACCATCGTTGCCGAGTGAGGAGTAGCAATCGCAGGTATTGTTTCAGCAAGGTTTGCCAATCGGCTGACTGCCCACTCAAGTTTTTTTAATTAAGAAACGTGTTGGTCCAATTAAAAAACATTTCAGAAACGTTTCCCCAACCCGGCCCAAACGCCCATATCTCAGAGATGTTTTCTGGCGTTTCCTGTTTCCCAGGGTCTATAGGGGTCTGTTTAGATAGAGGGTCTGTTGGGGAAGGATTTGGAGGGTTAAATTTATGTATCATCATGTATTTGTGATTTTGAAATGTTGAAAGATGAACATAAACATATTATGTGATGGTATAACACCTCAATCCCTTTAATCCGTTTTTAAAAACATTATATTTATCAAGATAGTCTAAATCTACCCCGCCAAATCCCTCTATCCAAACATACCTTGAGTGTATGACCCCCGGCTTATGCTTTTTTGAGTAAATAAGCTCTAAAACAAAGAAACAAGCTATAGGCCAGACAGACCCCAAATACAGAGTACAGAACACTACCAAATGTTTTAAACCAAACTTATAGTCCAGGAAAGAGGAACTTACGGTCTGTGGTGAAACCATCCCACAAAGCCATGAACTCAGTCTTCATATTAGTTAATGCTTCATGATCACTAGTCTTCCTTTGACCCAAAAAACTATCCACCTCATCAATGAATATAATTGCAGGCTGGAGCTTATATGCCAAGCTAAATACAGCAGCCACTTCAAGGTTATAGCACATAAAATATGATCAGGCTTAACACCGAGGGAGACACCAAAATACCACATTTTGGAAAAAACTAAGGAGAGAAAGTGACTTAGTGCAAAACTATGTACAGATAATGCTTAAAACTCACCTAATTTTTGGGCATCACCAAACCATTTGCTCATAAGATTTGAAATCTTAACATTGATGAAGATGGCTCCTGATTCTTTTGCAATAGCTTTTGCAAGCATTGTTTTGCCCGTTCCAGGTGGCCCGTATAACAACACACCCTTTTGTGGGCCAAGAAGCTTTCCATGGGAAAACAGCTCTGGTCTTCGTAGAGGAAGAATCACCAACTCGTATAATGCTTGTTTTATAGTTTCCAGTCCACCAATAGAACCAAACTCCACATCAATATGGTCAGGATTAATTACATCACATGCTATTACATCCTGTGCACCCACAAAAGAGGGAATTTTGACAAACAGAAAAAAAGAAAAGAAAAAACTGAACAGCACTAAAAAAAGAAGTGCAAAATACATATACGTGACAGGATTCCACATGTGGCACTTTAGCTAGCAGACTTATTTTAATACGCCAGTCCAAAAAAGGAGTCTTGAATAATAATTATACAAGGATAAATGTGTGCGGATACTGCATAATTGCAGGTGCAATGAACTTTAGAAAAATCTTGGTTACTAACTCTCCTCTGACATCATCATCATTACCCCAGTGCCGCAAAGGCTCCCACCTATGGTGGGGTAAGGGGGTCGGATATACGCAGTCTTACCCCTGTACTAGAGCACAGAAAGATTGTTTCCGAATGACCCATAGTGAAAAACGCGTCAAAAATTGCATAGACTGACTGTTACTTCATAAAGAAGAAGAGCAGACAGTTTAGTGAGCCATTTTGCTTTACTCCATCATATTCCCAAGCCAAAAAATAGTGAGTCTTTGGCTCCATTGAAATGATGGAAAGACTCACCTCTGACATAATCAAACAAATTGAACACTCACCCTACTCTAAGTTCTAACAGACATGCAGAGACCAGTATACAGTGACGGATCCCATGTTGTTCAAAGGTGTTCAATTGAACACCCAAAAAAATTCAAAATAATGCATTACCAAAATGAAGCTTAGCAAAATTCAGAAGCCTGCTTGCTTCTTCTCCATCAACATTTTGAGAAATTTGGTGATTTTCCTATGAGCTATTTTTGTTTGACAAGGATAAATGTGTAGTGTTATTGCATACAACAATGCTTTTGTTTAAAAAATTAATGGTAAACTAATTTTGAACGCCCGAAATGGAAATGTTAGATCTGCCACTGCCAGTATATCAGCCCGTTACAGGAACAAAAAAATTTGAGGTGAATCTTGGTTACGACCCTACTAATCTTATGAATAGGTATCTCACTTCATAAAGTAAAAACAACATTACGGACATCTGAATAAAATTTGTGAACATTCAATCCCTCATCGCTTGCAACGCTAACAAAAGGGAAAAAAACTGAGTAGCATGGTATTCATAGTCAATTCAATTAATTTTGTAGAACTAGTTAGCACTATAAACTCGAGCATAATAATATACTTAGTTGCTAAGATTTAGGCTGCATCCCTTTTGGTTTCAACCTCCACGGGTAATCAACTCAAGGTATATCAATTCAATTCTTACTCCAATTAAATTGCATACATAGTAGAAGCACTTTATGGGACAAAGATTCTTATAAAACATAAATCACGAGAAAGGGTTGGTGAGGAGTGAAAAGAGACCTCATAGGGGTTGGTTTGGATTAACGGACGGCCGAGACGCTTGGCGATTTCCTTCTTGTGCTCGACGGCTTTCTTTGAAGCCTCGCGGTTCGGGTCAAGATGGCGGAGCCCGGCAAAGAGCACCAGGCAACTTAGAGCGGCGCTGGCGGCGTACAAGATCAATTCCTGCAAGAACCTCGTCTCCGACGAACCCTTCATCGCAATGATTGGTAACAATGAAATAATGAATTTACTGATCAAAGCTGATAATATGGAGGTCTGCCTTTGACGATGAGCGAGAGCAGAAGACAGGGAGAAGCGCTTCGAACCGCGATAAGACACGGAGAGAAATGGACATTCCGGTTTCTAGTTTATCCGGGCCGGGAGAACGGACCTTTGTTTTTTTTACAAAAACAGCCTTTCTTCTTGATGATGGAGGAAGATGGTCTCATTTTACCATTTCAGTCCGTCCTACTATGATTATCTCATATCTTATTTGGTAAAGTTTGTGTGATTCTAAATCATTCATACTTTATTCTTACTTTATCAATTCAATATCAATCACACAAACACGCTTTTATTAAAAACCGTGTCATCTTTTCTTGTCCCAAACTTAGGAAGACGGAGGTAGTACGTAGTATTATATTTACAAACTAGATTTTTCACCCGTGCTTTGCACGGGATGCATTTAGCAAACAATTAAATTCTTGAAAATATATAGAAATGTTATGATAAAGAGAGATCAATGTATATATTATTTCTATTAAAAATAAATGAGGATAAAAACAATTCCAAATTACTCTGATTTTCGTGTAGTACTATATACTTTGTTGTAAACAACATTTAAAGTCTTATAATTGTTAACGCTTATATAAACTGTAAAGATTTATGTTCATACCATTTGGTTGCGACAATTTATGTATAGGCAATCATTACAAATACCATATATTTCCCTTCATGCGAAATTTGGTAAACATTTGTGTGATTCTAAATTATTGTTTAACATCTACCAAATAAACCCACTTTTTAAATAAATAATCATATCACCTCCTAATGTCTCAATGTTAGCAGGAGGGATGTAGTAACTTTAAATAAATACTCCCTCCGTCCCCCAATTAAGTTCCTGGTTTGACTTCACATATATTAGGAAAATGAATTTGACTTTACTGTGCAGTGCACTGTTTTGCACTATTTAAACATTGTTTGACACTGTTTGGACACTGTTTTGATGTAGTTTATTTGTCAAATAAGAAAAGTATTGAAGTGTGAACTTAATTTAGAGACTGCCCAAAAAGGAAAGTAAGAACTTAATTGGGGGACGGAGGGAGTACGTATTAACAATTAACAAATAAAGCAATAGCGGATGACCAACTCACCAACCATCATAGTCACATTAAATAGATTTGAACACATATGAAACTCTTAGGATGTTTTTAATTAGATTGAAATTTTCTACTCTGATCTAGTCTGATTCGATTTGATCTGATCTGATCTGATCTGGTCTAATATGATAAATGTTGGGCTTTGTGTATTTTAAATCTATCGAGGTCTGGTCTGATATGAGGCTAAAATAAATCCAAATAAAAACATTCTTACTAAACAAAAATATCACATACTAAGCAGAAATATATAACAATGTGTCATTATTATATAAATAAATCAAATCACACCCCTTAAGGATGTTTTTACTTGGACTGTAATTTGATGTTCTGGTCTGGTCTGGTCTGGTCTAGTCTGGTCTAGTCTGGTTTCTTTGTATTTTTATAACTATCCAAGTCTGGCTTGGTCTGGTCTGTTCTGGTCTGATCTGATCTGATCTGGAACAAATTACAGTCCAAGTAAAAACATCCTAAATGTTCAAAAACATCCTAAAGTAAAAACATCCTAAATCCATGAATGAGGAGTACAGACCCATAATTATGTACTTGAGATGTTTTTCATGGATTTATTATCATAAACCAAAACCATAATTATGTACTTGGGATGTTTTTCATGGATTTATTATCATAAACCAAAACCATAATTATAAACGCATTTGTTACTATATTGTATTGGCAGTACTATTATTATAATTTGTTACTATATTGTTATTAGCAGTACTATTATTATCGTTTTTTTCACACACACATATGCACTTGGTCAAAAACACACGTGTAAGTATATTTAGTAATTGAACATAGTTCAATTTAACATGTCCATATAGGCTAATGGAGTGATGAGTCATGAGATCACTTATATATCCATATATACGAATTCAAATATTCAACATAAAAGTTATCATTGTTTTAATGATTAATAAATGCCAATCATATATAAATCTAAAAAAAATGCCAATCATAACAATAGTTTCTCACAATCAAAATCTGATATACAAAGTGCGGTCCAAAAGTTTGATGAACCGAGAACTTCTCCCTTAAGAAGTTGATCACTATGTTTTTACTCTCTTAAAGAAACCAATCCAATAAGCAACAGTGACAAGTACAAAGCTTCTACATCTCCTCTCCTTGGTGTATTTCTCAAGGCTGACTTTTATCCTTTTGAACCTGAGCACTATATTCTTCATCATCATCATCATCATCATCATCATCATCTCCGATTGTTTTTCCCCAATAATGCACCTCCAAGGCATGGGGCAAGTAAACTGCTGTCTTCCAGGACAGAGCACCCGCACCCGCTCTGCTAGAGATTTGGTGTCATTTGGTTGGAGGGCATCACTGGCTACACAAACGTTGTTCCTGGTAATGTCAGATTTAGCTTAGAACTGAAAATAGTGCAGTGAGTTTCCTAAAAAATGTCTGTCATTTCCTCAGACACATCCTTAGCCACACTAAGCACAAACTTCTTGAGTTTGATGGGATCATGCGTCTCACTTTTATCAACTGCAAGTCTGCAATAAATCCATTGATGTTGTAAAAGGAAACTGCAAGTGCACTATGGGAATAATAGATGTATTGAGCAATTAGAATGAGTTTGCTTACAGTGGGCAATGGATTGATAATAAGTGCAGAACCAATACAGAGCATTATGATCACAAGGAAGAAAGCTAAAGCGCACACCACTTGTGAAAAAAACATAGAACTTTGAATCATACCCATGCGCATACTCAACAAATCCTCTAATTGCTTATCTCTTCGAATCAACTGCATCCTGAATGGATATAACTAACTTGGGCCCCTGAAGATGTTAGGGAAAGCTTTAAAGAAATTGTTAGGGAAAGTTACTTTCATGTGTTCAGTCTGATTTTCAGAAAACAAAGACACCCAAAGCAAGCTTCAATGATTGATTAGAACACAAGATCATAGAAAATTTTAAATCCTTAATAGTTAATCTACTACTTTGAATACAAAAATTAAAAATAAAATAAAATACTACAAAACCACAAAATTAAATACAAAATCGATTAGTTTTTACACATCAACTTATGGATTAAATAATACGATTTGAAATGGATGAACATATGCAAAATAAAAGCAAAAACACAAAGATTTCATGTCTTAATAGGATTTCATGTCTTAAGCAATAGCAAACCATTAGTAGAACTGCTGGAAGGAACACATTTTTTCAATGGCATCACAAAAAAGGGAGATGAGATCCTTGCAGGGTTATGAAGAGCGAAAAGGTGTGAATTTTCTGGTGAAATGCACTGCTATCTGGAACTTAAAAAAGGAAATGCAGCAGATATGAAATTAGCATGAGCACTACGATGAAGCCACAACCATTTAGAAGGGAAGCAGGTGAATGACATTACCTCCATTTGTGCCTTGTGAGTAAAATATTCAAGGCGACACATTTCACATTTCATGACATTTCTAGGCATTCTTCTCACATGCTACATCTTTATCCTTTGGATTTAGATATCCTCTTATGCCATTGAAGCCACAACCATTTAGAAGGGAAACATGATAAACACATATAAGCCACAACCATTACAGAAGATAGGAGGTACCAAAAGTAATAATAAGAAATGATATTTTGATAAGAGAGGATATATATATATATATATATATATATATATATATATATATATATATATATATATATATATATATATATATATATATATATATATATGAAATACTAAAGTTATACTCCATATAAAAACTGTAGCAACACCAGATTCAATATGAGCGATGTCCCTCCATCTCTGCCTTCTAGTGGTAAGGCTGTATGGTTCTTATTTTAAAAATTGCAGGCATGAATGCTTGTTCTGAGCTATGTATAGCAACCAACAAATATTGTTTAAACTCTATAGACTAAGTAAGCTCTAGAGCTTAAATGCTTAATATCATTTGTCTTAAAAGCATAATATCATACTCCTTTTGTTAAACTGAGAAGTAAACTATTAAATAGAGACCAAGTTTTCATATGCATTGTATATGTGTTAAAGAACTAACAGGGCAATAGTGCAGTATGATAAATGCCTAAGTTGTGCAAGTACACTTTAGAAGTATCTCCAAAAAACATGAGATGATGAGACTGTGCTATACAATTTTATTTATAACCATTCAAATCCCACATAGTAGGGATATCTCTGTGACTCTGTATAAGGCAATATTAACTTAAATAGATCTTATCAAATACATCTTTAAACTTTCATTTCTTATATTCTTTTGACTCAACTATGAAAATAATTAATGTATTTGATAAAAAACAACTTTAAAAATGAAACTTTTTGCAGTAAAATTTAAAGTCAAGAAAACTGCAGAAAATTGAATTTCGGGTATAAAGGCTTAAAATTGGGCGGCTAATTCATGCCTAGATTGATAAACTACTCATACCAAAAGGATTATCAGTGAGGGCTAATTCCGTTTTAACAAATAAAAGGAATTAAAAATCTGTTCCTGGATTTAAGTGAATAAAATAACAACTTTTGGATGAAATTACAAACTCATTTTAAGTCCAAAAATTCAAACAGCTTAAATAAAGAAAATGCAGAATTTGTACTAACCATGAGATTGTCTTGTGTTTCAAAAGTAGGTTCTTTAAAAATTATTTCACTTAGACTACTAACCAAGTTAAGAATCTTATTCATAAAAACATTAGCACATATATGTACTTAATGATATCCTTTTGCTTTAAACGTGTGAATGAAAATAACTAATTTTATTCAAACAACTTAAATAAAGAACATGCAGAACTGGGTACTAACCATGAGATTGTCTTGTGTGTTAGGTGCTTTTAACTATTCACTTAGACTACTAACCATGTTAAGAATCATATTCATAAAAACATTAGCATAAAAAAATCCCAGAGCAATCTAATTAGTAAAAGATGAATAAGACTTCATTCATAAATATAGAATTCTATATTCGTATAGGAAAATATAGAATCCTATATTCGTATAACTATGCTTGTGACTATAGGTGGGAAAAAGGTATCCATAAATTAAAGTATTGCTATTATTTATAAGGGGTTCTTCAATAATACTTCTAAAATGCGGGAAACAAAATGCAGTGGTTTAAAGCAATTAAATTAAACTCATGCCTGTATAAATATATTTAATTAGAGGTCTTTATTCCATATTCTAGCAATTAAATTGTGACGAAGGGATATATTAAAAGATAAAATATAAGTCATATAAGCAATTATGATAAATATGGTTGGCCTTTGCACATCAATGATGAAATTAACTATACTGTTGATAACTTAATGATTATTATTGTACATGATTCTTATTCTTATATGTGTGTGTATATGGAGAATAGTTTGTAAAAATTACTGCCATTGTGCAAATGAAAAGTATAAAAGTATAACAATTCACAAATCTAGCAACTCTATATGTAAATTTTCTCTCTAAATGACAAAATCAACAATCATTTTCATCGATGAAGATTGACCTGTATTATTATGATAGCTATGTCTATAGGTACATATCTATGGCTTCTTTGCCTGTGTATGAGAACTTCTTTTAATTCATCTTCTATACATGACTATTTTTGCAATAAAATCAATAAGAAAAAAATATTAATGAATAAAAAATACACACACTACCTCATCCCTGAGTAATGAAGAAGTCTTTCGACAATGAACACACCGATTCCTCTGCAATTCCGGCATCTGCTGATCGATTGTTCTGGGAGAGAGATGAAGCCATCCATTGATGCCTCTTCAATTTCGACATCTACGGCTGACCATTTGAGAAGAAGAAAAGTAATTGAAATTGAGAATAATGAAAATTATATTAACAATTGAAAATTGTAAACGGAGAGATGATCTAAATGCCTGTCATTTACTTACATCACTCATTCACTTGTCATCACCATCTAAGCCGAATCCATTGGTGCTTCCACCGCTTGCATCTTGTCGTTTCTCCATGGCAAATTCAAAAGCAGAGCAAACTGTCCTGCTGAATTTGGGTGTGCTCGAGAAGGCAAACATGGTTTTCTTTGAGGCCGCAGTAAAAGAATTCTCTGAATTAAGAATCTAGAATTTAGGGATTTAATAAAGCAACGAGTAGTGTTGACTGTTGAGTGAGAGCTTGAGAGGAACGTGCTTTACTTACAGGGCTCGTCCTCAACATCCGAGCCAAATAGATTAGTGCTTCCACGGCCTGCGGCTTCTCATTTCTTCTTGGTTTTGCGAGCGTTTGGTTTTCAGTGAGGGAGAGATGTAGAGGTGAGAACCTGAGGAGCCTGAGCCTTTTGGTTCGTTGGGGGGGGGGGGGGGGGGGATGAGAAGCCGAGGAGCGAATGTCGCGACCTAATTGAGGGAGACTGGGAGAGATGAAAAGCCGAGGAGCAAATTAGTAAACCTAATTTGGGCCACCCATGCGGTCAGCCACCGTATGAAAATAAGTGAGATGCTTGAGCGGGAAAATGGCTCCAAAAAAAGTAGTACAATTACGTAGAGTGATTAGTAAACCTAATTTGGGCCACCCATGCGGTCAGCCACCGTATGAAAATAAGTGAGATGCTTGAGCGGGAAAATGGCTCCAAAAAAAGTAGTACAATTATGTAGAGTGATTGTTTCTTGCCGGGTTTAGAAAATGACTTATTAGTCAACTTTTGAATTATTTAATTATAATTAGCGATTTTGACCATTTAGCCCACTAAAATTACTATTTAGTAAATGAATAATTGGTTTAACTTGTTGGGTCCAAAAAGTTGAAATCTGAGACGCCACCGTGAGCGGTACTTAGGGAGTCAGGGGCGGAGCTAGAGCACTAGGCCGGACTAGGCCGTTACAAAGAATATTTTTTGAAAATTTTTTACACGGATTTTTTTACACTAAAAATACAGGCATTTTTAAAATTTGGGCTGGGCCAGGGCCAGGGATGGCCCTCCCCTAGCTCCGCCCATGTAGGGAGTGTTTGCAACCGCTTAAAAAAAGCACTTCTCAGCTTTTGGCTTAAAAAAACACTTATTTACCAAACACTATCAATTTTTACTTTTTCTCGGCTTGCGTGTGAAAAGTGTGACACCGCACCCGGATGTACTTGAATTTGGAATTGGAGATGTATTTGAATTTCCTAGCGAATAAAATCGTGTAATGGAATTGGTATATTTAATTAATGTGCGATTAATTAAATTAGTTATCGGGTCCATATTATTGAGAATGGGCTACCAAATATTTAGTTGGGTTATCATAATAATTCTAAGAGCCCAATAAAGTGCCAACCAAAGTTGACGATAATATTTGGACAACCCGAGTATTATTTTGGCCCAACCTGTCAAAAATAGCAAGAATAATTGGGAGAGACTTCTTACACCCAATTGGGATATTTCTTACATGAGTTGTACACTCCAAATAGTGGAGTTGATGCTAAACATAGGGGGAGGGGCGGACAAGACATAGGAAGTCTCATTGAGACAAAAGTCACACCCCCCATGACCCATTTCCACTTCATAATTGGGAGGGATTGAGATGAAATGTCTCCCTATCATTTCCTCATCCGCACACCACAAACAAAGAGAGTAAGAGAGGTGAGAGAGCTCTGGGAGGAAGCCTTTCACAAAGCTCAAGCTTGAGGAAAACATCAACAAAGGGAAATCCAAGAAGAAGAGAGCTAGAAGTGAGGTAACAACCACTAACTAGTATAATTTTGTATGATTTTTTAAGAAATCATATGGTGTATTAAACATGGAGTTCTACACGTTTAAAAGTGTAGAATAATGTTATAAAGTGGTGGTATTTAACTTAGAAGAGTCGTGGAATCGATAGGAGTTGAAATCGCCGGAAACCGCCACTTTAAAGGAGCTGTTCGTAGCTGCAGACCACGAAAGCCGCCCACCTTTTGCAAAAGCCGCCCGGCTTTTGTCTGCTGTCCAGATTTTTCATCTCCAATCGGTTTAGAACGGGGATTGATCGGAAAGATTAACAAAGGCAACTATTTCAGAACTTCATAAGGTGAGGATGGCTGACTATGTTGTTTATAATCTTTGGGTTAATTTCATAAGATTACCTAAAGTATTTAAATGTGATTTTCATGGATTATTAATGAGTAATAATGCCTAAATGAAAATACAATTGCTTATGAGTAATTGAAGTATTATATGCGAATTGCGAATGAAGTGTGTATGGATACGTGATTATGAATATGATGGAATGATAGTTGAGTGAACTAAGAATATGGAGATAAAATATACTTTGCTTCATGTAGAGAATTCATGAATGGGTAAAAGTGATATTTTGATATTGGGAAGTAATTATATATGAATTGGAAGATAAATTGAAATACACTATGTGTCTATGGGTTAAGAACTTGGTTGTTCAAAATTTATTCAACTAGTATTGAAATACTAGCCGAGATGTTAATATGAGAAACAATAGATTAATCCAATGAGTTGGGTTGTGAGGAAATTATACCTTGAGTAGTCCTAGGAGATACTTTAAGGTCGAGACGTGTAAGCTCTAAGTATAATAGGAGTAGGCCCTAAAGGCTACTCAATCTAAACCGATTCTAGGCATAGGAATTGCTTAGGGATTGATTAACGCGACCACGAGCGGGGCTCTAGCATGTTGAAATGATGACTAAGAGCGGGGCTCTAGCAGGTAGGGATGGTGACTAAGAGCGGGGCTCTAGCATAATGTAGATGGACTAAGAGCGGGGCTCTAGCCAATGTAAGTTAACTAAGAGCGGGGCTCTAGTATACTGTAGATGGACTAAGAGCGGGGCTCTAGCCAATGTAAATTAACTAAGAGCGGGGCTCTAGTATGATGTAAACGGACTAAGAGCGGGGCTCTATCCAATGTAGACAAATTAGGAGCGGGGCTCTAGTATGATGTAGGGAGACTAGGAGCAAGGCTCTAGCACGATGTAGGGAGACTAAGAGCATGGCTCTAGCATGATCCAATAGTATAACCGGGCGAGGCTCGGTGATGTTTATGCCATGTAATAGGGAAATGCCCAAATGACTATGAGTAAATTTACCAGAGGTTTATGACATTCGTGACAAATAGTCACAGGGAAAAAGGGGATGGGCTTACAAAATGCATACGGGTCTTCGGGCCGACTACTTGACTTTATATAAAGTAAGTATATTTTCAAAGAGGGTAACCACGGGTTACGACCTATATTATTATATCACCCTATTTGAGGGTCTTGGAAATTGAAACATTGATTATACTTAGTATAGTTGTCATTGTACTTGTCAAATGCTTCCAAGTACTGACCTCCCCTTCACGGGGGAGGCCACCTCACAGTTTCAGGTAGGAGTTGAGCTTGCTACCGGTGCCCGTTGTTTCGGGAAGATTCAGGAGGGAAGACGTGGTTCGTGCTTCCTCCGCCTCTGTTCTTTTTAAAAACATTTAAAATCGATGCTCATGGATATTATTTTGAATAATTATTTGGGGCTTGTATGCCCATGTTTGCCGAAGTGTGGCGTAAACACTTGTATTAAACGTTTCCGCTGATTTAAATGATTATTTTACATTATGTTTGTTTACGGATGTACTATTGTGAATGATATTCAAGACGCCTTGTATAGTATGGATGAGTTGGACTGCGGTTGACTATTCGTACTGTACGGCGGGTTGTTGACGTGTCCGGTAGGCCCGGGGCGTGACAATTTAATTGGTATCAGAGCCCTTAGTCCGTAAACTTCATAATGAAGCTTCAAAATCCTTTTTGAAAATGATTTTGCAAACCATGAGCATAAAGTTTTGTACTTAGAGAACTTTTGGTACTTAAGTTGCAAGGTCTCTAATTGTTAAGATGGTACCCTTAACAATTGGTATGACGGTGATTTGAGCCAAAGGATGTCTTTAGGTGCCTATCCGTCATTCGACATTTGATAAGGGTCTAATGACTCATTCTCAATTGCTTTCAGAGATGGAACGTACCGAGGAGGTAACTAGGAGGAACCCGACTGGCCGTGTACCGGGTGGGTCCGAACGCGGCAGCCGGGGGTCCACAAGAGTGTCCAGGGGACAGGGCTGTGCAGGCCACTCACTGACCGTGAACGACGGTCATGTGGAAACGATTGATGAGCAGTATGAGTCCGAAGAGGACTTAACCTATCGGCCGGAAACTGAGCCGGTAGAGACCCCTTATGAAGGGGAGGATGATGACGTTAGTGACGAGGAGGAGAATGACTCCTTGGCAAGAATTGAGGCGCTGCTCCAACAATACCACCGAGAGCGGGAGGAGAGGAGACAACGCCGAAGGCGCCGAGCGGGGCAACCTTCGGGCATGGCTTCAAGAAGAGGAAGTCATGGTGCTTCTAGAGTTCATGTTGAACCACATGGAGGCCAATTTGATGGAGGTCCAACCATCAGGATCTCCAAATTCATCAAAGAAGCGAGAGATTTGGGATGTAAACCGTTTGATGGAACGAGAGACATCTCCGTTGCGGCCGAATGGATCAAAAGATTCAACGAAGCGGCCCTTGACATGCAGCTGCCACCACACATGAAGATGAGAGTGGCAACAAGATTGCTTGAAGGCATGGCATCCACGTGGTGGGATGGAGTTAAAGGAAAATACGGCGAGGCCGTCACTTGGGAGAATTTTCGGCAAGAGTTCTTCAGCCAATACTACTCCGACTTCGAGGTGAATATGAAGAGGAGAGAGTATACAAACTTGACCCAAGGGGGCGCATGCACGGTGAAGGAACTTGAGCACAAGTTCAGAAAGCTTGCCGAATTCATACCTGAGTACATATGTGACGAGAACCGGATGGTGAACCACTTTTGGGATGCTCTAGACTTGGAGATACGTGAGAGGGCAACACAATTGCCTGACATGACTTTCGCCCAAGTGGTTGACCAGGGCCTCAAGGGAGAAAAACAGTGGGAGGAAAGGAAGAAGAGAAACGCCGAGGAGGCGAAGAGAAGGAAATGGGAAAGCCATGACACCCAAGGTTCTAGCAAAAGGGGGAACCACGGGGGAGGAGAATCATTTAAGACATCCGCAACACCATCTCGAGGAAACTCAAGCATAGGAGGACAACACTCGGGGTCATACGCCTCGACGACGCCAAGGTGTCGCAACTGCAAGAAGAACCACACGGGCACGTGTCGCGATCCCCCTAAATGCTATCAATGTGGGGAGGCAGGACACATGAAAATGGATTGCCCTCAAATTGGTAAAAACCGGGGATCGAGGCTGATTGGTGCAACCACGGCTAGTAGGAACCGGGATAGGGCACCTCATGCAAGCATAGGGCATGGTGGAGCTAGCACAAGCAACGCACCATCGATGAACCAAGGGAAGATCCAACCAGGGTCTATGCAATGACGGGAGCGGACGCTCGTGCCAGTCCGGACTCCGTTGCGGGTAATTCCTTAAACTTTTGACGTTAATCCTTGTGTGAACAATATAAGTGTTGAAATGTTCACGTTGTATAGCCAACCGGGCTGTGCAAGTCCGAAGGAGTGGATAAATATCCACCTGGGACAAAAGCCGCCCGGCATTGACGGAAGCCGCCCGGCTTCCGCTCTCGAATTATTTGCAAAATCCTACGGCGGCCATAAGGCGCCCGCCTTTGACGAAAGCCGCCCGGCTTTCGTACTTGATTTTTGTTAAAATCATTCGGCGGAGGAAAACCGGCCGAGTTTCGTAAAAACCGGCCGGCTTGTGTTCAGGCATCTCCGGTGTGAGGCGCTGTTAACGAAAACCGGCCGGCATTCGTAAGAACCGGCCGGCTTTTAGGAATTAAAATTTGGGAATTCTTTCGGCGACAGAAACCCGGCCGGCTTTGGCGGAAACCGGCCGGCTTCCGTAACCAGTCATTCCGAGCCGAAGGCCAAGGTACGAAAAGCGGCCGGCTTTCACGAAAAGCGGCCGGCTTTCGCTTACTGGTGTACAGTGTTGATTTTTAGGTGGGAACCGGGATGGAATCGGGATGGGGCGTTAGATGACGATCATCCAAACCATAGCCGGGGTACTCTATAACCTAAGAAATGAGTCTCTTAAGTTGGGAGTGTTTCTTACATGGCTTACGGATGTAGGAACATCAAAGATTAATGGGAGAGCTGCAAGAATCCCTATTGCCACCGGGGCGCGCCGATCATTTGTGAGTGAGGCGGTTGCCGGGGGAGTCAATGAACCATTTGTACCGATGGCTCAAGCCCTATTGGTGTCCACACCTCTAGGGGAAGACATCGAGAGAGATAGCCACTATCCATCGTGAGAGGTGGAAGTGGGGGGCCAAAGCTTGTCGTGTGATCTCGTACCGCTGAGTATGATGGAGTTCGATGCAATCTAGGGGATGGATTGGCTTGAGAAGCATCATGCTAGGGTCGATTGCTACACGAGAGTGCTTGAACTCGAAGGCGGTAAAGGGGCAACCTTATGCTTCGAGGGGGATAGGGCAAAATCCAATAGTTGTATCATGTCCGCCGTGAGAGCTAAGAATATGATGAGGAAGGGATGTCACGCATATCTAGCGTATGTGGTGGACAAGACCAAAGAAGAGACAAACATCAACGATGTGAAGGTGGTGTGCAAGTATCCGGACGTCTTCCCAAAAGACTTACCGGGACTCCCACCCGATAGGGAGATTGAATTCGTGATTGAGGTCGAGCCCGGCACAAAACCAATCTCCATACCGCCATACCGAATGGCACCCGCAGAACTTAACGAGTTGAAAACCCAGTTGCAAGAGCTTTTGGATAACGGTTTCATTAGACCAAGCCACTCCCCGTGGGGAGCACCGGTTCCTTTCGTGAAAAAGAAAGATGGGACACTTCGAATATGTATTGACTATCGTCACCTGAACAAGGTCACAATCAAGAATAGATACCCTTTGCCTAGGATTGATGGCTTGTTTGATCGACCCCGAGGAGCAACAATGCCTTCGAGGGTTATTTGACTAGTATGGGATTACGAGTCGAAAATGTTAGTATGAGAGGTGATAGAGCAAATCCTAAGGGCTTGGATTGTGAAAGATGCACCTTAAGTAGTCTTATGAGATGTCTTAAGGTAGGAATGGGTAACTACTAAGTTACGTTAGGAGTAGGCCTCAAAGGCTACTCATAGTAGAGGGACTCTAAGCATAGAATTTGCTTAGTGAACTAGTATCGTGACTAGAGGAAGCCTCTAGCACGATGAGGAATGACCGGAGGAAGCCTCCAGCATTCATGTAGGGCGACTAGAGGAAGCCTCTAGCGTAATGTAAGGTGACTAGAGTAAACCTTTAGCATAATGTTATGTGACTGGAGGAAGCCTCCAGCACATGTATGTAAGGTGATTAGAGGAAGCCTCTAACACCAAGTGGAGTGACTAGAGTAAGCCTCTAGCACGATAATACATAGCTAGAGGAAGCCTCTAGCATGACGAAGTAAAATAGATGAGCGTGGCTTGAAGCCACGAGGGAATGGAGTTGATGAAGAACTACCATACAGTATTGTCTAACTTGGTAGAGGGCATTAATAGCCCAATTGGAGGTATCTAGCGATGGTGCCTAATATACACAATTTGAGTAGGACCTAGTTTACTTGATGAGATCAAGAAGGGTCAGGAAACTCCCAAAGAATTAATGAAGGTCCGAGAACGCATGCTAGCGGGATCGGTGGAGGATTTCAGGGAGAGACGATGGTCTCCCCACGATACATCGGGCCATTTGTAACTCTTGAGAGAGTTGGGGCGGTAACAGACCGTTTGGGGTCGACTCCAGAATTGGAGAAGGTACATAACGTGTTTCACGTGGCTATGTTTAGGAAATATATGTCAGATCCGTCTCACGTGTTGGAGAAACCGCCCGTGGAGATACGTGAGGACTTGAACTATGCCGTACGGCCGGTGAGGATACTTGATAGGCAAGTAAAGAAACTAAGAAGCAAGAAAGTTCCAATGGTGAAAATCCTTTGGAAAAGTGACCGAGTTGAATAAGAAACTTGGGAAACGGAGGCTTTAATGAAGGAACAATATGCATTTCTTTTTGAATGAGAATTTGTGAATTTCGGGGACGAAATTCCCGTTAAGGGGGGGTGAACTTGTGACACCGCACCCGGATGTACTTGAATTTGGAATTGGATATGTATTTGAATTTCCTAGCGAATAAAATCGTGTAATGGAATTGGTATATTTAATTAATGTGCGATTAATTAAATTAGTTATCGGGTCCATATTATTGAGAATGGGCTACCAAATATTTAGTTGGGTTATCATAATAATTCTAAGAGCCCAATAAAGTGCCAACCAAAGTTGACGATAATATTTGGACAACCCGAGTATTATTTTGGCCCAACCTGTCAAAAATAGCAAGAATAATTGGGAGAGACTTCTTACACCCAATTGGGATATTTCTTACATGAGTTGTACACTCCAAATAGTGGAGTTGATTCTAAACATAGGGGGAGGGGCGGACAAGACATAGGAAGTCTCATTGAGACAAAAGTCACACCCCCCATGACCCATTTCCACTTCATAATTGGGAGGGATTGAGATGAAATGTCTCCCTATCATTTCCTCATCCGCACACCACAAACAAAGAGAGTAAGAGAGGTGAGAGAGCTCTGGGAGGAAGCCTTTCACAAAGCTCAAGCTTGAGGAAAACATCAACAAAGGGAAATCCAAGAAGAAGAGAGCTAGAAGTGAGGTAACAACCACTAACTAGTATGATTTTGTATGATTTTTTAAGAAATCATATGGTGTATTAAACATGGAGTTCTACACGTTTAAAAGTGTAGAATAATGTTATAAAGTGGTGGTATTTAACTTAGAAGAGTCGTGGAATCGATAGGAGTTGAAATCGCCGGAAACCGCCACTTTAAAGGAGCTGTTCGTAGCTGCAGACCACGAAAGCCGCCCACCTTTTGCAAAAGCCGCCCGGCTTTTGTCTGCTGTCCAGATTTTTCATCTCCAATCGGTTTAGAACGGGGATTGATCGGAAAGATTAACAAAGGCAACTATTTCAGAACTTCATAAGGTGAGGATGGCTGACTATGTTGTTTATAATCTTTGGGTTAATTTCATAAGATTACCTAAAGTATTTAAATGTGATTTTCATGGATTATTAATGAGTAATAATGCCTAAATGAAAATACAATTGCTTATGAGTAATTGAAGTATTATATGCGAATTGCGAATGAAGTGTGTATGGATACGTGATTATGAATATGATGGAATGATAGTTGAGTGAACTAAGAATATGGAGATAAAATATACTTTGCTTCATGTAGAGAATTCATGAATGGGTAAAAGTGATATTTTGATATTGGGAAGTAATTATATATGAATTGGAAGATAAATTGAAATACACTATGTGTCTATGGGTTAAGAACTTGGTTGTTCAAAATTTATTCAACTAGTATTGAAATACTAGCCGAGATGTTAATATGAGAAACAATAGATTAATCCAATGAGTTGGGTTGTGAGGAAATTATACCTTGAGTAGTCCTAGGAGATACTTTAAGGTCGAGACGTGTAAGCTCTAAGTATAATAGGAGTAGGCCCTAAAGGCTACTCAATCTAAACCGATTCTAGGCATAGGAATTGCTTAGGGATTGATTAACGCGACCACGATCGGGGCTCTAGCATGTTGAAATGATGACTAAGAGCGGGGCTCTAGCAGGTAGGGATGGTGACTAAGAGCGGGGCTCTAGCATAATGTAGATGGACTAAGAGCGGGGCTCTAGCCAATGTAAGTTAACTAAGAGCGGGGCTCTAGTATACTGTAGATGGACTAAGAGCGGGGCTCTAGCCAATGTAAATTAACTAAGAGCGGGGCTCTAGTATGATGTAAACGGACTAAGAGCGGGGCTCTATCCAATGTAGACAAATTAGGAGCGGGGCTCTAGTATGATGTAGGGAGACTAGGAGCAAGGCTCTAGCACGATGTAGGGAGACTAAGAGCATGGCTCTAGCATGATCCAATAGTATAACCGGGCGAGGCTCGGTGATGTTTATGCCATGTAATAGGGAAATGCCCAAATGACTATGAGTAAATTTACCAGAGGTTTATGACATTCGTGACAAATAGTCACAGGGAAAAAGGGGATGGGCTTACAAAATGCATACGGGTCTTCGGGCCGACTACTTGACTTTATATAAAGTAAGTATATTTTCAAAGAGGGTAACCACGGGTTACGACCTATATTATTATATCACCCTATTTGAGGGTCTTGGAAATTGAAACATTGATTATACTTAGTATAGTTGTCATTGTACTTGTCAAATGCTTCCAAGTACTGACCTCCCCTTCACGGGGGAGGCCACCTCACAGTTTCAGGTAGGAGTTGAGCTTGCTACCGGTGCCCGTTGTTTCGGGAAGATTCAGGAGGGAAGACGTGGTTCGTGCTTCCTCCGCCTCTGTTCTTTTTAAAAACATTTAAAATCGATGCTCATGGATATTATTTTGAATAATTATTTGGGGCTTGTATGCCCATGTTTGCCGAAGTGTGGCGTAAACACTTGTATTAAACGTTTCCGCTGATTTAAATGATTATTTTACATTATGTTTGTTTACGGATGTACTATTGTGAATGATATTCAAGACGCCTTGTATAGTATGGATGAGTTGGACTGCGGTTGACTATTCATACTGTACGGCGGGTTGTTGACGTGTCCGGTAGGCCCGGGGCGTGACAAAAAGTGCTTTTCCCTTTTCTATTACACAAAAAGCACTTATTTTACCAAACACTACCAACTTTTACTTTTCAAAATCACTTTTTTCTCAAACACTATCAACCAATGGCGGATTTGGGGGGAGTTTGCCCAGGCTCTTGCCTAGGGCCTCTCATGTAAAAGGGCCTCAAAAAAATAAAATTTTAGTACTCCGTATTATGTATAATAATAATTGAATAATTGGAAAATGAAATTAGTCTTCTTGGTCTAGAAGATCACACATCCAGTTGCAGCACAATTGAGGAACTTGCGAGGCCACAGATTTGCCATTCACATCTCACCTTCGTGTAGATGAGCTTACCAGGTTACCGGATACTGGGATCTCCTTCGATTGAATGCCGCAACATCACCGCCGACCTGCCTGCTCTATTTTTCTCATCTTTGACTTTTCTCCTTCTCTTACTCCGTATTAATTTTGTCTATTAGTCGTTAGTCCATAAATAAAATACGCAAATAGAATGGAGGGTGTGGGCTAAAATACTGGGATAAGCTCATAAGATTATTATAAGTGATTGAATTCAACACCTTGGATTTTTTACTTAGAGTTTGGGGTATATTCCAAAATGTTTTTTTTTTATACAAGTGATTGAAGTGATCGAACATGTAAAGTTAAATACTTAAAACTTATGATTAATAATTATAATTTTAAAATTGTGGGTTAATATTGCTATATTATTGGTATTGTATGGATTGTATGATGAATACATAAAATAATTAATTTTATGGTATTGGTACTAGTAAAGTAGTTATTTTGTTTGATTTGTCATTATATTTAGAAATTTTAGCTATTGTAATAATTGATTAGTAAAGTAGTTATTTTGTTTGATTTGTCATTATATTTAGAAATTTTAGCTATTGTAATAATTGATTTGTTTGTAATTTTTGTATTATCTATAAATAGGTAGGAATATCATTTTATTTGTGCATAGTAAATACTTTCTGGAGTTTTACTTCGTGTACATATCAAGTCACACACTAGCCTATACACCCCAAATGCAATTGTTTGTACGCTTGAGTTTAGTAAATGGAAGTGTCTGTGACTCCAAAAAATGAATTGTCTATACACACAAAAAACGGAATCACAGACACTTCCCCTTACTAAACCCAAGCGCAATTGCCTGCTCACAGACAATTACACTTTAGTGTGTAGGTCAGTGTGGAACCCGGTGTGTACGCGAAGCAAAACTCTACTTTTCTGCGGGCCTCCAATATACTAAAGACGCCCCTGCTATCAACTTTTACTACTAATCACTTTTTCCTTACATCTCCAAAAGTGTTTTTTTAAGCAGAAGCAGTTGGAAACACTCCCTTAGAGTTGGTGGTTCTATTTTACTCCATTTGTGCCCTTCCATTTCACGTCTCCTTCATATATCTATTGCACACTTCGTATATAAGCTTCTTTTTCTTTGTTCATTTCGACTTTAGAACATCTTCTGCCACCATTTGCATATCCTTCGTACAAGTATTCTTTGGCCATCTAGAAACAAGGAGGTATGTGTTCAAGAACGGACTTAGAAGCCAGCGCCCATCGGTTACCGATTCACCGGAGAATAACTTTTTAGAGGTTATTTGTATTAATATGGGGTTTTGGAATGATGAAACCTTATTAGGGACTTGCATAAGTTGTTCTCAGTGTTCTCACAAAGTGGAGGAGTCGTCGGAGATATCATCGAAGGTCAACCGAGTTTCACCGGAGGCAAATTGGAGAGGGTAAAACTTCGTAAAGCTCATCTAAGTGAGTCAACAACTTAATGTCTTATAACTCTTGAGTTAAGTATGAAATTACCTAAAGAAATGTTATATGTGTTCAAAGACGATGTTTGAAAGTGTTTAAGCATGTGATTAACCAAGGTGATTAAACTTATATGAATTGAACTACCATGTGATGCATGTAAATGGATTAAAATGCATATAAACACAGATGATATTTTGAATTGCCATAAGGGTATATATTTGATTGTTTATGACTTAATACGTGTCGTGATTAAGTTTCATAAACATTAGAGTTGATTTGGTTAGTCAACGTGGTGTTTACCGCATGCATGACGGTTAACCAGCATTAGTAAGGGGTAAACACTACGCTGGTTTGCTCTCAGCATTCCATTATATGAATAAAATAAATGGAACCGGTGTCGGTTAAGGGTAAAGCCGGTGCCTGTTAGGGGTAAACCCGACGTCGGTTGGTTCTTGGACATTAACTTATACTCCCTCCGTCCCAAAATGGTTGGCCAAATTTCCATTTTTGGCCGTCCCAAAAAGGTTGGTCATTTCCATTTAAAGTAAGGAATATGTGGCTAAAGTTAATTCTCTCCTCTGCACAAATTTTAACCACACAGTTTTTACTTTATTAATCCACGTGCAAGTCAACATTGGCCAACGATTTTGGGACGGGGGGAGTATGTTGATTTAAAGGAGGATCGCCGCTGGTTATAGGAAGGACCGGTACAGTGCCGGTCATGACGTATGTACTTTAAATGCATGGTTTTGCATGAATTATTGTGCTTAGATGTTAAGGTTGGGATTAGTCTTTATTAATGATATGATGTAGGCCATAATCGGATAAAGTATATGGTAGATCATAGGTTTGGGTGGAGTACCCTGGGGCCGAGCGGTGTTCTTAAAACTCATAGGTTTGGGTGGAGTATCTTGGAGCTATGCGATGTTCTTAAAACTCGGATATTAGGGGTGGAGTATCCAGGGTCAGACGGTGTCCTAAAACTCGGGAATTGATGGAGTATCCTAGGACCGGGCAGTGTCATTAAAACTTGTAATTACCGAAAGAGTGACCCGGTGGCTGAGTAAGACTATCCACACTCAATGAAATAATGAATTCTAGGTTATAGCGAGAGAGCTAGATACTAGATTGAATATGGGGATGAGAAAAGTTAAGGACTAAGACCACCACGATTTTATTGATTTAAGCAAATGACTTATGGGTCGGGTATTTTCTAAGCGTATATATATATATATATATATATATATATATATATTTATATGTATTTAAAGACTTGGGTGGGGGGGACTATACGTTTATGTATATCACCCTAAATTTGGGTCATATGCTTGAAACGTTAGTTCTTCTACATTTAGCTTGCATCTCGCTAGTACGAGTGTACCACCCTTCGGGGCTCTCACATTTTCAAGTTGAAGTTAGAGCTTGTCGCCTGCACCTTTGCACCGGGTGAAGTGGTGGTGTCGCAGTTAAAGTGAAGTTGCTAAGGGAGACTACTGAGGAGATTGATAGGAAAATATGTAGGGTAATTTAAATACCCCAAACTTTGAAGGGGTGTGAGGTAAGCACCCCAAACTTGCATTTGTAATTTAAATACCGCAAACTTTATATAAAATGTTATTTTCGCACCATTTTCATGTATTATTTCTTTCAAAAATGTAAATTTATGGGGTTAGTTCCATAATTTAAAATAGAAAAGTAAAAGTGTTGCAATTATATAGATTGGAGATAATGTTATTTATTTTGCAATGGAAGTTTAGAATGCTAATTGTGCCTTCATAAATTCTAAAATATTATAAATTATGCAAATAACACCATAAGTTTACATTTTTGAAAGAAATAATACTTAACTATGGTGCTAAAATAACTTTTTATTTAAAGTTCGGGGTATTTAAATTACATATGCAAGTTTGGGGTGCTTATCTCACATCCCTTCAAAGTTTGAGGTATTTTAATTATTTTCCCCAAATATGTAATACAAACATAAGCTTCGGGAGATGAAGGCTGGTGGCTTGGTGCAGAGTCATGTTTTGATTAGGCTTAGCGTGTAGACTCTTTTTCAAAATAAAAGGGGTTATATATAAAAATAAAAGTGAAATGTTGAAAGTTTAAATATGAAAAATATTATGTTGGTGGACATGATAAATGATACGCAGTATGTTAAGTATAAAAGTGAACCATGCGGGTAATTCCACTATATTTATGCCCAATAATTAAAAGCGTTCTTAGTGAAGACAAATAAGGGAAAACACTCAAAACAGCAAAAAAGCAATATGAGTAGTGTTCGTTTTTCTAAAAATGTGATTAATCTTTGTTTAGTTAATATACATTATTACTCCGTATTTCCGTTGTAATTTCTATCTAACTAGTAACTACTCACCCGACCCCACCGTTGCCTCTACCAAGTAGCAACCTATGTTGCACGGACACGGATACGCCGATACGCCGATACGCGAATACGGGTACGGCGATACGGCAATTTACAAAGGATACGCATCGAGGTGTCGGTATCGGATACGTATCGGATACGCGAATACGGCATCAGGGTGAAGTATCGGTGCAAGACTGGTAGCAACTACATGTTTGATGGCGGTAATGATCAGTGGCGGACTGGCCGAGCCTCGTATCGAAAATGTTCTTTGCGTATATATGTGTATACAGGGTGATTAATTATTAAAGTTTTAATGATAGAAAAAAATTGAACGCTCAAAACTCAAATCGTCAATCCACCACCCGTACTGATATTACGGCAATCGCAACACCGATACTGAGTCAGTGAGTATGAGTGACATAAGAAAAACTAACAATGTCATAGTAGCCACATTATGACTTTTATTATACAGCCCTTTTGAAGTCTGACTTTAACAAAATAGAGTTTAGAGAAAAACCAGACAATTTAGCCTCCTTAGAAAATGTATACATATGTCGACATTACGCGGGGGCGTAAACTGACCGCAATTATATGCCTGGGAGGGAAACCTGAAACCATTAATTTTTTTCCTTAACAAAAAGACAGAGAAAGAATACAGACAAGGAAAAATAATGATGCTGGACAGCGTATAAAATGCTGCCGAAATATATGCGATGATTAACTGGAAAGAAGGGTGAAGAAGAATCATTCCCTCAATTGCAAGCGCCACACGGACAAATGCTCGAACAGTGGTGCTGCACACTCCTCCTATAAAGTTAGCCCCTTTTTGAGGTGAGGATCATCCATCTTTTTTCTTGCTCTAAATACGGAGTATTATCTACTCTGCATTCCATTATTGACTGACTCCTCCCAGTGGCGGATCCAGGATATAAACTTATTGGGGGCGGAGTAATTAAAAAATGCATTAGTAAAAAATTATCGAAGTATTAATGTAATATTACAATATCAAAAGATTTGATAAAAAAATACGAAGTATATCACTTTTGTTCGCACCAAATTTTCGTTTAATTTGTAACAGTTTCAATCACGTCTATTCGATAAAACAACTTAGAAGATCACTCACAAAGTTATCACGAATCTATTATAAAAATTAGTTTTCACTATTTCATATGGTTGTTTAATTTTTACAATTGGTAAAGTCAATGCTCATTTTAAGAGCTAATACACAAAGGATGTAAAAGATCATCGAGACTTTTCAAACTAGCAAACATTTCATTGCTAACACATTATATTTTAAATATAAATACTTAGTTGATGTTGATGAGTTTAACTTTCCATACAACTAAAGTCACTTGAATAAGATTCGGCCAATCTAATCGACTTTGATGTGTCAGACTCACGAAAGAATAATCGACTTAACCAGATAGTAGTTCATTTGATTTAACTATCTAAAATTAAACATATTATATACATTTAGGATTTTTTTAACTTACTATATGACACTTTCCATTTTGTAAGTGTAAATTACTATACTCTAGTAGATGTATAACTATTTCAGTAACTTATTCATCATCATCATTACAATAGGGCTTCAAAGGCTCCCACCTACGGTGGGGTAAGGGGGGTCGGATGTACGCAGCCTTACCCTTGCACTAAAGCATAGAAAGACTGTTTTTGGATGACGCTTAGTGAAAATCGCATTGAAAATTACAAAGAAGCGCGGATAGTTTAGTGAGTCATTTTGCTTTATTTCAATAACTTATTAATTAAATTAAATATAATTGATATAAATCAATAATCTGTAATAAATTAATAACATTATAATAAGTTTATTGACATTTTTTAATATTTATATATATATATAAAAATTAAAAATAGAATATGGCCTTATGGTAAACACCACCACCACACATATACGGATTACCTGTTAGCTAGGTACTAAACAAGTACATAGGGTATTAACCAACTTTCAAATTGACACTTGTGTGATACATAATACAGTATTTCGAAATAAATTCAATATCATACCAATTACTGTAGTGGGGCTAATATCTTCAATTCACCGTCTTGTGGGGAGGAACCTTGTTTATTGGGGGCAATCAATTATTTCTATTGGGGGCAAATGATTAGACTTCTAATATTTATTAATATATAATAAAGGTTTAGTGGGTTGTTATTGGGGGCAGCTGCCCCCCCTATTACCTTACTAGATCCGCCCCTGACTCCTCCTTTGAGAATTCGGCATACGGACAAACTGGTCAACGCGAAGAAACATTTATAGCCCACCAGCTATTTAAGAATCTTCTTCCGCGAATTGATTGCCGTTAATATTGTGCTTTGTTCGAAAGTTTTGTAGTACACCTACCATATGAGGATGTGTTTTTTGCTTTTGTACTACCATGTCGTACAAGCGTTTGGTCTAAGCTCTGGTAATTCTTTATAACCTCCACCTTTCGTTCTATTGCTAGCTCCTTCTCCACATCAATGGTGGTAGTAGTTCATAGCTGTTGAGATTTTTCTTTTATTAATACATTAAAAAAAAGAATTGGGTTTTCTGCCTTAGCGGTTGGTGGGAATTCTTCCCCGGTTTCTCTGGGAAATTATTTATGTTCTTCTGTTCGGAATAAAAATCAGTTCTTGATTTAGATTTTTGGTCTACTTACTCAGGTAAGACTCTCAAATTGTATCTTTCCATTTCTGGTTTTGGGTTTAGATTTGTGGGAAGGGTAATTTTAATCTGAATAAAATCTCTGGCGGTGTGATAGTAGAATGAGGAATGCTGAGGGTAAAGAGGCGGAGGAGGTGATGGAGATTGAAAGAGAAGAAGAGAGGGAAAAAGCAGAGGATGCGAAGAGGGTTCCTCTTCCTCCTTGGAGGAAGCAAATAACATTTCGAGGGATTATAGCGAGCTGTTTGATTGGAATGATTTACAGTGTTATAGTGATGAAGCTCAATCTGACAACTGGACTTGTCCCAAATCTAAATGTCTCAGCTGCCCTTCTTGCCTATGTGTTAATGCAGTCTTGGATTAAGCTTCTCCAAAAGGCTAATCTGGTTTCAACTCCATTCACTAGGCAGGAGAATACTGTGATTCAGACATGTGCTGTTGCCTGCTACAGCATTGCTGTTGGAGGTCAGCAACTAATCTTTTTCTGCAATGGTTTTTAGTATATGATTGGATCCTATGGAAGGGTAAAAACGTTGAAAAGTTACTTCTTTATGCTTGATTTTACGCTGGAAAATGCTAAAGAGAATCAAATGCAATTATTTGTTTAATTTTTTTGTTGCATATGTTTAATAAACGAGCACTATATAAATAAGAAAAACGAATAATAATAAGTATCTAATTTTTGTGTGTGCTTGTTTTAAGCTTTAACTTATCTTCAACCCCCCCCCCCACACATTTCATGATCTTCAAAATCAAAATTTTCTATTTTTTATTTCCTATTTTGTTCCCCTAGTATTTTCCATGATCCAAACAGACCCTTACAGTTGGTTTCCAATCATTTCCAGAAAGTGGGATGTGACTAATTTTATCAATTAACTAATGTTGTTTTAAGGTGGTTTTGGATCTTATCTCCTGGGGTTGAACAAGAAGACGTATGAGCAAGCTGGGGTGGATACAATAGGAAATGTAGCAGGGAGTTATAAGGAGCCAAGGCTGGACTGGATAATTGGGTTCCTCTTTGTGGTTAGCTTTGTTGGGTTATTAGCTTTGGTTCCTCTCAGAAAGGTACTCTTTTCTCATATTTGAATTAAAAATACATATGGAGTAATGTCTAAGTCAAGATTTTGTTGCTGTGCAGATAATGATCATAGACTATCAGCTAACATATCCTAGTGGAACTGCTACTGCGGTTCTGATCAATGGGTTTCATACCCCCAAAGGAGATGGTGATGCGAAGTAAGCAACTATTACTAAAATCAAAGCCCTTAGTTGTTGTTTTACCAAAAAAAAAGCCCTTAGTTGTTTAGAGGCATTTTTTTTGGGGGGGGGGGGGGGATGTGAGAGACTTACAGGCTCCTCAAAACCTAGCTCCTTGCCTGTCTCAATTCAGGATATTTCAGAGAGTTGTATTTTTTCTTGATTTTTCTTTCACCTTTTAAAAAACTTTATACTCCGTACATTACTACTTACCACAACAAAAGATTTATAATATATTCTTCCTCCATTCTTATTTAGTTTAAACAGTTCAGTTTTTCAATGCACACTGTGATCATTAATACGGAGTACATATAATTATCCACAAGTAAATTATTAACATTGTTGATATTTCAAAAAGTTCCTATGACCATATTTTACATATGGTTTTTTAATACATAAATAAAATAAAACTGGTGAAAGTACATTATGTAAATTGTGAAAAAATCAGACTATTACAACTAATAAAGAACGAATGACATATTATATTTTTTATATATTTCCCTTCACTCCTCGATTGGACCAAAAATAACATATTCATATACACTTCCATTTCGTTCCCCTCATTTGGACCTAACAAAAACTGAAACTTTTCCTTGTGGAGACTAGTTCATGCAAAATCTATACAAAATTTACCCTTCCTTGCCTTGGATCCCTCCAGGAAACAGGTACGAGGATTTGTGAAATTCACCTCGGCCAGTTTTTTGTGGAGTTTGTTCCAGTGGTTTTATTCAGGTGGTGATCAGTGTGGGTTTGCAAACTTCCCCACCTTTGGGTTGAAAGCCTGGAAACACTCGTATGTACTCTTTATCTGTTCATAGCATGATTTAAATAGAGTTGTATTGTTTCAATCACTTGATGATTTAGACAGTTGAAATTTTGCAGATTTTTCTTCGACTTCAGCATGACTTATATAGGAGCAGGAATGATTTGTTCTCACCTGGTGAACTTGTCTTTGCTTCTTGGAGCCATTCTCTCTTGGGGAATAATGTGGCCGCTAATTGGTGCGCGTAAAGGTTCTTGGTTCCCTGCTTCTATACCAGAAAGCAGCATGAAGAGTCTAAATGGTTATAAGGTCCAAAAAATATCTCTATTTTTGTTGACCAGTAAATTTACAGTAATTAACAATAATTTTCTTAACGTGCAGGTTTTTATTTCTATTGCTCTCATCCTAGGTGATGGTCTCTACAATTTTCTCCGGACGGCATTCTACACTGGTCGAAGCATATATGTTGCACTGAAGAAAAGAAATTCTAGGACGTGTAAGTGAATCCTTGATTTCCTGTCATCATACTTTTGTCTTTGTTTTCGTGGATATTTAGCGGGCCTTTTGAGAAGAGTAAATTGAGCTGAATTCACTAAACTAGCTTAAATTGCCAGAATTATTATTTTTTTTAATTCAAAATTATATAATTGACAAATTAAAGAAATAAAAATGGAAATACAGGTAACATGTTGTTTTCTTTCATTTCAACCATTACGTGCAAGAAAATGACACATGCCCTACTCTTTGTAAATAGGTTCAACCATAAGTGACCGCTTTATTTGCCAAAACTATTATTTTTTTTACTTTCTGCTTTAAGAAGGGTATCTAAAACTGGTTTTCTCGTTTTCTGTAATATTTCACTTGATTCATACACCAAAAATACTTTTCAACCCAAAACTATATTTTAAAAAAAATAACTTTTAGCTTCAAATTCTACCAACTTTTAAAATTAAGCATTTCTCAATATACAACATTTTCACCGACATAAGCCAACACAAACACTACCTTTTGTTAGACACTAGACAGGCTAGCTAATAAGCATGCAAAGTCTACTCCCAAAGGGGTACTTGTATGTATAAATAAAGATTAGAAGAATGAGAGAATGGATTAAAAAGTGGAACTTCAGTAAAGATCTATGCTTTTCTGCTCAAGTTTCACTTGCGAAAAATTTGTCCTAATGACAAAGATATTTCTTTGGCAGCAGTTCCAGAAACAAAGATTGAGCATTGTATTGACAATCTTCAAAGAAACGAAGTGTTCGTTAGAGAGAGCATTCCCTTGTGGGTAGCATGCATAGGGTACACAGTTTTCTCCATTATCTCCATAATCATTATCCCGATCATGTTTCCTCCATTGAAGTGGTATTTCGTTCTAGTGGCCTACACCCTTGCACCAGCCTTAAGCTTCTGCAATGCTTATGGAGCTGGTCTGACAGACATGAACATGGCATATAACTATGGGAAGGTGGCTCTTTTTACATTAGCCGCTTTGTCTGGGAAAGAAAACGGTGTAATTGCCGGACTCATTGGGTGTGGGCTCATAAAGTCCATTGTCTCAATCTCATCCGATTTAATGCACGATTTCAAAACAGGCCACCTTACCCTTACATCCCCACGATCGATGCTCATAAGCCAAGCGATTGGGACCACCATGGGTTGTGTGGTGGCCCCACTAACGTTCTTCCTCTTCTACAAGACGTTCGACGTGGGCAACCCAAACGGGGAATACAAAGCTCCTTATGCTATCATATATAGAAACATGGCCATCCTTGGCGTTCAAGGCTTCTCCGCACTTCCCCGACATTGTTTACAGCTATGTTATGGTTTTTTCGCATTTGCATTGGTTGCCAACCTGGCAAGAGATGCGGTCCCGGGAAGGGTCGGGAAGTGGATCCCGCTCCCGATGGCTATGGCTGTGCCATTTCTTGTTGGGGCTTCGTTTGCCATTGATATGTGTGTTGGTAGTCTCGTTGTGTATGGTTGGCACAAGATGAACGGCAAGAAGGCAAAACTGATGGTTCCTGCAGTTGCCTCGGGTTTGATATGTGGTGATGGATTGTGGATCCTCCCATTGTCGATACTTGCGTTGACCAAAGTCAAAGCTCCAATCTGCATGAATTTTCTGCCTGCAAAGACATCCTAAAAGGGAATGCAACAATGATACAACAGAAAAGCTTTGACGTGACATGGAGAAAGGTAAATAAACGAGAAGTAATTTTTTTCTTGTCCCATTATCGTGGGAGAGACCACCTCGGCATAGAAGTACAATAAATAAAAGGTTTAAATGTCACTTGGAGTGTACAATATGGGGTGAACTGTAAATGTGTATAAGCGGCAAAAGTGTATCATGCTGTAATGTATAGTTGTAACATGTTAACATGGATTCCAGTCATTATGTATGGTGTAAATTCACTGACAGAACGAACATAATGACAATGTTGGATACCGATTTATATATTTTCTTGGCGGTTAAATTAATTTCATGGATATTGTTAAGACTCGGGTTCCGTCCTAAAAGGTCAACCTGATAAGAGGAGTAGCCCAAAGCCTTATATAGTGTTTAATTGTTTTATAGCTTTTCGGTGTGGGACAAATGCTTTAACACGTCCCCTCAGCCCGAACCGGGCTGGACAATATCGGGGTGTATAAACGGGTCAAACAAACCCTTAACAAGCTACCCTTAATCATGGGTGCCAAACAAGCCGTCAAACCACAACCGGAATTGGCTCTGATACCATGTTAAGACCCGGGGTTCCATCCTAAAAGGTCAACCTGTTAGGAGGAGTAGCCCAGAGCTTAATATAACACTCGTTCATCCAAACTTTTCCGGTGTGGGATATTTAACACCCCTCCTCACAACCAGACACTTCGTCTGGATCGTGCCATCATTCATTTTTTTTCATTGGTTCGTCATTATCATATTTTTTATATAATCACGTCGTCATTTTTTCATAAGGGGCCCACACCATGGATCGGTTTGGCTCTGATAATATGTTAAGACTCGGGGTTCCATCCTAAAAGGTCAACCTGATAGGAGGAGTAGCCCAAAGCCTTATATAGTGTTTAATTGTTTTATAGCTTTCCAGTGTGGGACAAATGCTTTAACAGATATACTGATATACATGTAACTATTTCCATCCTATATAGTAGATAGTAGAGTCAAAGATTCATTATTTTTTACTTTGGAAATATGATGGAATTAACCAAAATAACTCACTAAATTATCTGCGTTTTTTTGTTATGAAGTAACCGGCAATTCGTGTAATTTTCGACACGATTTTCATAATGAGTCATTCGGTACATCTGACTTCTGAGCCCCTTATCTCTTGTAAGTGGAAGCCTTTGTGAAACTAGGGTTGTACTGTTATCTGTTGTATATAGATGTAACTATTTATTTTCTTGGGGGGGGGGGGGGGGGGCGACGAAGATCTGCCCTTGAGTTCAATCATATTTGTGAGGAATGTATAATACAGGTATGAGTCCCTGTCCCAATTATAAAATCTCAATCAATTAAGATATAATTGACAACAATATTTTAGCCTTAATTTCAAAATATCATAGCCAAAAAGAGAAGAAAGATAAGAAATATTAACAAATAAGAAAAATAGGAAAAAAGTTAAAGAAAAATAAAATAAGAAAAAGAAAATAAGATAAGATGGATAAGATAGAAATAACATAAAAACACAAGATAGAAAAGAATAAAAGAGATTAAGTAAGAGAAGAGATCAATCGTCCCCTCCAATTTGTTCTCTCCAAAGCCATACTCTCATTCAACCCAAGAAGACACATATCAGTTTTGATTCCCCTATTCCAAGTCTCTTTAGGTCTCTCCCTCCCCCTCCTACATATCTCTTCTCCCCACCTCTCAAATTGTTTAAGCATCACTCGTCTCTTACGCACATGACCAAACCATCACAATTGAGACTTTTGCATCTTATCTTCTATAGGTGTTACTCCCACCATTTGCCTGATTATCTCATTCTTCAAGCGATCTTTTTTGGTATGTCCACACATCCAACGTAACATATGCATCTCTGCCACGCTCATCTTTTGAATGTGACATTGTTTCACCGCCCAATACTCTGCACTATACATTAGTGCATGCCTAATTGTCATCCGATAAAATTTATCATTCAGTCTAGTCAGCATACCTCGATCGCATAAAAATCCTGATGCACTCTTCCACTTTATCCACCTTGCTTTGATTCTAAGGGATACATCTCCATCAAATTCACCATCTTTCTGAATTATAGAGCCCAAGTAAAGGAATATATCACACACCGATATCTCCTTGCTATATGGAGGCTAATCCCATTGTTATTACTACTTCTACCTCCATCAAACTTGCACTTCATATACTCTTTGCTTTGACAAAGTTTGAAACTCTTGATCTCCAGGGTTTGTTGCCCGACAAAAGAAGTAAATAATATGAAGTTGTCATAATGAGTATTAAGTTGCTGTAGCACATACGCCTAATAAAGCATATAGGATATAGAGTATATCACGTACAATTCACAACAAATTTGAGACATCCACTCGTAATATGATATTGGTTTCTGTTGTATTTCACCAATCTTTTGACATCAATTTTAGTCAATTTTCAACCTGAACTACTACGTATAATATTGTAGATATTGAAAACTATTTAATATTTTGGACTGGTCATTTTATGATGGCCCATAATATTATTAAAGTTTTTTTGAATGTTGCCCGGACATAATACATGTTATTGGACCTCCTTTGGATGCTATTGGGCCAATGCCGGATTCTCTAAGTTGCTCGTGATAGTTGTTGGACCTGATAAAAATGATTAATGTTGAGCCATTTGGATAAAATTTAGTCATTGAATTAATTTGGATCATTAAAATATCCAATTAATTTAATTAAATCTTTAAAAGAATGGACCAATCCTATTAATTTTGAGCCCATTATTAAATAATGGTTCGACAAGCAAGAGACATGATCCAATTGATAACAAGAGCAACGAATCTGGTTAAGAAATTCGTCTGTATGCATGGAAAATGGCTGCGAACCTTGTTAAAAAGGCTGTCCAGATACATCGAACAAATGCTGATTTTTCTAGCTATTAAAATGCAAGCAAATGGAGCCCAAAGCCCATTTTATCATGGCCCATAAGGTATGGACGAATTTCAGCAACCCTAGGTCATATTTTCACCCCCTCCACACCTATAAATAGGGGTCTCAGTTGAGAGAAAGGGGGAGAACTTCCAGACGAAGAAACGCTGCAGCAAAGCTCTAAAGAACTCCCGAGAAGGCTCTGAACGATTCCAAAGAAGAGGAAGAGATCAAGCCACGTTTTTTTCAAGAATATATGAATAATCCTTTGTGATTTCATCGATTCTTGATCACAAAGCCAAAAGTTGAAGAACGTTCGAAGATCTGAAGAAGGAAGCTTGAACATTCGAAGATCTGAAGAACGAAGCTTTGAAGATTCGAAGATATGAAGAACGAATCTTTGAAGATTTGAAGATATTCATATGAAGATTGAATCAATATTCAATTGAAGATCAAGCCATATATCCCGGGAAGCCCTTTAACAGAAGATCAAGCCACATAACGGCCCTTTTGTTGAAGATCAAGATTTGAAGATCTAAAGAACGAAGTTCGAAGATTCGAAGATCTCAAGAATGAAGATTCGAAGAATCGAAGAACGTTCGAGTTTTGAAGAATTAGAGATTTAATTTTAAATTAAATTCTTTAATTATATTCATATCAAATTGCAAGTGAAGAATCAGAGGATTCATATTTAGAGATTGTACCCAATATTCTCACATATTATTATTTGCGATCAATTTTAAGTAAATACTTAAAATTTGTTTCACAAATTTTTGGCACGCCCGGTGGGACATCTCTACCTCTCATCTCTTCACTTTTGATCAAAGAAAACGAAACAATGGCGTCAAGCAAGCCCGTGTTCACTTTGAATTCTCGAGCATCGTCAAGCTCAAAACAAAACATGCAAGGCCCTATCACTAGGAGCCGATCAAGAATCTTGGTTGCGCAGTCATCTTCGGAAACTACTCCCGATGCAATGGATGGATCTCGAATTGCGCAAGAGATGGCCCGAAAGTTTTCTTCACCCATACGTGAAGTTACTTCCCCAAAGTGGACAAGCGGTGGTGAGAGCTCATCATCTGGATCAGACTCTACTCCCCCTTCAAGTCCTCTACGAAGAACTACTCCGCAGTGGTCGAATGTTTACACTGTGATGCCCACTATGACCACGAGCGCCATGACGATGGAAGAACAAATCGCTCATCTAACTAGGGTCATCGAAGGGATGAGTACGTTCATGCAGAATCAAGACCAAAAGTTGAATGAGCTAAACAACAAAGAAGAGAGTTTGAAAGGCGAGTCAAGTCATAATCATGAGAAGGACCCTGAAGTAAATGAAGAGAATGATCCTCATCAAGAGGATTCGGGCAAGGATATCTCAACCTCCGGGGGCATGATCCCGATTGATCAACTTAAAGACTTCATTATGGGAACCATAAAGGGGAAGATAGAAGGAAACAAATCTACTTACTCCTATGTTAAGCCATATTCTCAAAGGATCGAGGATCTAAAGATGCCCATTGGTTACCGGCCGCCGAAGTTCATCCAGTTTGATGGGAAGGGAAACCCAAGGCAACATGTTCCCATTTCGTGGAAACCTGCAATAACGCGGGAACAAGCGGAGATCATCTGGTCAAACAGTTCGTATGTTCCCTGAAAGCAAACGCTTTTGACTGGTATACTGACCTGGAGCTTGGTTCCATTGATAGCTGGCAAGATATGGAACGTGAGTTCTTAAACCGTTTCTACAGCACAAGGAGGGTGGTGAGCTTGCTTGAGTTAACAACTACTCGCCAGTGGAAAGATGAGCCCGTGATAACCTACATCGAGCGCTGGAGAGATCTTGCCCTCAATTGCAAAGATCGGATCTCTACAAACTCCGCAATTGATATGTGCATTGAAGGTATGCACTGGGAGTTATGTTATATTCTCAAGGGAGTGAATCCAGCTACTTTCGATGAATTAGCAAGCAAAGCTCGTAACATGAAGTTGAGTATTGTAAGTAATGGAAGGCAAGCTATGGGCATCTATCCCATGAACCATGCCGCTGAAAAGCAAGATACCAAGAAAGGGGGCAAGTCCTTTTCTAAATTTGAAAAGAAAGAAGCAATGGTTGTGAAGACTTCACCAGTCAAAGTCTTCACTCAAAATACCGAGAAGACAAAACAAGTTGCTAAAGTTGAACCTGAAACCTCGGGGCGTGTCAAGCCGACTTTGCGAGAGATGATGGAGAAACAATATCCTTTCTTGGAGTCTGATGTTTCTCCAATGTTTGATGAACTGATGAGGTTGAAACTTGTTGATTTACCTCAGTCAAAACGACCTGAAGAAGCCACAAAGGTCAATGATCCCAACTACTGCAAATACCATAGAGTGTTGAGTCACCCGATAGAGAAGTGTTGGGTGTTCAAAGACAAGATTATGGCTTTAGCCCGCGAAGGAAAGATTGAACTTGCCGATTCTGCAGCAAGCGCAAACCAAATTACCATTACCTTCGGTAGGTTTGCTCCGCTAATGGTCAATGACGACCCAGATTCTCACAAGTGTAAGCTCCCTTTCACTATCAAGAGAATGAAAGAATGTCCTCCTCTCATTAAAAGAATGACACTCGAGGATGTTGATGACGAAGGAAGACCATGGATCTTGGTGACTCAAAAGAAACAAAAGAACGACTACAAACCAAAGCCACAGCTGAGGAAGGAGGTAAAGAAATGGATCAGACAACAACCGATGAATGAATTGAAGAAGAAGAAGAAGAAGAAACAAAGGAATAATCGTTCTCGTTCCAAGGTTACACGGAAGGTGATTACTCTCAACGATTATATGCCGAAGAATTTCAAGAACAAGGTTACTCAAATTTCAAGTTCTTGCCTTAGCACCCATGAGAAAGAAGCTGAGAGTTCAAGTAGATGTTCAAATCCAGTTTCGACTAAGCAAGAAGTGGTCGAAGCACAAAAATCTACTGCATATGCCACTGACATTGTCTTTAAAGACGAAGACCTTATGTTGGGTGCTACTCCCCATAATCGTCCACTTTTTGTTGAAGGATACACTCGTGGGCGAAGGTTCAGAAGAATTATGATAGATCAAGGGTCTGCCGTTAACATTTTGACGGCCCGAGCTATGAAAGAACTTGATATATCAATGGATGAACTATCTCAAAGCCACTTGATGATTCAAGGCTTCAATCAAGGGGGGAAAAGGGCGATTTGAATGATACGTCTTGACTTGACCATCGGCGGGCTAAAGGCAAGCACTTTATGCCATGTCATTGATGCAAAGGCTTCATACAATCTCCTTTTGGGCCGCCCATGGATCCATGAGAATGGTGTAATTCCTTCAACGTGGCATCAATGCTTCATGTATGAGGAAAATGGCGTTATAAAGAAGGTAGTAGCCGATGAAACTCCATTCACAGAAGCCGAGACATACTTTGCAGACGCAAAGTTTTATCTAAAGGCCAAAGTTTTTAAAGATGACGATGCAAGAAGAGAAGAAGAAGAGTATCGCCCCTTGGCTGAGGAAAGGGAAGCTCGTTGAAGGTGTAGAAGGGCTTGTATTCCCTCTTACAAAGATTGAAATATCAAGGCCTCCTCGAAACACATCTAAGGATGAAGTGAAACACGAGAATGATGTTAAGACATTTCAGCTCCCTAAGGCACGCACAAATGAAGGATTTGACCCAAACGCGTACAAACTTCTAGCCAAGGCTGGGTATAATCCCGATGAACAGATTTTGGGAAAACTCATTCCAGAAGCTGGTGGTGAAGGGAAACTGAAGCAGATCAATCTTCGAGGGCACACAAGATTGGGTTATGTTCAGCCGAAACCCATAAGGATCCTCATAAATAGAGCCGCAACGCATCATATCAGTGCTGGTGAAGAAGATGAAGTGACTTCTAAACCGAAGTATTCTGTCTTTGATCGGATTGGGGGGGCAAGATCAAGGCCCGCCATATTTGACAAAATGGGGCCAAAGCCAAAGAAGATCATGAAGAAGACTTTTGAAGAAAGGCTTGGAATGATCCCGATGAACGTGAAGAACGTTGAAGATCCATGTAGTGGGCAAAACTTTGCGCGGAAACCAATACATGAAAGGTTGGGGAAAATTCGCTCATGTCAGAGGTCTTTCAACCAATATGCAAAAGCACAAGCTTCGAATGAATGGAGAAGCTTGATTCCGTCAAGAATGAGACGAGAAACTGATGTGAAAGTCTCATGTGGAGAGTTAGAAGGAAGCTTGAACATTCGAAGATCTGAAGAAGGAAGCTTGAACATTCGAAGATCTGAAGAACGAAGCTTTGAAGATTCGAAGATATGAAGAACGAATCTTTGAAGATTTGAAGATATTCATATGAAGATTGAATCAATATTCAATTGAAGATCAAGCCATATATCCCGGGAAGCCCTTTAACAGAAGATCAAGCCACATAACGACCCTTTTGTTGAAGATCAAGCTACTTGAAACCGGAGGCCCTTCAATATTGAATTTTGCATTCAAGAAGATTTGAAGATCTGAAGAACGAAGTTGGAAGATCTCAAGAACGAAGATTCGAAGAATCGAAGAACGTTCGAGTTTTGAAGAATTAGAGATTTAATTTTAAATTAAATTCTTTAATTATATTCATATCAAATTGCAAGTGAAGAATCAGAGGATTCATATTTAGAGATTGTACCCAATATTCTCACATATTATTATTTGCGATCAATTTTAAGTAAATACTTAAAATTTGTTTCACAAGTATAACTTTTAATGTATTTTTATTGACACATAAAAATAAGTAACTAATATGTTTATTTTCACTAATTTTTTTTTTCCTAGGAGAAAAAATAATTATAGTATCCATTCAATGCTCCTCTTATCACATAAATATGATATCCTCCAATTCATTATCATTTCCCTTTTCAACCGCTGAACAAATGGTTGCTTAAGGATGAATGCTAATCAAATGAGGCACCCTAACTTCCCAAATCACCCTTTTCATATATTCTCTCATTGACTATCTACCCTCCAATAGGAATATTTGGCTGTGACTTTGTGAGGACCTGAATGCAGCCAAACATGTTTTTAAAAGTTAAATACCTTTTCCTTTCAAAACAAAAGTTAAATACCTTTTTAATCAATTTGAACCAAAGAATACATTCACGGTCATCATTATCATTTATGATCTAGGAATATCTCTCAACTGTAAATAGTACTTCGCCTATTTTTTGTGAGCAATATAATTAAGTATTATTATCATTTATTTTTCAAAGCATTCACTATACAACTAGGAGGAAAGAACAACCAGGCATGAAAACTGCGGCTCGAGCTAACTCGTGAACCGCACGATTCTCGAATCGCCTAACAAATCTATAAATATGATGTGCTACTAAACTGATTCATCAATTCACAAATATCGTCCACTATCAAACCAAGTTGGGACCGCATCCCTCCTTCAGTCCTTCCTCCATTGGTGAAACAACGAGCAATGCATCAGCTCATATTTTGTCCAGCATCGTATGTCTTAAATATTCTAAACTTGATTATATTGACTTTTCTTGATATAAATGTTGAAGAATGATAAGTATTTATTGGTGTGAAGTTTACAAATTTTATATGTTTATGAAAATTTTTTGTAAGAAAATATTTAATTAGTTAATAGTTTAATACTGGACAAAAAATATCTTAATTTTGTATGTGGGATCAGAGCCGGCCATGGGAGAATTTAGCCTAGACGGTCCCAAATTAAAAAAGGGAAAATGGAAACTAATAATCCAACCTTTTAGCGGTCTTCTTACAATAATCCAACCTTTGGGTTATTCATGAATAATCCAACCTTTGCACCTCATCTTCATTCACTGGTCCCTGACCGGTTGATGACCTGCTATTCCAAGCTATTTTCTTATCTTTGCAAATCATTATACCATAAATCTCATCTTTCACAAAGATAAAATTTTGCAAAGATAAGAAAATAACTTGGAATAGTAAGTCATTAACCGTTCAGGGACCAGTGAATGAAGATGAGGGACAAAAGTTGGATTATTCATGAATAATCAAAAGGTGGGATTATTGAAAGAAGACTGCTAAAAAGTTGGATTATTAGTTTCCATTTTCCCATTAAAAAATAAAAATATTAGTACTCCCTCCGTCCCAATTTACTTAGCCAAACTTGATTTTTCAAGTCAATGATACCTAACTTTGACTGATTATATATCTATATAGATAAAATATTAATAATATAAAAATTATATGAAAATGTTCTTTATTGAAAATACTATTATAAAAGTATAAAATTATTGATTTTTTCATAAATATATTAGTTAAAATAATTGGTCAAAGTTTACCACCTTTGACCAGAAACATCAAGATTGGCTAACTAAATTGGGATGGAGGTAGTATTATATATTTATAGTTAATTTAAATTGTAGTTAAATTTGATTCTCAAATAAAATCAATCGGCTTAATTAGTGAAACAGAACTTCACAAATTTGAGACAAATAAGCGTAAATAAAAATAAAAAGTCAGAATTGTGTTAAATTTAGGATAAAGGACTATTGGTTTTGTTAATATTAATTTATTTGATTATTCCCCTTTTACTTTATTGGTGTATTGACACTGACGTGAATGTATAAATTTAGGGTTTTGTTAGAGGTACCGCATTTGGTACCTCATTTCTACCCTCTTCATATATTTGTGGTTCACAAAAACCTAACACATTAAATGAATTGTTCCATTTTAATGAAGTGCTTTTGTGAACCATAAATATAGGGGTGAGTACAAAATGAGATAGCAATAGCATTTGTGATAAAATTATTGTAATACCTGTGGAAGTAAATTTTTATATGTAGTCAGAATATATTAAACTCATATTGTTATATTTTAGAACGATTAAAAATTATGTTTGATCAACCAGGTAAGAAGATAGATTAAATGAGTAAGATATTATCTATTAAAGAAAAGTGTTAACTAGTTCTGATTGTAGTTATGTCCTTTCCAATTTTGCACTTCAAAACGTAAGAAAAAATGAAGTATTAAAAAAGAACAGGTTTACTAAGTTGTGCATATGTTAACAATTACGTAGTACAAATTAATCATTTTCATGTTCACAATATACTGTGCACTTCAATTGTGCTTTGTTCATCATATTGTGTGTTTTGCTCATCTTACTGATATACGGAGTATGTTTTTTGGAACTTTAGTGATATAGAAAGAGATTTTTCCTCAAAAAAAAAACTAAAAGAAAACTTATTTACAAAAATATAACTAAAAATTATTCCGTATTTTAGTATAGTCTCATCGTTATTAAATGCAAGAATTGAACATACATTACAACGACTAAAAATACTATTCCGTACTATAGTCACTCTTAAGTGGTCACAATATTTTAAACAATCTTTAATTAAATCATAAATTTGTAATTATTTCATATAAAAATCACTAGAATATGATATGCAAATATTAAGTAATGTACTATTTATATTTTTGTCTAGGGCCCAAATAATTCTAAAGACTGCCCTGTGTGGGATGGAAGGAGAGTTTGAGTATAATAGTAGTATCATAGCCCGTTTGGTAATATCCAAATTGACTGTATTGGCTAATTTTGCTGAAGTTTATGAAATTCTGACTGTATTGGATAATGACAAGATATCTCTAACATATCAACTATCAAGTTATATACTTGAAATACTATATGCCAAACAGAATATACTAGTTCGATGTCAGTAGTGATATACTAAAACTGATGTTAGTAGCTTAGTAATATATTAAAATCATTTATAAGTTCAATTACAAAATACTAATAATAACTTAGGTCATATTCAATATGAAATACGAAAAATACATTCTCCTAAAATATCTTTAGCAATATAGATATAAATAAAATAACAACGATCTTCAACAAAAGAATACAAATAATCCAAGCAACATGGCTATAAAGCTATTTATACTAATATTAATATTGTGTTTTAAGTCATTTTTATATTAATAAATATATCGATTATTTTCGAAATATATATCGCTACCATACCAATGAAATTGGGTACCATATAAATAGCGATTATATTGGTCGTATACCAAAATCTCATAATACTATACCAAAGTTTTCGATTATATTGGTCGTATACCAAAATCTCATAATACTATACCAAAGTTTTCGATAAATTACTAAATTAGATATTTCATAGCAGTGCTTTAAATAGCCGAAGCGGCAGCGGTAGCGATCATCTCGATAATGGCCTATAGCGGTTGCAGTGCTATGAAATATTTTTAAATGCGCAAAACATATACGTAGTACGGAGTATTTAATAAAACATATCCAAATAATTTTGCCATTTCATAAAATTTGGATCATGAATTTTATTGATATAACATTATAAAAGTTATAAATTTTATACTTTATGAAAGTAATTTTAACAAAGAACATTATTATTTCATTTGTATATTATAAATAATTTTCAATAAAAAGATATACTGCTCCGTCCTGAAAATATATTACTTATATGAAAATTTTTGTCCTTTCACAATCAAATTTTAAGAAGTGGACCATGCATTGCAACTTGCATAATCCATAATAATACCACTTCCGTTCTAAATTGTTTTGTTAAGTCAACATTTTTTTCGTCAACCAATATTAAAGTTAAATCATCGTTATTAATAATTTATTCAGTTTTAATAATTAAAATTTAGATATTTATTAATATTTGCTACCATAATGTATGTGGATTCATGTACATTTAATTTAGAGTTTCACTCCATGCATCACTATTAATGTATTTTTTTCAGCACACAACATTTACACATTTACACATCAACCAGTTCGTGATGTACTGCCGGAAGTGCCGGTAGCGACTTGTAGCGGACGGCGTAGCGGAATTTTCCTGTGATTTGAAAAATCACACCCTGCTAGCGGCCCGTAGCGGTAGCGGTACCTATCGCGACCGCTATAGCGGTACCTATCGCGACCGCTATAGCGGTAGCGGACCGCTATTTAAAACACAGTTTCATAGTATGATAAATGCACTATACAAAAGTTTCATTATTTTTTTCACCTCCACATTAGAGGTCACATGCACCTGTTGGATTCCAGAATCACATAATAATCAGATAACATCAAAAAATAAAGAACCACACAATCACATTAACACCGACCATCTCAAAATGGCATTCCATCTTCATATTCAAGTATTCAACCCATACACTGATATGAAACAAACCCATTTCACAAACACCGATATGAAACAAACAAAACACGCCTTCAGATTTCATGGTTTATGTTCACAAGCTGGAAAATCAATTAATCTCACCATTAATGCTCACTTTATTAGGAAAAATCTAAGGAGGAAAAAGGCAATTAATACTTACAATGTGATTAATTAATTTCCCTTTTAAATTTAATCCAGAAAACCTGTTTGTTGAAACACAGCGTTGCGAACGCGGCGCAAGTCTCTTCCCTTGAGGGTTCTCCCCACTCCTTCAAAGACGGACAGAGTCACGTGCGCCCTGGCCACCATCACGTGAGGGGGCACCAGTTCGTCGTCTTCTTCTCCGTCGTCCTCCGCCTCATCGAACCGGTCCGTCGCGTCGAATCCGGCGCTCTGGCGGTTCGGCCAAACCGGCACGTTCATCGGGGCCGATTTGTGGAATTTCGCGCCGGCGCTCGGATTCGATTTGGATCTCGCCTGGGGGATTATCCTGGCGGCGGGATTGAGGGAGGATTTGCGGCGGACGAGGTGGCGGTCGTCGTGTAGGGCGTCGGAGAGGCCGGGGATCGACGGGTTGAAGTGCTTGCGCGGCCGATTCGGGTGCGCCGGCGGGGAGGGAGGGATTCCGGCGGCGGAAGAGGAGGAGACGAAGAGGTCGCCCTCGTCGAGCTCGAGATTGTCGGATTCCGGCTGTTTGAGAATCCCGAGTAAGCGGAGGGACGACGGGGAAGCCATGGGCGATATCAACATGCCTCGTGTCATGGTGATGGAGAAGGGATGGCTTTAATTTTTTTTTTTTTTGTTTTCCTTTATCGATTTGTTTATTTTGGATTAGGTTTCTAAGGAAATTATTGAATCGATAAATACGATATTTTAATGCAGTAAATGATTGGGTATCCAGATTACATCCAAATGTATCTATCATTAAGCTATTCCGTACTATATTAGATTCCTCCATCCTGCATGGATGGTAGATTCACAAAGATTTGTCCTTTTCATCATACCTTGCATATAAAGATAATTAGGGCCAAGTCCAAAAAACCAAAAACTGAATCAAATTAAATTGAATAGCAACCAAATAAAACCGAATCGCTAAAATACCGAAATCGAATGTAAAGAATCGAATCGAACCGTTGTTGTTTGGTTCGGTTTTGGTTTTTACTCTTCAAAACCGAACCGAAACAAACCGAACCAATCAAACTGTCGTTTCAAGTTTTGGAGTGTAAAACCAAAACGAAACCGAACCGAACTTTTTACTTTGATTCTATTTTTGGTTTTAGGTCAAAACCCACCCCTAGAGATAATACTAGTATATAATGCAAAAATGTGAACGACACAGATGTGGCATAAGAGACCATTAATTAAAAAATACTTCCTTCGTCCCTTAAAACTTTGTCAACTTTCCTTTTTTAGATGTCCCATTAACTTTGCCACTTTCCCTTTTAAATAAAGAATTTTTGATTTCAGTTAATTCTCTCTCCTCTGCACAAACCTCAACCACACAGTTTTTACTTTATTAATCCTCGTGCCGTTCAAACTTGACAAAGTTTTAAGGGACGAAGAGAGTAATAAATAGAATATCTTTTTTTATTCGAACGATCTTACTCTGGGTATATTTTTCAATAAGTTATTCTCTACAGTGTCACACACATTGTCTAGATGTACACATCGTGGTTGACAATTTGACATTGTTGAGAAAAACTTACAAAAAACGCATAACACCGTGGAAAGAAGGAGAGAGAAATGTCATAAAGTTAATCTTTTGTGTATATCTCTCTCATGCCACATGTGCACGTACCGTGCATATTGTAGCATTAGAGATGCTCTAACGGTATACATATTTTAGAATGCCATCCGCATTGGAGACAATTTTTGTACTTCCACCTCAATTTTTTTATAAAGAAAAAGATTAACTTGCATTCAAAGAATCGGTGTTTAATACATGAGTAATAAAGTGAGGAGGAAAAACGCTCCAACAAATACAATCAGACACAGAACAAGCAGCTTTAGCTAGCTAATTCGTGAGCCGCCCTGTTCGCTGATCGCTTGACATGAAAAAAAGAGATGTCCATAAAACAAGATGATATCTCTCGAAAATCACCATCCAAGACACCTGCTAAGGAAATGCTTGACTCCTTTAGTATCTCCGAAATTGCTCCTGACGAATATGACTCCACGTCCACCCGATCCCATCCTCTTCCTTTAGCCCAACTCAAAGCTTCCCAAATCCCTATCAACTCAGCTACCAACGGAGACAAGACTCCCATCCAGACCTTCGACATACCTGCAATAAAATTACCAAAATCATCTTTAAGAATCCAACCCAGCACGCTCCTATTTTCCCTGATTGCCGCATCCACATTCAGTTTCAGCCTGCCAGGAGCTGGATTTCTCCAACACGAAGTGCCCATTCCTCCGTGGCTGGTCTGCCCGCCTGCACCTTTCTGAGCAAGACGCCAACCCTCCACATACACCCGAGCTTTCCTCATGACCTGCTTCGGATCAGTACAAGCACCCCAAGATTCTGTTATTTCGCTCTCCCCATAACCCCCAACAGCCCCAAATCAGCTTGCATAAGTCCTCAGTATTCTTCATTTGAAATTCCCGTCGGATCTGCTCCAGAAAAGACCCCGCAGCAGGATCCTTCCAGCTCCATCCTACCGAGTTCCAAGCTTCCTTCGATATTGAGCAAGAAATGAACAAGTGAAATAGAGACTCTACATTCATCCCACACAAACCACAAACATCCTTCATCGGGAGAAGACCGTAACACGCTTGCCAGAAGAACTGCTTCACCTTTGGTGGCAGTTTCCACCGTCACATCTTCGACCACCCGACCCAATCCCCATATGCAATCTCTCCATTTATAGCACGGTAACAACTACGAACAGAGAACTGGCCCGAGTTCTCCCATCTCCAGCACACTCTATCTGGTACATTCCTATGGCTTAACGGAATCCCCTGAATGATATCAACATCCCGTTTCACAAATAAGTCTTTGAGAAGGTCCAGATCTCACCTCTTTTCCCCAGCGCACATAAGGTTCCTGACCCGAGCTTGCTCCAGCCCCATTACAGGAGTAGTCACTACTTTGGATTGACTTTTATCCGGAAGCCAAGGCTCAGTCCATATGTTGATATCCAGCCCATTTCCAACTCTCCAACAATAGCCTTGCTTAATAATATCTTGAACCTGAAAAAGACTTTGCCAAATAAAAGACGGATTATTACCCGCCTTTGCTGACAAAAAATTGCCATCCCTGTAATATCTGGCCTTGAACACCCTCCTGACTAGAGAATCCGGTTTAGAGAATAATCTCCATGCTTGTTTAGCTAACATGGACAAAATAAATTCTCGAAGTTTCTTAAATCCCATACCACCTTCTTTTTTTGGCTTAAACATAAAATCCCAATTTCTCCATCTAATACCTTTTCCGGATTTCCCCTGCCACCAATACCCATTCATCAACGTTTCAATTTCCTTGCACAGCTCCTTTGGCAAAAGAAAAACATTCATCGCATAAGAAGGCATCACTTGAATAACCGATTTAATTAAAACTTCCCTTCCGGCTCTAGACAAAAACCGATAATTCCAGTTTTGAATCCGATTTACCATTCTTTGACGCAAATAAGCTAAAATTGCGCGCTTATTGTGACCCACCACCGCTGGTAAGCCAAGGTACCTTTCCTCCCCATCAGCCAAACGTACACCCAGCATTTCTCGTAAACCTCCTTTAACATCATCTGAGACATTAGAACTGAAAAGGAGCTTAGATTTGCTTAAATTAATTACCTGTCCCAAAGCATTATCTAGTGTCAAAAGCATCGTAAAGATGCTCTAATAAAATACTAATAGATTGTTGTTGAAATTTATCTAGAACATATTTATTTAAAGATGTGACTTATGGAGTACGATTTAAAGAGGTCTTTAAAACTATGTTATTTGAATAAAATATATTTACAAAATCATTATAGTATAATGTTATAATCACTTAATAAAAAACGGAACATAAGTTACTGATGGAGTTTAATTCGAACTACGAGAGCTAATCTATGAGGTGAGGAAATTTAGGCAGCGTAAGGCAATATTATTAATCAAGAGGCAGACCCCTTTTATGGTAAGTACAAGAAGTATTTATAGACTCAGAGCTACAATCGTTTAAGGAGAGAAAACTGATGCATTTAATACATTTAGTTCTGATAAGAGTCTTGTAACGTCTCAATTATTAGGCAATCATTATTCCCAAGGTCCACATCTCTTCCGTCAGTTTCCTGCCGTTGTCGGATAGCTATACTCGATTGATAGCCTGCCACATAAGCCCCAGAATAAGTTCAGCCTCGCTAGAATCCCGCTCAGGCTCGAGGTCGTTTGCTGCCCAGACCGGCCTGGTTGTGGGTTCCTTTCACTGGTCAAGTTCTTGGTTAGGCCCAACGACTATTATTAATTATTATTCCCGATTAATGGGCTTGGTTTGCTGTTCCCGGGTAATGGACTTCATTTAATTTATTCTTTAGGGCATGGCGGCGATCCATAGTACCATCACGAGCTCCCTACCCTCTAAAATAAGCCAGACTTGATATTATCAGAGTATTGAGCTTTCAAATTTGAATTTTCCTTTTCTGTTTTGTGGCGCCATTTCGCATTTAATGCGGTTGACATGTGTCTGATTTAATTTCATGGCTTCCCACTTCGCCCTACCATCTTCAGTACTCGAGTGCCTTGATAGCTGTTCCAGAGCAGTTCAAAAGGCATTGGGATTCCCCCTTTAAAAAGGTGGGTCTCTTCTCCATGTAAACCATCTGCCCTTTTCTTGCGAGCCCGCATTCTGGTTTTGCAAACCCTAAAAGGAAGGAGCCTTCTTCATCGTTTTGTCTTTCTTTCTTTCACATAGTCTTTCCCGACTACTGGGCCAGTCCGAATTGACCCGAAATCTCGGTAGACTCTCGAGGGGTTGAGCCCCATTTCTACCTTTCCGTTGATTTTGCTCGTGGGGTTCCATCCGTCGCTATTTCTGATTCTGAATTTAACGAAGCGATGGCCCACGCTGGGCCTACTGTGTCATCTATTCTCTCCCCACCCCCGGTCAAAATATAGTAGAGTCCTCTTCAATTCGCCTTCCCATTTAGGGTCCATCTGGCAAGTCTAGAAGTTGGTATGCGATCCTCCCCCGTATCCTGCTCTTCTCAATATTCTGGACCACTATGGGGTCCTCCCCGGTCAACTCACCCCCACAACTTATCTTTTCATCACTGGGTTCATAACCTGTTGCCTCTCTCTCCAGATTAGGCAAACCATATACTTGTTCTTGTCGTTCTATCATTCTGTTCGGTCTAATGCCTCCGAGACCCATGGTTTCTTTTCCATCTCTCAGAGGGCAGGCCATCGCCTGTTCGCTGCGAAGTCTTATTCTGATTCTTTGAAGAATTGGAGGTATAAGTGGGTATAGGTTACCCCGGTGGACGGTAATCTTCCATTTGTTAACAAGTGGGGGGAGTTCATCCGGCGGTGGATTATGCCTATCATGTCCGAGGGAAATGAGTACGCGGCCAAACTCATTGCTGAGAGGGCCCCCTTCTTGATGGGCCACTATATTAGTGAGGATGGAGTGATTATGCTTAAATTTGGATTAGGCCGGCTATGCCAGATTTCGTAGTTGTTATCTTTTCCTCCCAATGTTTTGATTAAATCTGACTGTTACATTGTTTTCGTTGAAGGGGCAAGAAGATGTCATCTAGACTGGAGCGGCTTGCTGATGTGCACTTTGGAACGATACAGAGAAGATTAGCATGACCCCTGCACAAGGATGACACACACAAATCGAGAAATGGTCCTCTCGAATACTCAATCGAGGAGTATATCCAGTTCATCAAGGTTAGTTATTAATAATGAGACGCGTTCATTAATAAAACTTACTACCGAGTTAATATAGAACACGCGCCGTATATTATCCCGATAGTAGCAATAAAATCAAGATGTAAACGATTGAGATTGATAATCTCAACACCTGAGATTCCCCTTCGGTTTAATCAATATAATTAATTCCCCTTCGGTTATTAACCATGAGACGCATGCATTAACAGTCCAAGTTTACTACCGTAAAAGGACCAAATTAATAACAAGCGTATTAATCGATCGATTCTAGTAATAATTAATATATGAAACAAAACTAGTTGATCCTTTAAGTAATGCTCAAAATATTAATATGAAATATGAATAGGAATTAATTAATACTCAAGGAAGAATATTAAAGAAGATAAATCCTACTCTAACTAATGTCAAGATGTTAACTAATTGTCATCTTAGCAACACTCCCCAACATTAATATAGAGGAAGAAAATAAATACTACTATAACTAATGTCGAGATGTTAACTAATTGTCATATTAGCAACACTCCCCAACATTAATATAGAGATAGTATTAAGAGAAAAATTAATATTCAAGGAATAAAATTAAAGAAAATAACTCACAACTTACCATTCATTAAGTTTCAAAGTAGCAAAACCAAGATGGAAGAGTTTAGCTCCTCATTTGGAGAGTAAACATGATAGAAAATATAAAGAAAACACTAATCTAAACTGAGCTTAAGAGTATATGAGAATTGTTGATTTTATTGTGAAGGAAAGGGGTGTATTTATAGGCTTTTGGGAGCTGCAGGGTCTGATACCCGATCGAGTATATAGGATACCCGATCGGGTATCTTAGGAAATTGCCCAGAAAGTCACTTTTCTGGACATACCCGATCGGGTATGTCGGCATACCCGATCGGGTATGTGACAAATCTTCATGAAAATTTGCTCCCACGATCTTTTGTTCCCGAATTTGATTTGGCCAATCAAATCAAGCGAATGCCCGATCGGGTATAGGCAATACCCGACCGGGTACATGAGTATTTTTTCCAAATCGAAATCTTTCTTGTCTCCTTGCACTTTCCTTGAACTTTTAAGGTCCAATCTTGATCCCTTGATGATCTTTGACCTGTTTAGCTCAGAATAATCCTAATCTAAACAAATTACAAATAAAAATGAAAATAAAATATTACACCAAAATTGTGTAATTTCCACAACTAGAACTAATAAAAACTAGTTAAAAATACAAACATACAATCGGAAATTACACGAATATCACTTGCTGAAAGGCTAGAGCTACCCCGGGTTCCCTGGCTCCAGTTAGGAGGATTCAGACTCGGGGTGCTATTGAAGCTGCTTCGAAGAAGTCTAGTGGGTCCACCCACGGAGAGTGCCCAAAAGGAAGAAGGCCAAAGCTGGTAAGAACCCCTCCGATGCTGTTGTACATGTTGAGTCCGATTCTGAGACCCAATCCTTGGAAGGTGGTGGTCAGGGAGACGCCCCGACACATCTCCATACCATTCGTTTGACCATGTGGGGAGTTCAGCTTCTCTGCTCCATGGCATGGTTAATCAAGTCTCTTTTACCGTGTCTATCACCTCTCCTACTGACACATAGGAGCTCGGGAATCTGACCCCCCATTTGGCTCTCTGGCTATTTCTGAGGTAACATTCATTCCCTACTTTGTTGCAACTCTTGATTTTTATGTCTGTCAATTCCTCACATAGTATTTGTTGATTGCTATCCCGGGACTTTCTGCTTGCCGCCTCTAGCTCTTGCCGCCTGGATGTGGAGCAACAAGACGCCTAGGGCGTGTCTGCCAACTATAAGAAGGTAGTGCCAGGCCTGGAGGCTGTCAGGGATGTTGCTGTGAGGGATGCTGGAGAGCTGCAGAACAAGCTGGATGATGTTGTTGTTGCTTATAAGACCTTTAGGGAAAAAGTGGAGCAGGTGGTGGCAGACCACCCGATTGAAATTGCCTGGAATGGCTGCTGACCCCTGAAGGGGAAGCCAAGCTAGATGAGGAGGGGGACCTATGCTTAAAGCTAGGCAAATATAATATGTAGAAGTTAATTTATGAGGTTTTGCAAGGGAGGGACCCCTCCTTCACTGCCCAGTCTTGGGGATTGCTCGAATTGATGACTAACCCAGAAACCCCCCAGGGCGGCCTGCTTCGGATGTCCCGATTCCTCCTGCCAATGATTGAACTTTATTTTCAACCTTCCTAAACATTATCACAAACATCATTTTCCAGGACTGCGAGTCTGATGTTGTTTTCCGCCCTCAGGGCGGTGTGTAACCAAACATCTTTTACTTTTTGCACATATTTTATGCTTCCTTTTGACTTGTCCGTGTGTTAGTTGCTTCCTTTGTCATGCGTGTGTTTCTGGAGTTTGAGGCTTTTTAGGCCACTTTCTTGGCTGGTTTGCTTCCCTTTGGTTAAATCGACCATTTGGGTAGTTTGTCTCCTGGTTGTGGTAGGCTTGCCTTCCCCAGATTCTAATGCCCCCCAACCTTCTCGACCCCAGTTCTGGTAACCTTTGGTGTCCTTAGTTTAGGAATGACCTCCAGGCTTCCCAACTATATTTGATGCCTTAGATTTGTAAGCAGTTTTGTTGCAATACATCCTTATTTGGGTTTTGCTTTGAATTCCCGGTCAAGGTCATCTCTCCCAATGTTAGAGGAACTTTCACCAATTCGCAACCTTTAGGCTCTCATTAATTGAACGAGATCGGATGGGTTGTTATTCTGGTCGTTCCGACTACATGATAAACCTCTTTCATTGGTGGAGTTTTGTTAAAAACTCTCTGGTGCGAAGTCTATTCCATTAATTCATCTTTAGCCTTGTAAAATCAGTTTTAACCTTGAAAAAGATTGTCTTTCCCATTTTGGGGAACCTTGATTTTGTGTATGAAGGCTGTTTAAGTTTGGAAAAGGTTGTTAATTCCCGCTCTTATCTGCGAGTATCAGTTTGGCATGACCTTTTTTTTTGCCCTGGTTGGTTAGGAAACCTTCGCAAGTTTTGTCAAGTATTAAGGGACGTGACGAATCAAAATTGAACATTATTAAAATTTCCTCCAAAAAAAAATACAAACTTACTAGTAGAATTTCAACAAATGCTCAAAGTTCCGGAATCTGTCTACCAGCTTCCCATTAAAAGTAAATAATCTATAGGTCCCGGCCGGATCCAACTATTCCCTTGACTGTATAAGGCCATTCCCAATGCTTGGTGAACTATCCTCCCTCAAGAGGTCGGCTGACAGATCAACTCCATAGGACTAAATCCCCAATGTCAAATCGCCTTGATCCGACTTTAGCATCCTGGTACTCTTTCACTTGGCGTTTATAATTTTCAGCCCTGATGAATGCTCGGCCCCTTCTTTCCTCAATCAAGTGGAACTCAGCTCTTAGTAACTCTTCGTTATTCTCAGGGTCATAATCTTCTACCCTCCTGCTTGGTACAATAGCTTTGAATGGTGCTCGAGCCTTAAAACCATAAGTCAATGCGAATGGGGTCTCTCTAGTGGCTTTCCTGGGTGTAGTTCGGTAGGCCCAAAGGATATTGTTCAGCTCATCCACCCCAAGTCATCCCCAAGATGCTCTGATGCCTCAACTCCCCACTGCTCTCAAAAATCTTTGAATGGTTCTAAGTTGACCAGTCTTTCATTGTCGGTGATTATTTGCATAGGGACTCCGAATCGCCAAAATATATTTCTCCACACAAACTTCTTACATTGTTCAACAACGATTGTGGATATTGGCTTTGCCTCCACCCAATTAGTGAAGTAGTCAATTGCAACGATAACGAACTTCCAACCTCCTGAGCCCTACGGAAGAGGCCTACGAGATCGATTCCCCACCTAGAGAAGGGAATCGTTGTACTTATTGGAGTGTAGAGGGTGGCATGTTGATAAGTTCGTATTTCAACTCGCATTTGATGCTTGTTGGGATCGGTTTTTGATGGTTTTCCTAACTTTAAGGTGTCACAAGTCTCAATTTTAGCTCAAGTTATGTTTACCGGGCTTTGGTTCGAGTTTTATGTTGTTTGGAGTCAAAATCAGGGAATTTGAGCCCAACACCGCCATTTGAGAAGCAATCGGGATGAGTCAAGATGCATTCGAGAGATAATTGAGAGATTTGGAGGTCACCGAGAGGTTCATGATGAAGATTTGATGACAAAAGAGCTCAAGAATTGGTTACGGGATCAAAAGAAGACGAATAGAGCTTGAAAACGGCGATCAGGATGACCTTATGTTAATCGTTCAAGCAAATCGTTTTGTAGAAACATCCAAAGGACACGATTCAAGTTCCATATGAAAGCCAACTTCAAGAGCTAACAAATCATCTAAAGATTTCGTTGCGATAATCTAAGAGGAGAAATGTGAAAACTGACGAGGAAGTCAGATGATCGCTGTTGAAATTTTAGAATGCAACCTTCCACCATTTTATTCATATCTTTTGATTGGATGATTCAAATCGAGTTTTCAAGTTGTGGTGGATAGATGACTGCATTATCTACAACTTTCATCAAGGAAGCATTGTCAGATTCGTACGAGAAAAGTCTAGGAATGGTCGTGCCTAACCAACAGGCACGCCGTACCTATAGAAGAACGAACCTGGCAGCTGCAGGAGGACAAGCACGATCGTGCCTGTCAGGAAGGCACGATCGTGCCTGCCCATATTGCGTGCGAAGTACTCCGGAGGCACGGAGGGAGGCACAATCATGCCTGGCACCGTGCCTGCCTCCGGAAATCCCAGTTTCGCCCAAATTCAGCTGTTTTCTATAAATAAGGCCTCCATAACCCTATTTTGAGGTTACGAACTTCATAGAGAGGCCCATGGACGAGTTTATACGTTGTTTTCCACTATTTTGTTCAAGACCCTGAGATTATTTATAAGTTCCATCTTTTTAATTAATGACAATTATTTCTATTCATCCCAATTCTGTTGATTTATCAATTAATAGTTGTGAGTAGTTTAATTAGGGATTTGGGATTGATGAAGGGGTTAATCATGATGTATGGCTCGTTCTTGATGGATTAATTGCATGAATGTCGTTTAATTTGTGTTTGAATAATTTAATTGATATCTGTTGTAACCTAGAACCGCGGCTAGAATTACATTTGCTTGTAGAATAAATTAAGAGAGATATAGTTTATTCTAAGACACTTTCACACACACTTAATCGCTCGCTAAGAGATTAGTACCGATTAAGGGGCCGTTAGCTTGCTCGTCTTGGCAATAATTTAGGATCCTGTCGCATGAGAGATCAGTCTGGTCCCTTAAATTATTGTACTCTACGTCGCGAGAGCGGTAAGAACTTCGTAATGATTAGCTAGGCTCAAGTAAATTAATTTCATGTAATTAAGTTTGATCTGCCAGAAATCTGGTTACCCCGAAATCAATTCATGTTCCCTTCGTCATTAAATAGGGAGAACCCATTTATTTTAATCGTTTAGTTGCATTTTAATTTTCCCACAACCAATCAATCTCGCACAATTGCTTTTTATTTTATTTCTTTTTATTCGCTGAATTTAGTTAATTCTTAATTCCCTTTTTCCGTCCTTGTGGAGACGATACTCGTACTTACACCATATACTGCTACATCTTTTTAAGTGCGAGAAAACTCATATCACATGTCTCCCAGGACTTACCACGAACTTTTGACAGACCTCACACTTTCGTGCGAAATCAGCGCAGTCCTTCATGATTATTGGCAAGAAATACCCATGTAGTATGACCTTCCTGCCTAAGGTAAATGCACCCTGATACGATGAGCAAATCGTAGCGTGCAATTCCTTCACCACCTGTGGGGCTTGTTCCGGCCTCAGACACTTCAATAGCACACCATTATAGCTTCGCTTCAAAAGCTTTCCATCTTGGATTACGTAGTTCAGAGCCTGTTTCTTGAGTCTTGACTCTTGACCACTCTTTCTTTTTTTTTTAATAAATATTATATGTGATATCTTGCTTCGTTAACAAAACAACACATTCTAACATTGGGGAAATAGTATGATGTAAATCAATTTCTTCCTCAAAAGCAATGTGCACAGTCTTGACCACTCTTGCTTTTTCTTCGCTTTTTTAAAGCTTTCTGTCTACTTTATACCTTAATAGGTCATCAATCCAGCACTGCCCCTCGATCTTTTGTCACCTCTATGCTTGGTTTGCCCAACTCTTGCACCCCAGCGATGCGAGAGAGGTGCTAGGGTGCATCATGCGTTAATTTTGAAAGGATATCTGCTTCCCCGTTCTAGGCTCGTGGAACACACGTACACCAAACCAGATTGCTCAAAATCCTTAATGAGTTCGAGGGCTGCATCCATGTACTTATGCATTCTCTCTTCTTTGGTTTCGTATTCTCTCCTAAGCTGTTTGATTGCCAGCTTGGAATCACTTTTAACACTCAACTTCTGGACTTTGAAATAACTGACATCTTTTTCAGTATACTATCGTCGTAAAGTGTTTTTTAGGGGGAAAGTCCTTAAATCGCAAAGATTTATTAGTTACATGACTAATTTGCATAGGACTAAAGTTACGAGACTAATAATGAAAATGACCGAAAGTTACGAGATGAAAATTGTAATTTTTTTTCGAACCTGTATTGTAGATACAGATCAAATTAAATTTATCCAAAAAGAAACCAAAAATGACTTTAAACCTTCATAAAAAATTGTTAGGGACATGAGATAAAAATCATTAAGGGCAAATTCTTCCTATTAAATTAGGATACTCAAATTATTATATATTTATTCAATTAAATAATCAAGTTATTGGGGGCATGTGTGTAACACCCATGGTTTTAAATTGCGGTTGCGGTCGTTGCGGTTGCGGCTAATGCGGCCGCTGCGATGCGTATTGCGGCCGCTGCGGCGTGAATTATTTTCAAGTTCGCACCAGAAAGAATGATGGACAGACGGAGGCGTTGCGGTCTGTTGCGGCATGTCACGGTCGATTGCGGCCTGTTGCGGGATGTTGCGGCGCCGTCGCGGTTATGTTGCGGTTTCGTCGCGGTTACGTTGCGGTTTTGGCCGTGATTCCTAATCATAAGGGTGTTGCGGGTTGATGCGGTTGCGGTGCCCTCGGCAACCGCAATATTGTGGCCGCAATTGCGGTTGCGGTCCCAGGGCCGGTCCTGACATTTTATGTGCCCGGGGCAGTACAAGTAGACTAGGCCTCAGGGATAGCGCGAAAATGTTTATAATGTTCTTTTTTCTATAAAAAAACTATAATTTAAAATTATACAATTTTACCGTCCAAATACTAACAAAGCATCATAAAAAAACTAACAAAACAGATAGTTAGACAAATTACATAGAGGGTATTTGATAAGTCACATTCCAGGATACAATGTTCCCAAAGCAGCCGAATGAAACAAGTAGTGCAACTATTACGTGCAATTTAAAAAAATTGAATTAAGAAAAGTTGTGAAAGTTATATCTTGTATAAGGAGTAACTTTTTTTTTTCAAAAAAAAATTGCTAAAGTAAAACTCACTTGCACAAATATGACAAATTGTTACTACAATGTATTCTCATAGTAACTCAGGTTTAAAAATTGAACATAAGTTACTACGATTTCATTACTACTTTAGTCACTAGTTACATTTTTTAAAATAATCTTAATTTTAGTCGCACATATATATAATTATTTCTAACTTTTTCAAGTTTTAAGTCACATTTTCACTAGACAAAAACAAATTCTAAGTTTCTAAATTATGGACACTGTAGTTCAATCTTTCATTAAATGAGAGAATCAGAGAAAATTTGTGAAATATATCAATGAATTCGGGATGTACATAAGAGAAGTACACCAAATTAAAAGATCAAAATTAATGTAATAACCCGTAATGATTGAAAAAATGGTGAAATATGTTCCCAATGAATTCTAACGCGGATGTTTCAAAATTATAGACTTGTACCGTGTAGATACTGAATAACGAATTGAGAATATCTAAAAAAATATCAGTTTGATTTTATTTTTTAATTTTTATAGACTTAGGATGCATATATAATTAAAATATCAATGAACACACACATGTATATATATTTGAGAAATTTATGGGCCCTAATGGAGCAAAGGGCCCTGGGCGCATGCCCCTCCTGCCCATGCCCAGGACCGGCCCTGTGCGGTCCGCAATTTGAAACCATGGTAACACCCCAGTCCCGCAGGACCCGAGTGAGTTACTCTGGACCTCTAGTACTGTCCTCACAAACCACCACTGGCTTTTACCGCACACTTTGTCCTCACTCTTGCGCACCTAGGGATGTAAAAAAAAAACCGACCCGCAATGACCCGCCCTGGCCCGAGACATTTGGGGCGGGTCCGCCCCGCCCCGTCTTGCAAATGGGGCGGGTCCGCCCCGCCCCGCCTATACAATGGGGCGGGTCCGGGTATTAGAATTGGCCCGTGCCGCCCCGCCCCGCCCCGACCTGACCCGCTCAATATACAAGTATACATATTTTTTCTTAACTTATACTGCAAATATACTTCAACATACATATGTGTGTATACAATAAATCATAAATTCTTTGATCTTGTAATATATAAATAAGTACAGGGCCGGTCCTGACATTTTATGTGCCCGGGGCAGTACAAGTAGACTAGGCCTCAGGGATAGCGCGAAAATGTTTATAATGTTCTTTTTTCTATAAAAAAACTATAATTTAAAATTATACAATTTTACCATCCAAATACTAACAAAGCATCATAAAAAAACTAACAAAACAGATAGTTAGACAAATTACATAGAGGGTATTTGATAAGTCACATTCCAGGATACAATGTTCCCAAAGCAGCCGAATGAAACAAGTAGTGCAACTATTACGTGCAATTTAAAAAAATTGAATTAAGAAAAGTTGTGAAAGTTATATCTTGTATAAGGAGTAACTTTTTTTTTTTCAAAAAAAAATTGCTAAAGTAAAACTCACTTGCACAAATATGACAAATTGTTACTACAATGTATTCTCATAGTAACTCAGGTTTAAAAATTGAACATAAGTTACTACGATTTCATTACTACTTTAGTCACTAGTTACATTTTTGAAAATAATCTTAATTTTAGTCGCACATATATATAATTATTTATAACTTTTTCAAGTTTTAAGTCACATTTTCACTAGACAAAAACAAATTCTAAGTTTCTAAATTATGGACACTGTAGTTCAATCTTTCATTAAATGAGAGAATCAGAGAAAATTTGTGAAATATATCAATGAATTCGGGATGTACATAAGAGAAGTACACCAAATTAAAAGATCAAAATTAATGTAATAACCCGTAATGATTGAAAAAATGGTGAAATATGTTCCCAATGAATTCTAACGCGGATGTTTCAAAATTATAGACTTGTACCGTGTAGATACTGAATAACGAATTGAGAATATCTAAAAAAATATCAGTTTGATTTTATTTTTTAATTTTTATAGACTTAGGATGCATATATAATTAAAATATCAATGAACACACACATGTATATATATTTGAGAAATTTATGGGCCCTAATGGAGCAAAGGGCCCTGGGCGCATGCCCCTCCTGCCCATGCCCAGGACCGGCCCTGAATAAGTATATATTAGAATGAGATGGATGGCGGATTATCAATGTCTTCTTTATATATAGAATTTTAATACATTTATTCAATTATTAATATAACTAATTAGATTAACTATTCAAGTTTGAGTAATTTTTCCTTAATTTTTGAAATTTTTAGCGTCATGAATTTGATTTAATATATTGATTTTTAATTATTATTTAGAGATAAACATTATGTACATTCAAATAAAAATAGAAACTAGCTAATTATGTTGTGGCGGGGCGGACCCGCCCCGCCCCGCATGGGGCGGGTCATGGGTCAACAAGTTTGGACCCGTGCAGGTCACGGGGCGGGGCGGACCCGCCCCGCCAAGTCATGGGGCGGGTCCGGGTCTTGCAATACCCGCCCCGCCCCGACCCATTGCCATGCCTATGCGCACCCTGAGACACTTCCCAGGGGGTCACTCATCCCAAGACTACTCCCGTGCAAGCACGCTTAACATTGGAGTTCTTGGGTGATGATCTCCTTTAAAAGAAGATGCACCTCTGTTGGTACGAGTAGTACTATTAATCCTTTTTAAATTAATCTGAAGTGTTACAATATGCCCCCACTACCAAACATGTAGATCCGCCTCTGGTCCTAACTCAACCTAAATTTAAATCCATGTTTAAATATTAAAACATCAATTATTACAATAAGTAATTAAAGTTAATAATAAAGTTGATTTTGTTTCTATAATGTACATTTCGTCGTATCACACACAATTCATGTAAAAATATAAAAATTATGTGCCATAGAAAAAATATACCGGTGGCACGTACATCAATAACCTTTCATAAATTAATAGTTTTTGTGATTTTAATGTTAGTATTTATGTTTATGAGAATGAGCATAATTCTAATAAAACATTCGAAGTAGGTTTGCACCGTAGAAAATATTAAGGATCAATTTTGCTCCTCAAGATAACTGTTAGAGGGTGCTTTGACATCTTTTCCCTTTACAAATGAGCAATGTATAAACTACAACATTAGAAGTATATGTAAGAAATATATAGCTTAGAGACCATTTTAGCTACTTTTATATATTATACTTTATTTTATTAATATAATATATTTAAATATAACTTTTTCATAATTCAGCAGAATCAGTAAATTAAGTCGTATTAACTAGAACACCATAAATTTTAGCTGATTCAGCCAACTTTAGTGTTACCTTAGAGACTGACAGACTCAAAATATTTGACTTATAATCTTCAATTTAAATTTCTTCTGCATTTCTTAATTTATTGATCTTAAATTAATGTGACATGTTGAACACGTTTGACATTTATTAGCTTTTTTTTATGGAGAAGATTTAATTATAATTAATAATGAGAGTAACAAGAGACAAAGCAATACAATAGCTCAAGACTACACCGGCGTGAAACATAGAATTGACTAGCCTCTGAGGATCTGTCAAATTCGCTAACCCCGCATCATGGTAGACTAATCTAACAACATTGGTGCACTTGCTACTAAAATGAGAAATAGCTAAACAAGATTCTTTAAATAAAAACAACAAAATAATTCAAGCGTCCCGGTTTTACCAGCCACCAGGAGGGAGAAGAGGGTTTCCATCCACTTCCAAAGGCAGCATCTCGATTTTACCAACCACCTCCAAATGAATCATCTCGTTTACGAGACCTGTTAGTATTTTAGGCGGTGCTATTCTAGGAGTTCCGCTGCCTTGCCATTTTTTTGATCCATTGTCATTAACCTCATCCATTGACATCCGTTCATAAGTCTGGTATAAGCTCTCCATTTATGGCCAACAAAATGAAACCCGGGTCCGAGACACAGAAAAAGAAGCAGCAATATTCACAAACAAAAGAACAAACACGTTCATAATTGGAACATACCAAACCCTGGCCAGAGAAAACTCAACTAGACGAAACAAAAATGAGCAGAAAATCAGCCGGTAAAGAAATGAAAATCGATGAGAAAACCTGAAAAGAAATCGCCAAAACTACCCCAAATACCATCTACGTTCGTTACTGAGATGACAGAAGAAGAGACAGACGTCCAGTGTAATCTTCTATATAGATCATATCTCCGCCGCACGCTATGGTTCGTCCATTGTCAAGCGCCGCTCACTAGTTTTTTTTTTTAAATTTACTATTCCCACATTTATTAGCTTATTATTAATTCATTCACATATTACATAATTTATACTCCACTAGCCAAGTTACTTGTAGTCTGATGGCATCACTGATGTCTTGTGATTCACTGCTGATCTCCCAATGAGGAGGTCGCAGGTTCGAGTCATATCCCAATCAAGGATGTTGACAATAACATGAGCATATGCTATAATAGGTTTAGAAGACTGTTCCAGAAAAAAATACTCCACTAAAGAGTTTACCCACATCATACATGAATTATTACCTTTTGTCCTCTTGGATAAAAAGATCATCTATATAACGCAATGGTTTAGTTCATTAGTTTGCTTTAGAATAGCAAGAACATGGGCTAAAACAAATCCTAAATTATATTAGCAGAACAAAAAATGACTACTGAAAAATGAAAATGTGGCAATTTACTTGGGATTTGACCAAGTAATACATGAAAATGAAAAATGACAAAAACAATGACGGCTGTGGGATTTGAACCCACGCCCTTTCGGACCAGAGCCTAAATCTGGCGCCTTAGACCACTCGGCCAAACCGTCCTCATGACAATCGATTGCGATAAAACGTCTTAGTAAACAAATTAATAGACGAATTAATCAAAATATTAAAAATGGATACTCCATCCACCCCGGTAAAATCTTGATGTTTCATTTTGACATGGCGTTTTAGGATAGGAATTAATAGAAGAAAATATACCTTAAACCCTGAAGTTGTCAGCAAAGGACATTTATGCCCTTAAACTTTTTTTGTGTGCCAAAAAATTAAAATTCCTTATAGGAGGGCGATCGCCCTCTTTATTCACAGAGAAATAATTTAACGAACTAGCAACTGTTAAAATTGCTCCTTTGAATTAATTTTACGTATTTACTAGTTACTTCACCCGTACGTTGCACGGGAGTGAAGTACCTACTTAATACTTCCTCTACCCCAAATTGATTTGTAATGTCAACATTTCTTGGTTAACCAATTTTAAAGTTAAATCATTCCTACTGAAAATTGATTCAATTTTTAATAATTAAAATTTACATATTCAGAATCTACATTAAAAGTCATACAAATTTGTCAAATTCAAATTAGAATATAATTAAAAATTGATATTTTAATCAAGTGAATAAAATGAAACTATTTGATAAAAAGAATCGACTTTGCAAATCAACTTGGAATGATGGAAATAGTTTAGATGCAATTATATGGGAAAAAATGATGATGATCCATTTTACGTATAACAAAAAATAAAACTGAAAAAAAGAAATAAATAAATGGAAAACATCATACGATGAAAATTATTAATAAAATTATTGCTTACTCACTTTTTCTTTTTTGGTAAAGAATTTGTAGTTCACAACATTTCTTACACATTTCTCTCCGCTCTGCACAACTCTTCACCACACAATACTCACTATATTAAACTGTGTGTCCAACCCATTTGGAAGTTTTATTAGGGACGAAGGTAGTACATTACTTATTTATCACCACTTTCATTATTGCTTTCTCCCTTGTTTGCTTTCTCCCTCATTTGCTTTCTTTCCCTCTTATTTTTATACTTATATACACGCATCGTGAACAATGGGGGGTGGAGTTAGGCACTCCTAATGTATTTTCTCAAACCAATATATGTTTGCCCTTACATTTGTGTAGCCCAATTAAGCTTATGAGTCTAACAGTTCACTCGGGAAAGCGAAACACCATTAGATGCACCACATCCACATTTGGTAAATGTGAATTCTACAACGACTCTGGGTACCTTCTCACGAACCACTTATTAATTATTATTGTACCCAATGTAAATTCAAATCATCAATTCCATAAAAAATTCAGCTTATTTCACCATAAAAATATATGAATCTATCACATTTTAGACTTAGTTCACAATTTGAGTTTTTTTTTTTATTATTTACGCTCAAAGGATAGCAATAGATTTAGAGATATCAAATCTAATAATACAATCTATGGATAGAAAATTAAGTATACTGCAATATTATAATTAAGCCTTGATAGCTAGATTAGTTTGAAACTTTCACAAGTAAACCACGTGTATATATGATGGACAAAAGAACTATAGAATCAAAGATGTAACTTACTACTCCGTATTTACTAACCCCAATCAAGGTTCAAAATAATTATCAAATGATAGACTAATATTGTGTGAATTACAACACTATTTTAGAGACAATTGCTTAGATTCCGACCATTAAAGGGAAAATGATTCTCCCCGAACAAAGTTTAAAGGCAACATGTACTGTGAGTAATTTTATCTAATTTCACAAGAGATAATCAAGAGAACAAAGAAAAACGTGGAGAGATATGTAATGTGGGGGAGCATATAAGTAATACTATGTATAATCAGTTCATCAGTGATATTATGCTTAAGATATGTGACCTAAGTTTCTTGATCAAGGAAAATGGTTCTCCATGAACAAACTGTCATTTCAAAGAAATTTACAACAAAATCTGTGGAAAATGATCCTTCTTTTACAAAGGTTCATAGTATGTAATTTTATCTAATTCCACATTATTTCCACAAGAGATCATCAAGAGAATAAGAGAAACATGGACAGAAAATGTAATCTATTAGGTTTTGATGAAGAACAAATCCAAAATTGCACTGTGCTTAATCGGAAAGAGAGTGAAACTCCAAGGATAAAAGAATCGGGTACCATGCTTATTACATCTTATGAACCGATACTCAAGCAAAACACATGCATACAGCATATAAGATTATAAGAGTTATGTAGTGTTTTACTGACTTTTTTTATAAACTCCAAGTAGTAAATAAAAGAGGGGCATAAATCACTTTTTTTTTACCAAATGTTATGAAATGGATGAAAGATACAGAGCCCATTTGGTAACACTGAAATCGACTGAATCTATTGATCTTGCTGAAATTTATGAAGTTTTGGCTTAAGTGTCTGTATGAGCTGATTTATGAAAAAATTAAATTTTAAATATACTCCGTATTCTATAAATAAAATAAAGAAAAACTTATATGTAAAAATAGCTAAAATGATCATCTACAGTAAATTCAGTCAAAACAGCCAGAAAAGTAATTTTAACCTTACTTTTCTTATTATTACACATTTCAACGTGCGAAATCAAAAGTTACGTATTTGGTGAAAAAGTTGACTGATAAGTATAATAAGATGAATAATAGTGTTAAAAACGGGCTCACAAATTTACCTTTATTTTCATTGACTGAATGTTGTTATCTTATTTGTATTTAGAGAATATACTTTTATTTTTTTCCCTAGATGTTTGAAGAACATATAAAAATTGCAACCATATTTTCTATAGTTTAAGCCATACCAAATGAGCGCATAATATCATATCATTCCTTGGGTTTTCATATCACATATTACTAAAAGGAAAATGTTTCATCCTTCCAATTAGGGCTGTTAACGAACCAAGCTTTTATCAAACTATTCGAGTTCGAGCTCGGTTTCGAGCCTAATGAGCCGAGCTTAACGAGCTTTCGAACTCGAACCCGAGCTGAGTTTTAAGTTCGAAAAATTAAACGAGCCAAGCTCGAACATAGTAGTATTCGGCTCGGTTCGAACTCGAGCCTACCGAACACCCTAAAATTATAAATATAATTTATATATAATCAAAATTTAAATATAATTAATATGATTTTATGAATTTAAATATGTTTATTAACGAATCGAATAGTTGTCGAACCATTCGAGCACGAGCCTATTAACGAGCATCACCTAAAATTTTAAATTCGACCATATTTATCGAGCTTATCGAGCGCTCGGTTCAAACATCGAACGTCTATCGAGCCGAACACGAGCCTCATTTGTAAAGCTCGCCGAGCTTCGAGCTCGAACCCGAACACCATTAATTCCTTATCGAGCCGAACTCGAGCTTTAGGGGTGCGAGCTCGGTTCGGCTCGTTAACAGCCCTACTTCCAATGTTGCAATAACATACATGAGCAAACCCACCTAGACCAAGACACATGACCTCATAACTTCATAAGAAGTAGCGACACATTGATAGATACCAAAGTGGAGTTGCATTCATAAGAACACAAATCCTCATTTGTGGTTTGGGCAATAAATTTAATATCATGGGTAAATCTTCCCAGATGTTGGCAAATCATCAGGAGCACAAATATGGAGTACCAAGTTCAGAGGCGTCTTCAGCATTTCGGAGGCCCTAGACAGAAAAAAAAAACTTACGACAAAAAACATCTTGAAAAGAGATAAATTGAATAAAAGAACAGCATATAGAAAAAACATATTCAAAGTTGACCCGTAGAGCCGGCAAACGATTGTATAACCAAATCTTTCTGCAATTTATTCTTTCTTTTTGTAGACCCCGAGTCAAATCTCCGCTTTCCGGTCATACTAAAGACATTCCTAATGAGTAATGACAATATTCATAGATAATACAAAGTAACAAAAATCACAAATTAATTAACAAAAAACCTAAAACTTCTATTCTTCTAAATACAATGACAAATTAAACACAATAACTACTTTACTACTACCAATATCATCAAATTAATCGTTTCATGTATAATGTATTTATCAAATATCATCGTATTCATCTAAATACCTAATACTGTAATACTGATATCCAGTAGGGGAAATCGGCAATACATATAACTATATAAGTTAAAGAATTAAAGTTATACACTATCCGTACAATAGTAACTACTACTCCGTAATTAGAATCTGACTTTAAAAGATAAAAATGCCTATATTGCTTTTCTACTTGTCTGCCATATACGAAGTAGTTTATCTTAGCCTATACGGAGTATTACTTTAGCTCTTGGTCGGTTGGCCCCTTTACAGCCACAAGTTTTACTCATTTAGGCCATCATCTTTATGCCTTAGAGAATATAGTACTTCAACCAGAGTATGTGCCACAAGTATATGTATTTCATTACTGGGTTAGAGAAATAAGAGAGCAAACTCACAGAGTCAAACTCGGAATAGAATAAGCCGCTCACAGACTCGGAACAGAGGATTTCTTCAAGTCCTTTGCAAATCGGCATTTAGGCGTCAGGGCAGATACTTGAGATTTCAACCAGAGACTAGAGAGCTGTATGCGTAAATTAGACTCCACGGTCCAGAATCCAGATAACTACTCCGTAATTTATTATTTCTATTATCATTATTATACATAATAGGAGATTAATAGGTAATCCTAATAGGCATTTTTAATTTTTTGGAGGCCCCATTGGAATGTGAGGCCCAAGGCACTTGCCTGGGCCAACTCCCCATAAAGCCGCCTCTGACCAAGTTCATATAATGTGGAAAAAGAAGAATTTGAGTAAAACACCCATTCTAGACAAAATGAATTGTACACTCGGTGAAACTTAACAATCAACTATGTTAAAAACTTGAACTATTTCCAAATATGAAGTTTTACAGAAACATTGAAATCAACAATAACAAGCTCTTCAAGGTTTAAAAAGATCACATCTTGGAGCTAAATTCCAATTCAGTGTAATGTTCACAACTTCATATGCTTGTTGAGGATAACAACTTTACATTTTACAGAAATATCTTCAATTCCAACATCTCAGTGTATGATTTCTGCGATTTTTCATCATTAGCTTTCACTTCAGAGTTGAAGAGTTGATGATGCAGGTTAAACTAAGAAATGATAAATTAAACAAAATGCATATGATACTGGTGATATAGAAACTCTTAGGGGAACAAAGTTGGTGAAACTAAACTACTACGTAATAAACTTTGCAGAATATCAATCTAATAATAGTAGATTGTTTTAAATCTGCACAAAAATTAACAATAATAATAAGCCATAGTAAAAAAAGTAAAATGAATAAGAACTTAAGAAGAGTTGTGCCATATGGAAACATAAATAGAATAAGAACACTCCTCTGCAATAAAAAGAATATAGTGAGAAGATTTATATTTGTTCAAACAGGGGAGACAGAACATAAACCCAACAAAAGTATGAAATTAGCGAAATTTTAAGTAGAGGCACCAGATTTCTAACAAATCTTTAATGGAAGGAGAATGAAATAAGGCCCTTTCCATGCAATGTTGAAAGTGTAAAGGAGAAAGACGAAAATAAATGGCAAACTCAGTGATGAATCCAACCCTAACGTTGGTTAATTATATTTAGCATAACATTAGAGACTATTATTGATATATAAATATAAGAGAGTAATACTGGTCAGAATCTAATATCCTGATGAAACATCTTAACTAAGATGTATGATGAATCCAACCCTAGTTTCGTTTGGAAAAATCATTTTAAAATATAAACACAATATAAAGATCTTCTTATCATCATCGTCGTCGTCATCATCATTATCATCATTACTTTCCCAGTGCCACAAAGGCTCCCCACCTACGGTGGGGGTAATATAAGGATCTTCTTATATGAGTGTGAAATGATTAATGTTACCTATTGATTAAGCTCCAACTAAAATCAATTCCAGTCAATATAAAAAAACTATATCAATATAAAACCCATATGAAATAGTTTCCAACCCTCGAAAATTGATAAGCTTATACTTTCTGGAAAAATGATTAATAAGGGGAATCAAATAACCTTGACGGAGAGAAGAGTATTGAACTCCTTGATGAGCTCAACAACATTCTTTGAAGTAAATATTAAAATGAAACTTAAATCCAAGACCCATTTGTTGTAGTCTGCACCTCACTGGACTGAAGAAATGCATATGGATGGTTTAGAAAAAAAACATTGGATCACTAATGTAAAATAAATAGAAGCTGAAATTAAAAGGAAACTGAACAATTAAAGATCTAAACTTAAATGGTTCGTTCAATGGAAGAAACTCTCTTTTCGCCTCGAATAGTACTCCTTTTTTATGTTTGGATCCCTGGATATGTTAAGAGAATAAAATATACACTAAAGAAGTAAAGAAAATCAGAAAAAGAAATCCTTTTAAGTAATATGTTCAGATTTGATCAATTCTTCAAATACTTTTCAAAAAGAATTATAAAAAGTAAGTTATTTAGACCTATAAGAAATCTATAAAGTGAGGAGATCAGACTCATAGCATAGCATCTAATAGCAACACTTGGTCTTGTAATTCTTCTATCATGAAAGCTATCCACTTTCTTATTTCTCCATTTCCCATCTATCACCCTACAGCTTTCTTAACACCCCAGACTCCACCTTACCATGCTGGCAGAATTGAGAGGTCTTATTCTCAATTTTGATATCAAAACATAATGAAAGTAAGAAAAATTCATAATATAATGAAAGTAAGAAAAATTCATAATACGTAGTATAACAGAAAAAGCACCCTGTTTAATTGAATGAAAGTATACCCCTATCGGTTCTATTGTCATGCTTTTTTCATATATGTGAGCATCGTTGCCTTTGGCTGCTGGTGAAGAATATAAAGCAATCTTGATGAATATATTTTGAAGTAATCGGTAGTCATCTTTTGAAGGGCCATTGAAAACTGCTATGAATGAAGCAATGAGATGGATGTGATGGAGTTGAAATAAACGGACAGTCACGGATGTGCTCTGGTTGAGCATCGTTGGCAATTGCGGTAAAGGAACTGGAAGAAATAAGAGTTATAATTGAACGGTGATAAAGCCTGTTGATCTAACGGTGAAGAATGATTTGTATTCCTATTACGTATAGAAGATTAAATAATTTTGTGAATTAGTTGAAATATATGAAATATAAATAAAGCAATTAGAAAAGAATTACTCCATATTTCGAGTAGAGCCCATTTGATATGGTAAGATCGAATTATGGTAGCATATGGGTCGGCTTATCCATCAATCTTTTGGTCAAACTATTTTAAGTCATGTAATTTAGCTAAATTGTTCAATGATCAAATTAAGTGAGGTTGAAATTACTTTTATGGTTAAATTGACACAAATTATTCAAAGCCAATTATTTTAACCTCTTCATCTCAGTTTTCCTTTGTAATACCACATCCGCTCTCCTAAGATTGAGATAAGGAGTGATGCGGTTATTAAGAAAATTGGGATTGTGTGATTAGTATTGAATTGATAAAATGTGAATAAAACAAGAATAAATTGTAATCTCCCAAATATTAACAAATATGATGTGCGACAAACTTAGGGAGTGTTTGCAACTGCTTCTGCTTAAAAAAAAGCACTTTTGGAGATGTAATGAAAAAGTGATTAGGAGTAAAAGTTGATAGTGTTTGAGAAAAAAGTGATTTTGAAAAGTAAAAGTTGATAGTGTTTCGTAAAATAAGTGCTTTTTGTGTAATAGAAAAGGGAAAAACACTTTTCACACGCAAGTCGAGAAAAAGTAAAAATTGGAAGTGTTTGGTAAATAAGTGCTTTTTTAAGCCAAAAGCTGAGAAGTGCTTTTTTTAAGCTATTGCAAACACTCCCTTAATGAGACGAAATATTAATACAACTATATTCTAAAAATAATTTCTTTGTAATTCATTAGATTCAATTAATTGAGTCACTTCAGTCAGAATTTGATAAATTTCAATATATTCAACTGATTAAGTCAATTTCAGTGTTACCAAACAACCTCTAATCATAATACAAAGCACTTATTTTCTTATTGCTAATTATTTATGTTACGGAGCAATAACTTTTTTCTAATTTGCTAATAACTTTTTGTATAATCAATAATTCATTACTTAGTGGCTTTTATGGTTTACTTGTTTTTGTAATAATTTTATTTATATTTTATACTCCATATTCAACTAATTTACAAAATTAGTTAACAAAAAAATTAAAATATATATAATTGAAATTCTAAAGGAGCAACTTTAAAAGTTGCCAATTCTTTAATAAGTTTTACTGTTAAAATAAATGGGGTGGTGCGCCCTCCTTTTGGGAATTTGAAAGCATTTTGCGCAAAAGTAAAGTTTTAGCACATAGGTGCCCTTTGGCTACAAGCCTACAACTTTAGTTTTTTTTGCCTCTTTAACTCTTGCATTGATTTTTTTTTTTCTAAGATTTTTGCCCATTTATGTTCACCTGTTAATCACTGATTCACCCGATAACACGCTTACGATGGATGAGTTGAATGTGAATGTAATTGTTAATGGATGATGGACGTTGAGGTGAAATATGAATAATTGACGGGTGGATGCGGGTGAGCCTTTCTCCTGTGTAAATCCGACTGGTTAGCACGCATCCCTAATATTGAATGCACGTAATGTTTTAGTGTGAAAATTCCAATTCCCATTCTTAAAGTACCAGAATGTGTATTTATAGTTCTTCCTTTGTCCCGACTTAAGGATTCTATTGCAAAATAACACATTACTTAGACAACAATCAAGTAAAGTAATTTGAGTATATTTTGATGAGTATATAATTAAAGAGAACTCTTCTTGTCAGGCCGGCCTGACCGGGAGAGCCGTCCTGACATGATGATTTTCTCTATAATAAAATGAGACATTGATGACAAGTGTGATATTATAGATGTATTATTTTATATATTCCATTTTTTTTTAATATTTCACTCTTAAATTTTCATTTAAGAGTGCTAATTATGCACTAAAATAGAAATGGAAACATTTAGATGGTCCATCCAAAAAAGGAAAATGAAAACTTCAGGCTATGATAGAGGGAGTATATGATTAAGACCATATATTTTGTAATACCATGTAATGTTTAAGGCAAATAAAGAATTCAAAAGACTATGTTTCAAAATTTTGGGAAACTTCTCTATATAGATAATACATATAGTCGTAATGGAAAATCTCCGATCTTTAGAGCACATTGAACGTTTAATCTATCTTTGCTCTTGACCTTTCAAATGGAAGGAAACATATATAGTTGGTCGCGTGTGAAGATATTTTTCCAAAGATATAATCTGACCTTATATAAGGGTTGACCATGACTTCTATTGATGCTCATTATAAAACATACCATAATCGGGAATTGTTTCCTCTGAAATATGAAAGGAAGTGTTACATTAGTTGAAAATAATTGCACTCTCCGAATGTTAACAATGCCTCTATATTTCTTCCATGATGATCTTTGATTCTAGCATGCGTCTTCCATCTTTGTAACAACAACCTTGTTCCATTACATAATCCTTTTACCCAATCTATATATCTCAATAGCATGAAGGGAGCATCAACCCTTAGATGTAATTCGTGATTAGGTAGTCCTGACATTGAGAGACGATTAAAAAATTGCAGAGTGTGTATGCATGTTACTTTGATGATATTAACACTGACAGTGTTATCTAAGCTAATAAGTTACATGACTTGATCATCGTGAATAAAAAATAGTATGTAATCATTATTTTCCAAACAACATGCATCTAAAGTACGTGCAAGTATCACTCTTTCTTGCATGTAAGTGTGATCACTGGGATGTTTTTATAGTTTGGGAAAAAGTGCTATTAACTACAACTGTAAGGTACTTATCTTCTGCTTTGATAAGAAATTCATATGGGATATTCACATATGGAACTCCATTTTCTTGTGTCCCAATAACACCATCTCTGACCTTTAACATCCATGCATTGGATTTTTCAATGCCACTCTTTTCATTAAGAGCACTTGAAAGTAATCTCATATTATTCGTGAGATGTCAAAGTACGCAACCACTCCAAAGATAAGGAGAGTTGATCGTTGTCAACACCATGTATGCTCTTCCCCACTTTGGAATGACCGGAAAAATTGCTAGAAGTCTCTTCCGGGAACAATAACCCCCGCCCCAGAAGACACGCGATTCTCATTATATGGATCACTCAAGCTCAATATATATTTCAAAGTCCTATATAAAGTCTCAAAACAATGTATGGGTGCCATTGTCACTTCCTCCCATATAATTAGGGATGTGGCTTGCCCGAGAGCTTTGTTTTCAGACTTCTTTGATTGATATTACAGCTTGGTTTTCAACAATGTTCAATGGAAAAGAAAATCGGGTTGAGTTTTCCTACCTCCCAACAATAGCAACGATGTTATTCCAACATCGTTGTACTTTTTGAACATCGATGTTATTAGCATATTTTTGACCAAAATGACACAATTATTTATAAAATAATCAGATAAGGAGAACTTTAAACTAGGGCGATGGGAGTAAAAAATAAACAACGATAGTTATAGAATAAACGAGTCGAACAATTTAGTGCCGTTTGGTAACACTAAAATCGGCTGAATCGGATGATTCTGCTGAAATATATGAGGTTCTGGCTGAAGTGGTTGTATTGACTGATTCTGATGATTTATGAAAAATTATATTTAAAATATATTTTATTAATAAACTAAAGAAAGAATATAGCTAAAATGATCATCTACAGTAAGATCAGCCAATACAGCCAGAAAAGTAACTCCAACCTTACTTTTTCTTATTATTACACTGTTCAGAACGCGTTAAAAAGTTGGCTGATAAGCCTGATAAACTAAAAAACAGAGTTACCAAACGGGCTCTTAATGTTTGCCTCCAAATGAAGTTTAGTAGAAATATCAACAAGCAAATGGATTTGTTTACTTAGGGAGTGTATTGAATTGAGACATTTTGAAACAATTGGAGATTTGTATTCATATAGGATTCTAAAAGACATTTCTAGACAATCCAAAATTGTGCGAGACATTTCAAGACATTTTAAAAGACTCTTTGAGACAAAGTTCAGAGGCTCCTTTATGTGAGTAGCACAGTGCATCGGCTCTACTTAACTCCATCAGCCCTCCACTCACCTTCTGTGAGAGCACTTCCTACTGTTTGACCCATTTCAATGGGATATAGGCAGATAAGATAGAGAGGTCAAGCTTTCCATATATTTGGCCTTACAGGAAACATGACGGGGAGAAAAGCTTGGACAAACGATGGTTGCTCCGGTCTCTTTTGGCTGGGAACAAAATAGGCTGACACGGAGGAAAGCTTGGACAAAAGATGGTTGCTCCGGTCTCTTTTGGCTGGGAACAAAATAGGCTGACACGGAGGTTTCTGGTGCTAGAAAAAATGGTTGAAGAGCAATTTTTGGCTTTCCACGACTAGTCCGTTTGATAATAGGATTTGTCAGTGTATTTTTGTTGTGAAGTCGTGCCAAATCCTAGTCCAAAAAAGAATCCCAATTTGTCTTGGTGTTTTAAATACATGTAGACTTTTCTACTCTCCAAATGTCTTAAAATATTTCAATTGAATATATCCGGATTTTGAGAATCCCAAAATGTCTTAAAATGTCCCAATTGAATACACCCCTTAGATCTGCACATTTTTATTACTTGAATTAGGGCCCGTTTGGAAACAGCTGGAATATCTGAAAAGGCTGAAAAGTCTGAAAAGACTGAATATGCTGAAATGAAAGTGTATGATAATATGTTGGCTGAAATGGCTGATTGAACGTAAAATTACCTTTTAGGGGTATGCTTATTTTTTTCTTATGTTGTTCAAGGCAGCAATTTAGACCCAAACTGAAACAGTAGTTTAGACCCAAACTGAACATATATCGACACCATGGTTTGAAATAGCGGTCCGCTACCGCTATAGCGGCCGCTATATAGCGGTCGAGGTAGGGGCCGCTACTGCTACGGCCCGCTATTCGTGTGTGATTTCCAAATCACAGGAAAAATCCGCTACGCCGCCCGCTACAGCCTGCTACAGCCCGCAATTGACTTTTCCGGCAGTACATCACGAACTGTTTGATGTGTAAATGTATAAATGTTGTGTGAATGATGTGAAAAAATACATTAATGGTGATGCATGGAGTGAATCTCAAAATTAAATGTTGTGTGAATGATGTGAAAAAATACATTTATGTTTTGCGCAATTGAAAATATTTCACGCCGCTGCAACCGCTACAGTCGGCTACAGGCCGCACATGCCGCTACCGTGATGACCGCTACCGCTGCCGCTGCCGCTACGGCTATTTAAAACCTTGATCAACACATATACTGCGGGGAACATTTCCCAATCTAGAGCACCCATTGGGGATGCAAATCGGAATCAAAGTTCTGGAGCTTACACCCAACAAAAATCAAACCAAAGTTCTGCAATTTACACCCAACGAAAATCAGAACCAAAGTCCGGAACACCCGATATGGAGATTCAGTCTGGAAGGAGATGAACGCAGCCGAGCAGATCAAATCGACGCAGCCAATCTGGAGAAGATGGAGCGAGTAGATGGAGATGTCGATCTAGAATTGGTCTTCTATTTTCCGAAGCAGCTGTATTACGGAGAGGACAGATAGGTATTTTCGATTTTGAACAGTGGATTAATACATTTCAGCCTAAAAAGTAACCTTTTTGTTACTTTTTTGGCTGATAAGGAAAATCAGCCCAAACAGCCCAAATGACATGTGTTTGGCTCTCTTTTTGTATTTTAAGGCTTCCATTTTATACGCTCCAAACGACCCCTTAATACGGGATAAGCTTTCATAAAAAAGTAGACTTTCTCTTTACATATGATATCAATTTTCTTGTTTGAGTAGCATATTCCATTTGAAATAGGTTGTCTACATTCATATAGCTTAAGAGAAAATATAGGTAAAGCTAAACATAACTTTATTGAATAAGCTTAAAATACTTTATAAAATGCATTTGAGCCAAAAAACTACTTAAAATTATCATTTTTAGTCCTCTGACTATTGTGTTAGTGATACTTTTGGCAGTTGATTTCGAATTGCTACACTTGTTAGTTCTTCGACTATTGTGCAAAAACTACTTTTGATACCCGTCTTTGTACTGACACTTTTATCACTTTTAGTCCTACTTCAACTTTTATGAAAGTGACACTTTGATCCTTCAATTATTATCCCAATGAAATTTTTAGTCCTTCACTTATTGTGCCAAATTCATAGTAGGACTAAAAGTGTCATTTTGACAATACTTAGAGACTAAATATAGGGAATTTGTGTACATCTTTCTATCAATTCCAAGCATGGCATTTTTTTCTACCCATCTTTGTAACATTTGTAAACCCTACCCCTTATAACACCATGTTTGGTTTTCTTCAAAGATTATTTCCTCACACTAAACCCAACAAGCTTAGCGTACCTATTGGCTATTGTAGAACTCAAATGCATTTTCCAAGTCTTCAAATGTCATTCCCACATATGGCACAAGATGAATAACTGCCAAGCTACATGAAGTTATCTGCCCAGCTGCCCGAATGATTCATGAATATGCTTTTTGAAAGGATGTGAAGATTATTGATTCAACCAATAATTCAGTTCAAAAAATAGGTGAGAAAAACTTTAACAAACCTGAGAAGATGTAAATCCACAACTAACAAACACTCCGTAGCAGAAGTTATTATTTTGAAACAAGCCATCACAAGCAAAAAAGAACACTCATAAAGGTTGTTCCGATCATAATTTTTTTTACCAACCCAACTTACGTTTTTTTCTTCCAATTTCAGTGCTTTAATTACTGCAGTACGGTAAGACTCATGTTATTGACTTATTGCATAGCATAGTTTAGAAAAATAAAAATTGTAATAATACGTAGCATAGAAGAAATTAGAGATGTACGTAGTACATTATTGGTTTGACTTAATCGAACCCTATCAAACCGAACTTAAACCGGACCTTATGCAAGCTGGTTTGGGTTTGACAGTATTTCTTTGAAACCGTATTAAACCGAACCGAACCAAAACCGAACAAAACCGAACAAAACCAAACTAAATTTAAGGAACTCAATAAAACCTTCATATATTTTTAAAAAACAAATCCAAACCGAACTAAACCAAATCAAATTAAACCAAACCGATAAAACCTTAAATTCAGCCTACCCGTTCCAAATAGAACCTATTTCAAAGGCATAAAAACCGTATGAGTGTTTTCATTTTCACTTAAAAGCATAAAAGTGTATGGTTTAATATCAATGCTCGGGATAAGAATAATGTATGGGTGTTTTTACAAATGTATGACCCACGTCTGAATGTACAAATGGGGAAGAATGGAGTACGGGTGAGAGATAAATGGTGTTCTTAAAAGCTGTGACAGAGCATGTTTCCATAAATTTCCTGCCCAAGCTACTGATTTTTATGGCGAAGGGAGTATTCAAATTCCTAGCTGTTCTCTCTCAAGTCTTAAAGGCTTGCTTTCTCTCGTCCTGTTTTTGATGAACTAACTAGGCAGGCGCATTTGTTTTGCTGCGATCGAATTTACATCCTAAGGTACGCACATATATTTGAAAGCTACCAGTTGAGTGCGGTCACTGATTCTTCTATTGGTTTACTCAAAAGTTTGACTTGTAGCTTTATAGTAATCCGGAGTTTTGTGTAAACTAGTCCAATTAATACGTGATGATTGATGTATTAGACAATGAAGACTGAAGAGTACTTATAGTTATAGAACATTCCCCTGATCATTATTAAGTTCATTATTATTAGTTGTTGTTTATTAGTCTTTTTACCCATCTTCCCTATTTGGGTATAGGTTTGTTGTTACAGAAGGTTATGGATCATACACTCAGAAAGTTGCCTGAGGCCGATATAAACAGACTGAGCAATATGCACGCCCTTGGTCCTGCTTTGGACTCTGATCCAATGCTGGACTACATTTTCCAGATTCTACTGGAGGAGGATAGCATTGATGGGAACAACCACAACATGTTCCTTGATCCCCTTGCTCTTAGTGCTACTGAGAAATCCTTTATTGAAGCCTTGCATGGTAACTCTTCCTCACCATTTCACAGTAATGATGTTCGTCCCATTGAACCGAAGTCATCTGAGACATCTGATTGGAGCTATGGTGTTGATCTTCCGGATCTCACCGTCCTGCCGTCATTAAGCATGACTAACTTGGGTGGGCTAAATGGGGCTTTGTGTAGCCGTGATAGTCATGATATAGTTCCAAATATATTTTGTGATGATAATACTGAGTCCATTTTGAAAGTACAGAGAGGTGAGGAAGAAGCTGAGAAACACCAATCTCCTCCAGAGACCAGAGATGTTGTTTCCAATATAGAGAAGGACCGATCAGCTGATCCATGCAGAGGGAAGAAGCATTTCCATCCAGATGACATTGGTGTAGAAGAAGAAAGGAGGATGAAGCACTCTGCAGTCTATAAGGAGGAGGTTGAGTTATCAGAGGTGTTTGATAAGGTTTTGTTGTGTGTCGGTGATGATGACACTCCATCTAGAGTTGGCCGCACACAGCAGAAAGGGCGAAATGGGCGCAAGAGCCATTCAAAGAAAAGAAGTGATAGTTGTGAAATTGTGGATTTGGAGGCTCTTTTGACAAGTTGCGCAGAATCTGTTGCTGCTTGTGATTATAGCACAGCGGAAGATGAACTGAAGAAGATCAGACATCACTCTTCGCCTACTGGCAACGCAAAGCAAAGGCTCGTTAATTTTTTTGCGGATGGTCTTGCTGCACGGATGGCTGGAACTGGGACACAGCTGTGTGCAACTTTATCTGAATCTCCTTATGATAGCATGGTCTCCGAGATGCTAAAATCCCACCTATCACCTTTGCCATTTGTGAGATTATCAATTTTCTTTGCAAATAAAATGATTTATGAAGTAGCATTGGAAGCTGAATCACTACACATTATAGATTTTGGTATTCTTTACGGTATTCAGTGGCCCACTCTTATTCGGGATCTTTCAGAGAGGCCTGGTGGTCCTCCAAAACTTCGAATAACAGGGATTGAGCTTCCCCAACCTGGTTTCCGTCCATCACAAATGGTAGAGCAGACTGGTTGTCGCTTGGCAAAATATTGTGAGCGTTTCAATGTACCGTTTGAGTACAATTCTATAACAGCAAAGAATTGGGAGACACTTAAAATTGATGACTTCAAGCTTGTGAATGGTGGTGAGGTGGTTGCGGTTAACTGTGTTGTTAGACTCGAACATCTATTGGATGAAACAGTAGTTGTTGGGGACGGCCCCTGCCCCAGAGATTCAATTTTGAACTTAATCCGGGAAGTAAATCCTGATATATACGTGCAATCTGTACGTAATGGAGCCAACAACTCTCCTTTCTTTTTGTCTCGGTTTCGGGAGGCTCTCTTCTTCTACTCTGCTGTCTTTGATATGTACGATGCTGTTATACCAAGCCATAGTCATGAGATGATGATTTTCGAAAAAGAATTTTTGGGACGCGAAATAATGAATATCATTGCATGTGAGGGCATAGAAAGATCACCGAAGACTGAAACGTACAAGCAGTGGCATTCTCGAAATATAAGGGCTGGGTTAAAACCGGTTCCCATAAATCCTGAAGTTTTGAAGAAGTACAAAAGCAAGGCGAGAACAGGATATCACAAAGATTTTCTTTTTACCGAAGACGGCCATTGGATCCTGCAGGGGTGGAAAGGTCGGATTTTTGGTGGCAGCTCTTGCTGGGTAAGTGCGCGCAAGACATGCAACCTCTGAGAGCTAGTACAATAACTATTGCCAAGTAATCTTTCTGTATTTCGGATACTTTACAGGCATGCAAGTAACCTTTCGAGCAATATTGCAATTCACATTTCGTGCTTTCCTGTGTTTCGTGTCCTTACAGCATATCCCACAAGTTGTTCTCCAGAGTTTAAAGCCATAAGCTGTTGTCAAGAAGAACTGTTTACCGTAGAGATCATCGGTTAAGGCCATTTTCTATTTTTGGATTTTTTCTTTAATTTAGAAAATCTTAAACTGATTACATCCTATCAAGGTGAAGTGTTTTCCTAGCTCTTCTTTCAAAAAGTTTATAGTGGTATGTTTGTGTGAACTTACATTGTCTTTATAATGGATGGTTGTACTCTATGATGTTAAACCAAACCAAACCTAGGCAATTGAGCCCAACGGAGGGTTAAAACTTAAGAGACCATTTATTTTCGTACTAGTTTATTTGCTATGTAAAATCACATCAGGTTACATGATTTCATGTTTCTAGATTTTTATTTACATTTGTGGGGAATATATATATTTCTTTATTTCATATTTTAAATAGGAAGAGAGTCAGAGGAGGAAACTGCAGTGAAGGAAATTATAAGGTATAAGCTGGTTTTTAACATTTAAGCATTGTGAAACAATGTATAGTGTATTTAACTTGTCAAATTATTATTATTATAATACTCAGACTTGCAGCCTCATAGTAAACCTTATAGTATAATGTTGCATCTTTTTATGGTGTGGAAATAATTGTGCTTAAATATCACCGCCTTCAGTTTAATTATTATATTTTATATTTGGAAGTTTTAGAGTGTTTTCTTTTAACATTGATACAGATAACTTTTGCTTCTTGGTTATTTCTTCTTCAGTTTTCATCCTTCTGGATATTAATTCTTCACCCCCAGCATTTTCCGCTCGTGGTGTATACTGCAACCATTTCCTGTAGTCATTATCCATTGTTCGGACGTTGGATGCTCTTTCCTTTTTTGACCTTCACTCTTCACAGTAAATTATACGAAGTATTAGATTTTTAGCATATTTGATATTTGGATTCATATTAGTTTGCATTGGAAATAGACCTGACTAAAAAAAGAGTTGGGATGTAAATAGGAGTTCAGAGTTTTTAAACCCTAAATAGGACTAATTTTGGACGGATGGACAAAATTAACCTTCTCACTGCTGATCAACTGCTGATACACTGCCAACATACGCAAATAATCCTTTTCAAGCCTCTGGCTTTGGCTTTGCTGTTGCGCCATGAGCATTTGGTCACCACACTTATACATAGAAAAGTCTAGTTTACTCATACTTTCAAATAGGTCCTCGAACTTTCAAATAGGTTTATATTGGTTTCAGTTTGGTTCGGTTTGAAACGGGTTGGAAGAATTATTACCAAACAAAAACCATACTATTTTTCGGTTCAGTTTGGTTTAATTCGGTTTGGATTTGTTAATTTTTAATAATATATGAAGGTGTTTTTGAATTTATTTAATTCGGTTCGGTTTTGTTCGGTTTTTATCGGTTTCAGTTCGGTTCGATTTAATACGGTTTGGAAGAAATACTACCAAACTCAAACCAAATTGCATACAGTCCGGTTTCAGTTCGATTTAGTTCGGTTTGGTGCGGTTCGGTTCAGGGCCGGCCCAGGACAAGTGCTGGGTGTGCACAGGGCCCATAAATATTGAAGGCCCAAAAAAATTTAAAAGTTAGTAGTAGTATTAGGTAATCTAAGCCCAAGAAAAATAGAAGCCCTCTTACTTCCAACGCACTCGTTCAAGCTACAAGCAATCACGAACCATCCTTCAATTGCCCTGACCTCTCAGTCTCTCGGCTATCTGCAAGCGAAGAAACAGAGATGGACGACCGACGAGGAACGCCGACCACCGCCTAGGGCTACGACTGCACCACACCTCGGTGACTCCAGTCTGCTCCTCACCTTAGTCGCTCTCCATGCCACAACTCGTCAATTATAAAAGATTGATTTTCATAACTTGTTAGGACTATTGTTTATTAATTTTCTTGATTATTATCATATAATGTGATATATTTTGATTTTATTGTTGCCTCTAATTATTTATACGGAGTAATTATTAGGGCCATTACTCCATTACGTATACTAATTTTTGATGAAATTTCACAGTGCATGTTGTTATTTCAGATTTTCTCTAGCCAATTGGCCAAGTAATTGACTATTTTTTTTAATTATACTTGTATTTAGCAAGTTGGTATAATATGTTATTACTTACTTGTCTATTAATTTAAATTCTTTAACAAATCGGTATTCCTTAATTTTACATGATCAGTGGAAAGTATAAAATAACTTGTATTTTAAAATAAATTATGAGTAATTTCTCACTATAATCATCCTTATTTATGTTCTATTTCTACTTATATCAAAAAGGAAGGCCCAATGTTTTTAATTGCACAAGGCCTTTATATTCTCAGGACCGGCGCTGGTTCGATTAAACCAAACCATTATGCCCACCCCAACATAATTTGTGATTAAATCTTCAATTCATTTTTTTTAAGTTTTCATATACGGATTAATATTTTCTAATTCTAGGGGCTGGGGGCATCATAATTTATAAATTTTAAAAGAAATAATAAATTCCAAAATAGAAATTAACAAATAATGATATATTAGGAAAAAAAAAGAAGGAAAAGAACGGCTAAACTGAAGAGCACCAGGAAGTGTTTGTGCCCTGCACCTATTGGTGGCCACTTGCTAGTCCGCTAAAGTACTACTAGTATGAATAACTGTAGGTGTCATATACTTAGTATATAATAACTGTAGTATGTCCTGATTACAATAGGAAACATAATAAATATGGAAACCTAATTAGTGATATTAATTACACTATTACACCTCATCAAGTTGTGCAAGGAAACAATGTGTAGATTGTCTCTAAGAAAAATAAAACGATGTGATGACTGATGATCATGACATACATTTAGCAAAAATGTCTGCTAGTTGGAACTGAGTAGGAACATAGCGGACAACCAGATCTCCATGCGAGACTCTCTCACAAACAAAATGATAATCAATACTGATGTGCTTGCTCCAAGCATGCTGGAGCGAATATGAAGAGTGTCCTGAACTGTGTACGCAATAGCCTAATATTCAACTTTCCGTGGAAGATCGGGAGATACTGGGCTACTTTTTGGACTTCCACGAGACTAAATTAGGGCCCAATAAAATAGCAAAACCTGAAATAGACCGACTACTATCAGGACAACCAGCCCAGTCAGCATCCGAATAAGCCTGTAAAGTAGGAGAAGCAGTGCTCGGCTGAAGAAGCAATCTGTGATCTGGTGAACCTCAAAGATACCTGAAAATATGTTTAACAACCAATAGATGAGAGGTACGGGGTGCATGCATAAACTGAGAAACCAGGTGAACAACAAATGTAATATCAGGTCGAGTCATGATCAAATACTGCAAAGTACTTACCATACTTCTAAACTCAGTAGGATCTGCAAGGAAATCACCATCAGTGAGAGACAACTTAGTTCGTGTAGGAAGCAAAGTACGAACCGACTTAAGAGTGTGGAGATGAAACCTGGTTAATAAATCAGACACATACTTATGCTGGGACAAAAACAAACCTGAGGACTTTCGAACACCCTGGACACCTAGGAGAAAATGTAGATCCCCCAAATCCTTCATGGCAAAGCAACGGCCAAGGCAATAAATAAATGTGGAAATAAAGGAAGGGGAATTACCTGTAATAATAATGTCATCCACATATAACAGAAGATCGAGAACAGAGGACCCATGATGATAAATAAACAAGGAATTATCTGACTTGCTATTGACAAAACCATGAGTCAACAAGAAACTACTGAACCGATAAAACAAAGCTCTAGGAGCTTGTTTAAGACCATAAATAGCCTTCCTGAGATGACAAACATGATTAGGAAATTGTGGATGTATAAAACCAGGAGGATGACGCATATAAACTTCTTCAGTTAGATTGCCATGAAGAAAAGCATTTTTAACATCTAACTGACGAATGGTCCAACGACATGAGACATCAAGAGATAAAATAATAAGAACAGTAGTGGGTGTAACGACAGGACTAAAAGTCTCAGAAAAATCCTCACCTGCTTGCTAAGTAAATCCCTGTGCAACTAAGCGTGCTTTATACTGCTCAACTGATCCATCAGAATTAAATTTGGTTCTATAAATCCATTTAGACTCAACCACACTTTTACTAGTATTAAAAGGAACTAAATCCCAATTATGATTGTCAATTAGTGCATTTAACTCCTCTACCACAACAGCCCTCCATTTAACATCTTTATTTGCCACTGAAAAACAAGAAGGATCACATGTCGACATATCCTTTTGAGATTAAAAATAGATTTTGGTTTAAAAATCCCCGACTTAACACGAGTTTGCATAGGATGGCAATTAACAGGAGAAGGTGACAATGGTGGAGATGGTTCGGCCGGGCTGCTGGGAGTGGAGTCTGGAGTTTGGGTTGATGACGGGGAGGCAGTGACCGAAGTGCTGCTACAGCTTTGGTCGTGGTCATGAGGAAGTGGGGTATGGGTCGGTGAGTTGGGTTCTGGCGGAGAGGGCGTCGGGTCGTTGGGGGGCTGGCTGCCGCGGTTGGAGAGTGGTGGACAACAGTGGGTATGGTTTGGTAGAGCCCGTAGAGGGGAAGATGTGGCAGAAGGAATACCACTCTCATGCAGGCAGGCAGAGCGTACCAGAGACATTGTTGGCAAGTCAGGTTTTTGTAAAGAAGACACCGCGTCGGAATACGGAAAATAGTTGCATAAAAACGTACATTCCTATTTATGTAAATCTTGCCATTATTAGGATTACGGCAACGATAACCTTTATATTCAGGGGCATATCCTAAAAAGACACATAAAGTGAATCTGGGAGAGAGTTTGTTGGCAGGAGTGACATTAAAATTGGAAAAAACAAGCACATCCAAACACACGCATAAAAGAGAAGTCATGAGCATGGTGGAATAATTTTTCAAAAGGAGAATAGCCATTTAAATTTAGAGTAGGAATCCTATTAATAATATATGTAGCAGTAAACACAACATCTACCCAAAATTTAGCTGGCATTTTTGCTTCAAGAAGCATAGTGCGAGTTAATTCATGTATATATGCCTATGTTTGTGCTCAGCTACTCCATTTTGTTCACAAGTATCGGGACAAGACTTGCAAAATAAAATGCCATTTTTGGTAAAAATATCACGCATTCCATGATTATCAAATTCACTCCTCCATCACTTTGAAAATTTTTAATTTTATGGTCTAATAAATTTTCCACCATTAATTTGAAGTGTTGAAAGTGGCACACGACTTCACTTTTATTACGCATGGGATAAAGCCATGTAAAACGAGAAAAATTATCAATAAATAAAACATAGTATTTAAAGCCACTTTCAGAGAGAACATGAGATTGCCAAACATCAGAATGAATTAAAAATAAAGGAGCAGTAGATTTATGCCAAAGTTCTTGAAAATGTAATCGTTGTAATTTGCCTAATAGACAAGCTAAGAAACACAATCATGGAAAAAAGAAGAAGTACTAAGAATAGTCCGAGACTTTTTAAGTTTATCTAAAAAACGACTGTCACAATGTCCCAAGCGACGATGCCAGACCAGTTCGGGAGTAACATGAGAGATGAGAGCAACTGATGAAGGTTGAGGAAAGAAAATAGGATAAACACCACCATTATTGGAAGCTTGGAGGAGCACCTTCCCGATATTGTGTCCTTAACACAAACAGAATTTTTATCAAAAATTACAAAACAATTATTATCGGCACATAATCGTTGAATGGAGAGTAAATTATATTTCAGATTTGGAACATGGTAGACATATTTTAAATGGAGAGACCGGGGCGGAGTAGATAAATGCAAATCACCAACAGTCATAACCGGTAAATTAGAATCATTTGCAACAATAACAATAAGTGGTCCAGAATAAATAGATTTATTTTCCAAAATACCTTCATTAGAGGTCATATGAGCAGAAGCACCAGAGTCAGGATACCAAACAGCAGGGGCAGATTCACTAGTAGAGACCTTCAAAGCAGGAGTTTGAGCTTGAACAAAACGAGACGGACACGAAACAACGGAATGACATGGAGAATGACAGATCTGATAAACGACAGGTGGAGGAACTGAACCAAAACTATTCTCAAAAGATGGAGATCCTACAGAAGCATAGTTAGTACAAAAAGTAGAGAGAGCAGGGGTATAAAACGATGATTCAACTGAATTATATAAAACTGTATCAGGTCCCCAATTATTTTGCTGATGAGCTCCCCGGCCAGATGATGGCTGTTGTTGATGATGCTGACCGTGACCGGAGTAGGCTGGAGGCTAGCCATACACCTGCAGCTGCTGTTGGTACCTGCCGCGACCACGCCCTGGCCTCGGTTTTCGTGCCGTCCGCCACAACCGCCTCTGTTCGGCTGCGGCTGCTGCCGTCCGGCAGAGGAAGATGCTGCCGATCCACCCCCTGTCGAGGACGACACAGCAAACGCCGGAGTAGTAGCTTGAGTCTCCAAAGATTGTTGATAGCGTAATGGGTCAAAAGTGAGCCCTTTAGGAAACAAGGTAAGGGGTCCGACTAGCAATTCATATCCCGGTCCCAATCCTAAAAGTGTATGTGGAATAAGATCAGCATTGGAGACCGACGAATTAATGGAGGCCAAGTTATCAGCAATGGTCTGAATTCCACGAATGTATTCCTCCATGGACTAATTCTCCTTCTTGGTGTGAGACATCATCTGTTTCAATTCCATGGAGCATGGTAAACCGGAAGCCATAACTCGAGACTCCAATTTGCCAATTTGCCGAAGAATTTTTCAAGTTATGAACTCCGTCAGAACTTCATCACGGGACAATGTAGCAAATAACCAAGCACAAACAGTTTGGTCCAATTTCAACCAATGATAATATTCAGAATTAATGGAAACAGTTTGGTCCAATTTCAACTAATGATAATGATAGATTATTTAATTCAAGAGAGAAGGGAGAGTTAGAGATATAAAGTGATATGTATAATGAATTCCAATCAACCATCCAATTCATTCCATGGCTCCCATAGGGAGTATTTATAGGAGAAAAGAGGGCTGGGCTTCCAGGCTTTGGGCCTGGCTGGCCCAGTTACAATAAAAGACCAATAAATGGCTAAATAATGGTATCTAATCTATTCTAATGGATATACATGAATAAAATAGAGTGTACAATGAGATAAATGCTATCTACTGAGCGTATGTGGGCCGCTGTCCGGGCCCAATAGTCGTGAGACTCGGAGGTCCGAGTCTATATACTCTATCAGATAATATTCAGGATTAATGGATTGAGCCTGATAAAATAATAGGTGTATAGAGGCGAAGCTGGCAGAGAACCATCAAGAATGCCCAACAGACTATTAGCCACCAGAAAAGTCTCGAACTGAGTACGCCAGGGTAGATAATCTTTAACTCTAAGTAACTTTGAGGTCACAATTTGTGTAATCAAGGCCCCGAACGTCATCCCTTGAGCCAATGTAGCGAACAAGAATGGCGGGGAGTTGTCCGTGTAACGATGGTCGATGGTCCCAGATGAAGGCGGATGTAATAGACCAGGATTGCTGGACAGCGTTGGGCAACAAACCGGACCCGAGCATCTGCGGCAGCTCGGACAGGATGGGGCGCGTCTGTATCACGCTCAAACCCGGATGGTCTACCTCCGTCGTCGAATTAGCGGCGGTGATGACGACATCATCGATGGCAGCGACGGCTGAAGATTGAGAACGAATGGATCAGAAAAAAAATAAACTGGCTAAAACCCTAGAACTCTTGATACCATGTGAGAATAATGGAATGAGTTACCAAAGTGGTAGCCCTAGGTGTCATATATATAATAAAATATGTCGTGGTTACAATAGGAAACATAATAAATATGGAAACTTAATTAATGGTATTAATTACACTATTACTACTCTGCTAGATTGCTACTGTAAGCTGAAGTATGCGAATCTGCGGCTTGCTACTCAGCTATTTGGTGAGATATACACATATACTCATTCTTTCGGAAAGAAGAAATCAAGTGGATACTTATGGTAAAGGATTATCACCGCTAGACTGGAAGATCTATAGGTTCTAACTCAGATCCGTTATTATTATTATATTTGTTGTTTTATCATAATCAGGGAACATTTGTTTGGGAAAATTTTAAACTTCTGTTGCTGTTCTTTCGAGATACGTTACACAACTAGATTTTCACGCGTGCGTTGCACAAGATGTGACTCATAATTGTATTTCCTTTTAAATTGTATTACCTGTGTTGTTAAGTAATTGTGATATGTTAAAGGCTAAAGGGTCAAATAGGCCCTTGAACTAGCTTAAATTGTTCAATTAGCCCCTTATATAGAAGGTTCTGCCCGGCCGTCTCCAATTGGGGAGGTTCTCGGTAGAATTTTTTGATGAAATTTTTTAAGCATCTTCTTCATTAAGTCTAGTTTACTCCTACCAAATTTCAGCTAAAAATTCAACCGGGAAGGCAGTGAAATGATTTTTTGTAGATAATTGTACAATTAAACAACGCAGTACATTTCGGAAAATTATTTGACTGTCTTCCCGATATAATTTTTAGCTGAAATTTGATATGGGTAAACTAGACTTAATGCAGAAGATGCTCAAAACATTTCATCAAAAAATTCCACCGGGAACCTCCCTAATTGGCGATGGTCGGACTGAACCTCCTATATAAGGGGCTAATTGAACACTTTAAACTAGTTCAAGGGCCTATTTGACCCTTTAGCCTATGTTAAATTTTACATTATTCATATGATCTACTTTTATTATAATTTATTTTACTTATGTATTAGCATTTTTTGAAAATATTATTAAAGTATTCTCAATATAAATTTTCAAAATATGACTTTAAAATTTATTACTAAATCTGAATTTCATTTATTACGGTTGTTGAGATATATTATTCAGTTCTACTATTATTTCGGAAGCCCAATACATTATTCCGTACAGAGCTCGATCAATGTGATCCATTTCAGCCCATCTGGCATATTCCTATCCATGCAACCCATTTTGATTTTCGGCCCATTTGGCCCTTTCAGCCCATAAGGGTAGCTTTTGTACCCCTCCCTTTTTCTATAAATAGGGGTTCCCCTCCAAGTTTGGAATCCCTCTTCTTCTCTAAGACCACTTTCTCTCTAAAATAGATAAAACTCCAATAATAATAATACTAAACTCCTAAGTAATTGAAAACCTTTTGAACTCAGATAAACCTTTTCGGTTAAATTTCAATTTGCACCTTATAAACGGCTAATCTCTTTAGTCTTGTGAATTTGTCTACTTAGGGACTTTATAGTCTACCCATTTTCCATGCCAGGTTAAAAACAGTGTGAAATCAATCATCATATACCCCAATGCCGCAAAGGCTCCCACCTACGGTGGGGTAGGGGGGTCGGATGTATGCAGTCTTACCCTTTTACTAAAGCATCAAGAGACTGTTTCTGGATGACCCATAATGAAAATCAAGTCCAAAATTGCATGGACTGACTGCTGCTTCATAACAAAGAAGCGTAGACAGTTTGGTGAGCCATTTTTGCTTTATTCCATCATATTCTCAAGCCAAAAAATAATGAATCTTTGGCTCCATTACAAATGATGGAAAAGTTAAAAAAAAAAGTTAAAAACAGTGTGCACTTAATAAAAATGTTAAAAATGTTAAGGGGGTCATGAGAAGAAGCATGATTGAGTTTAACAAATTAAATGTATATAAGTGATTAAGGAGTCAAAAGTGTGCCAGATTCAATGCAAACATGGTCTTTTGTTTAATAAAAAAAGCCTTGAAGACCAACTATATGTGAAAAGCACATTCAGTGAATATATAAAATATATGTAAAAAAATTACACATGACAAACATTTTGCTGAACTTGAGTTGAGGTAAGCTGGGGTCTGAGAGATCCTCCTTCACCCCGCAATAACATCCCTGTTTCTATGTGGCTACGTGCATGATGTTCTATTTGGAACATATGTTTTTAGCACATCTGATATATGATTGATAGTTTGCTGTCAAATCCAATTACGATCTTGCGATGATTGATGCAGCATTAACATGAACTCTCAGCTTGTAGATAAAAATGCTCCCTCAAATAATATAATGCAACTTAAGGAGAACATCAACCCTAACAATGAACTAAGACCAGGATGAGCAAAAAAATATAGTATGTCGGCCTTTGAGAATAGAACCCTTCCTGATTTGTCTAGTTCCTACATCATGAAAATTAACAGCTTAATCAAGATGCACATCATTTTTTCATAATATCAATTACCCTATGAGTTTACCTTCAGAATTAGAAGTAACTATAACTCCCCAGTCACCCAAAACAAAAGGCCGAAAACCACTTTATATAATACTTCTCCTATTCCTAATATTTCAATAGTTCACCTATTGATTGTGTGTGTGATCCAGTTAGAACTTCATGGCGCTAGTTGTATGTGGGATAATAGATTTGGATATCAATCGGTTGATATATAAAAATACCCATACCTTCTGTTGAAGATTATCCAAAAGCCACTGCAGGGCCCTCATCCCTTATCAAGGTTACTACCTTTACATAATTGGAAAAAAAATCATGGTCAACAGAATATCATGAATGAGCACCTCAAAGATTGAATTTCACAAATAAAAGAATTTATTTAGGCAAGATGGACAGAAAACCTGAGCATAAATGGAACTCACCCAAGAGCAAAAGGGGGACAGATACAGCCCCAAGCATAAATGGCCTACAGGTTCGGAACCCTAAATAAGATTGAAGCATTTATCACAATATTGCTTCATACTAGTATGGAGAAGGCTGTCACCTTTTGTTTGAGCATCATCAAGCACAATTTGTTACATGAAAAATTCCCAAGCAGTTAACACAGGAAGAAGATGACTATGAAATTTGGAAGAAGAATCGTACCTTTAACAGAGGAAGAATCTCAGAAACTGTAAATGGCTTGTGAGGCTGAAGTTTTTCTTTCCGCTTTGAAGCAAGCGTTCAATCGATCCAGTGCTCTTACCCGAGCTCGAAATTATTCCCTAAAGCAAAGTGAAGTGTGTCCTGCTTTTTGTTGTAGTGAGGATCGAGAAGACGATGGAGGAAGATCGATGACAGAGGTTTACCGAGATGTAGATGTTGCGAAAATGCAATGGGGATAATGAAGGCGGGGCAGCCAGCTGTTGTGATGAAAGCCTGAGATATTGACAAATCATTTTCGTCGCTGGGATTCGAGAAGACCGAAAATTGGAAAGGGATGAGGTAGGAGAAATGGAGTTCATAGAAGATGGAGACTGGAGAGGGATGAGAAGGTGGATCTGGATGGAAACGTAAAATGGCGAGAGATGTTCATGCTATGGACGGCTGAGATGAGAAATTAGGTTGGGCGGGAACTTTTTGTTTTGCTTTGTATGTACGTACTAGACATAGTACCCGTGCATCCCACGGGGTGTATCTAGAATAATGTATCTAAACAGGGGTGGAGCGAGGATACTGGATCGAACTGTACTGATAAGAATATTTTTGAAAAAAATTACACGGATTTTTACACTAAAAATATAGATATTTTTAAAATTTATGGTGGACTGGGGCAAGGGTTGGTCTTCCCCTAGCTACTCCCCTGTAACTAGAATAGAATAAAAAGTTATTTAAAATTATATTCAACATTTTATTATAATGATATGTAATGTGTACTTGTATCAAATAAAAAGGCAATATAGTTTATATGTTCTAGCTTTGATTATAGAATAACACCTGTAAGAAATTAATTTTTGGTTTGTACTAACAATTGCAGCAAAAAGTAAAATAGATAATAAGGTATAACAATAAATTCCATTTGATAATGGAATTAATAAATGATGACACTTCAATCTTTGAGCCCCCTGATAATGGAATTAATGATAGTACAATTATTAGTAGCTTAGGTCTCATAAAACTATAAACAAAAGAACCATAAATTTTTATAGGATGTGTTTGGATCTACTTCTATAATTGTTTCTGCTCTCTAAGGGTACAAAACGGTATCAAAGAACAAAAACAATTTTTGGAACTTAATCGATTTTTTGGGTGAAAGGGTATATAAGTACTTCCAAGTAATCAACATTACTCATACAAACAATTTTTTAGAAGTTCAGGTCGGAAAAACCAACTTTTGAAAAACTTATTCAATTTTACATCTTTTTTTAGAAAAGAAGCAAAGTAGAAAGAATTCCAAACACATATAAAGAATTATCATAAAGTATAAAAATGTCTATAAACTTGTCTATATATCACATTATCAGTGGTGTGGATAACATGACTCCTGTCTTCAACTCACTTCTTGAGATGACCCTTCACATGTTAATGTGTAATTGATCGTGCCCTAAAGATTTTAATATTCCAAAGGAAAACACCCTTAGTATAAATTTCAAGTATATATGCAACGATTATAGTAATGATTGACTTGAATTAAAATCCAATAAGTTAAATATTGGATTAGTTATTATTGTTGTTGTTACATCGTGATTATTATTGTTTTTGTTATTATTATTATTATTATGATCATCATCATCATCATTATTGTGATTATGATTAAAATTGTTATTATCATTATTATTACTATTATTTTTCTTATAATTATTATTTTTGTTACCATTACACTGTATTATATTGAAAATAATGACGAAAATACTACTCTTGAATTTTGAGTGACAAATAGAGGACCATATTTAAATATAAATAAAAATAAAACTAATGTAGATCTAAAATGATAATATAGTATTACCTTTAAATAAAAGCAACCATATTCCCTCCTAGTGTGGTATCATCCTTTTTTCTTTATTTGGCTAGTTTGATAAATACACACAAACATTTATTAGTAATTCCCTAAATACGACTAAATGAAAATTAAATTGCACAAATAGAATTAAAACCTAACTCACTCACAAATAAGACTAAACATTAATTTTCGTCCTTAATATCCCTAATCTATTAAATTAATTCCCACCCACTTTCCTTGGGAAACCGTGTGACACCGCACCCGAACGTCCTTGAAAATTCAACTTAAATTCAAATTTATGTATTGAATTTCCGATCTCCCAACAATTGTAAAACGATTAATGTTCTACGTAGTGCATGGTTGAATATCGTACTGTTCAAACTCGTACATTAGTGTCGGGTTTTTGCAAATACTTATTCGTGACTTATTAATAGATAAAAGAGCCCAACATTATCGAAATAGTGATACATAATCTTTCAAGACAATTTGAGGAAGGTCGGGCGGACCAAACATTATTTTGGGCCCAACCTGCTAAAAATAGCAAGTATTCGAGAATGGCATTCTAGACCCACTCAGGAGTGACCCACACGGCTAGTAGCCCAATAATATGTATGACAAATGTCAAATAAGTGATAGAATGATTCAAGAAGAATACAAATGCCTATAACCCATCTTTGGCATTATTGATCTAAATAATGGGAGTAGGGTTTTTCTTCTATAATATTCATCATGTAAATTATTGGGATGATCATACACATATTGGAGATCAATAATATGATGTAGAGGGTTGACTTGTTCCAAATAAATTAGAATGAGTACAAAGAGACATCTTATGACAAAGAGATCAAAAGTGAGACCCACCCATGTCTAAAAACATCTCATGGAGACCATACCAATTCATTTCACTCCACACAACTTATCCACCCTTATTGAAGGGTCTTGGACACTCCCTTAAGCCCCTCATTCGAACTCCCAAGGATAAGGGAGAAGGAGAGAGCCACACAACCAAGAAAGCAAGAGAAAGGGGAAGCTGCCGCAGGTTCGTTCTCCAGTGCGTAAGGTTGCTTGTTTGCTTCATATCTCGAGTTATACACATCCAAATAAGGCGTGCGAGATACCCACAGAAAGCTCTCAAGACGAGGAATCCGTGAAGGTCTGGTTTGCATCAATCGGAGTAGTGTAAGGCTTCTAAATCGTCCCAGCAAAGCACAACCTCGCGGAATACGTTTTTGTATTCAAAGTAAGTTTGAATCCAAAACCTTCCTCTCTATTGTCTAAATCATATAAATGATTGAAGAATTATTATACAATGATTGAAGTGTATAAAATGTTATTATAAAGTGACTTTAATTGTTAGAAAGGTTAGATACTAACCTACACAAAACCTTGAAAGGTTAGGGAACGAATTCGTCGGGAAACACCCGTTCTAGGGACTGTTTTTGTGTCTTCGGTTAGGAGTTGAACTAGCACTTTGAGGGGGCTGTTTAACACTCAATACCAAGCAAGGAATCAGTTCTCAAACTTCCTTGGCCGGGACTTTGGTCATTGGATCAAGAAGGAAAAGTTTAAAGCTCAATTAAGGTGAGGATCGACATCTAGTTGCTTACAACTTGTAGGTTAAGCATGAGATTACCTAAATGCCTAAATCATGTTTTCCATGGATTATGATGATAAATTATTGATGGAATATTGATCTATTTTCCAAAGAATGAAATGAGAAATGATTTGGTAAAATATTGATAAAAATGGAGTTAAATGAACTATTATGTGAAATAGTCACTTTACTCATGTGTGAATTGTGTAGATACATAAATGATTATTTATGTATTACATTGAATGATTAAGTTGATGCTACATATCTCTAAATATGTAGGGTTTTACAAATGGAATATATGATGGATAAGAATAATCTTAATAGTATTGAAATACTAGTTAATGATTGTTGTAATTGTTAAGGAATTGAATCTAAGGATTTGAATGTAATTGATGTACTTGATTGTGATGCAAGTGACAAATTTGATGTAATGTGATGCTAAGACCATGGTTGGGCAGTCCGTAGGGATGTCCCAAAATAGATTATTGATATTACAATTCTAGGCATAGTGAGTGCTTAGGAATTGGGGTCTATGCCAATGTAAGGAGATGTACTTGAGCCCGTGCTCATAGAATTGCATTGGGTAGACATGATGAGGTGATTGTTGTGCATGGTGATGTAGTTGAGTTGGACTCAAGAAATGCACGGTGGAGTAGTTAGCTTATGTTAATTAAGGTGCATGGTGATGTAGTCGAGTTGGACTCGAGAATGCAAACATATGTGTTAGGGTTGAACCCTATGAATTGTTGTGACTAGGGGTCACGGGGTTTTGGGCTATGTTTGATAAACAAACCTTGGGCCTACGGGCCGACTACTTGACTTTATATATAAAGTAAGTATCTTTTTAAAAAGGGGTAACTTGGGGTTACGGCCTAGATTATATTATCACCCTATTTGAGGGTCTTTTGTTTGAAATACTTGTTGTATATCTATTAGATGCCATCCACACCAGCACTTTATAGCCCTATAGAGTGCTGACCCCTTCGGGGGCGTCCCACCACCATTTTTCAGGTTGAGGCTAGAGCTTGCTTCCTGTGCTCGTTGCTCGAGAGATCATCTAGGAGGGAAGACTTGGTTCGTACTTCCTCCATTCGGTGTTTAAACATTAATAAACATGCTCATGAATATTTTACTATAGAGCCTGCGTGCTCATGTTAGCCACGTGAGGCATTTGTTTTCAAACTATGTTTCCGCTACGTATTCGATTGCTTATTATGTTGTTTATGGATGGCTTGCGTGTGAATGATATTCTCGACGCCTTGTATAATATGAATGTGTTGGACTGCGGTTGACTATTAGTATTGTACGGCGGGTTGTTGACGTGTCCGGGGAGGTTCGGGGCGTGACAAACCGGGACAGTCCGTTGGTGGTGGGGCAGTCCGATAGTGGCAAGCAGTCAGGTGGTGGTGGGGGTGACTGGCAACGGCGGTAGCGGCGGCAGCGGTAGAGCTTCGACGATCGGCGCTGGTGGTAGACAATCTGGGGGCAAAAGAATATGTGGATTTTTTTGGCCAAGCCGGAAAAAACTTAGTTTGGCAATTATGAAACTGCATAACACTTATTTACCATTAATAAATCGATAATACACATCTACTACTATTATTATTATTTTTGCGAGGACTACTATTATTATTTCTGATTTATGATATATATATGTATGTATGTATATATATATATATATATATATATATATATATATATATATATATATATATAGAGAGAGAGAGAGAGAGAGAGAGAGAGAGAGAGAGAGAGAGAGAGAGAGAAAACTTCATGTCAGGCCGGCCTGACGGGCTGACCCGTCCGGCCGAGCCCGTTTGGGCACCTTCCCGGTGGAATTTTTTGATGACATTTTTTGAGCATGTTCCTCATCAAGTCTAGTTTGTCCATACCAAATTTCAGCTCAAAATTCGATCGGGAAGGTCGTCAAATGATTTTTGCAAGTTAACTGGTCTGGAATATGTATTTTCCGGACCAGTTAACTTGCAAAAATCATTTGACGATCTTCCCGATCGAATTTTGAGCTGAAATTTGGTATGGACAAACTAGACTTGACGAGGAACATGCTCAAAAAATTTCATCAAAAAATTCCACCGGGAAGGTGCCCAAACGGGCTCGGCCGGACGGGGCAGCCCGTCAGGCCGGCCTGACATGAAGAGCACTCTATATATATATATATATATATATATATATATATAATTAAGAAAAATAATAAAAATATCCCAAACTTTGAAGGGGCGTGATATAAATACCCCAAACTTGCATATGTAATATAAATACCCCAAACTTTATATAAAAAGTTATTTTCAGACCATTACCATGTATTATTTCTTTCAAAAAAGCAAATCTAGGAGGTTAATTGCATAATTTATAATAGAAAATTAAAAGTGTTGCAATTATATATATTGAGGGTAACATTATTTATTTCGCAATGGAAGTTTAGAATGTTAATTGTGTCTTCATGAATTCTAAAATATTTTAAATTATGTAATTAACATCATAAACTTACATTTTTGAAAGAAATAATACTTGACTATGGTGCTAAAATAACTTTATATATAAAGTTTGGGATATTTAAATTACATATGCAAGTTTGGGGTGTTCATCTCACACCCCTTCAAAGTTTAGGGTATTTTAATTGTTTTACCCAACTGTAAACTATGTACTCCGTATTTGTTTTCATATTAAAAATACTACGTATATTTGTATGTCAAATCCCAAAGACAATAGAATCACAAACCTGCCAAGCATGCAAAGAGGAAATCCATAACACCGAAATGATCAACATTATTCTAAAACAATTGATTTTCTTTTCACTATCAGATGACATACATGGTTCTAGTGTTTTATGACATATGTACGTTGCCTTTATCAATATGAAGTGGCCACTGGCCGAGGACCACCATATGTACGTTGCTTTCTCAATATACAGGCCTATATATGATACTACGTATATCAATAGAGAAAACAAATGTTTATCATTGGTGATGGCAAAAGGCAGCTAATGACGATACCATCATACCACTATTTATTATGGTTATATTATTATTACCTAATTGTTTTCGGTAACCGATGCTGCTATTTATTGTTAATTGCTACGTATGTAATAGCTTTGGTAATTGACATATATACTCTTGAGAATCCGAAAAGTGAATTTGTTACCACGTTTAGTTGGAATATTATTGGTCTACACGTGTGAGCACAAATGGTGTAAAGTTAATTTGTACAGATCGGAATTGAAAGCTAACGAAGTACTTCGGTAAAGTTTACTTGACAATAATTTCCAATTATGGCCCTAATTTGGGCGGGATTTTTCCCTCCAATGATTGTGCAGAGTCTGTTACTTTATATTATATAAAGATAAAGATTAGATAGATTTCCTAATTATTGATGGAATAAGTACTATTGGTTATCCTTTGTAAAACCATTATAATGGTTTAAATTCCAATTAAATAAACATTATTTAGATTTAGTGTAATCATTTAAGTTTAACCTTTGATTCTGAATTGAAACACTTTAGTTTAACCCTTATTTCAATTTATACGTTTTGATTTTAATTTGAATTGAACAACTTCAGATGAACTATATCTACTTGGTAAAATAGTCTAACTTTTATTTTAACATATTTAAAAATTTAACTTTTCAGTTACCAAAGAAAAGTATGCATGAGGTTTAATGGATAAAAAGATGCACTCAAAAAGTATTAAATGTATATTTTTTATATACTACAATTAGTGTTTTGAGTATTTAAGGTCTCATTGAATCATATGATTTTGATTCTTTTTTCAAAACATGATTATAAATTAATTTAGTAGTGAAAAATCACTGAGTAATAATTTTAACAATAGTTGTGTAGCTCTCTTTAGCGGGTGGTACATAATTTAAAACACTCTAAGCTTTGTTTAATTGGAGTTAATATAAATTCATTTGTAAAATAAAAAATACTACATCTGGTTCAATATAATTTTAATTGCATCCTCAGAAATGCTTTGTGTATTTTAAACTATGTACTTAACACTGTAAAATTACATTTGTGAAAAATTATATGGTCATGTTGTCAACATAACTTTTTGTATATAGATGGAGTATATATTATTACATGTGCAAGTTTGGAGTACTTACCTCTCAACCCTTCAAAGTTTGGGATAATCAGATTAATAGTGTGTACCGTAAAAATGATCCTACACTGCACAAATTAATATAGAACTATTATTTTATTTTTATATATGCAACACATTAATGGCATATAAAAGACAAAGAAAAAGTTATGAATTATGATATACTTCGTATTTTTTGTAACCATTGGAGTACAAATAAAGAAAATTATAACACTTTTAAAAACATATGTTATTTAAAGTGTAAACATATTTTAATATTCAACATTCAATTTGAGATATACTTTATGTAATAATTAGAGTACAAATAAAAAGTTATACTCCCTCCGTCCCAGGGAGAAGTTCCCAATTTCCTTATTTGGATGTCCCAAAAGAAACTTCCCATTTCCCTAAATGGAAAGTTATCCTACATTAAAATAGTGCTAAACAGTGCCAAACAGTGCCAAATAGTGTCGAAACAGTGCCAAACAGTGTCGAAACAGTGCAAAACAGTAAAATTTACCCCTCAGTAACTTTATTTCCTAAAAATGTGTGAAAGTCAACCCGGGAACTTCTCCCTGGGACGGAGGGATTATAACTTTAATTGTTACAGCTGATCTGAGGAGGATTCAGAAGCCACGTTTCCTACCTCAAATAGTGATGAATCAGTCCCCTCGCTCACTACGTACGTACGTTATTTAGCAGGGTGGTACTAAGACTACAGCTAAGATATAGACGGTGTCTTAAAGCTGAGCACGTTTCCTTGCCTGATAGTACCTTCGTACAATATACTTGTATATTTTTCCACTTAAGAACAAGTGACATTAGAATAGTGAAAAATAATACTGCCTAAACATTATTGATGATATGATGATAATATAATGAAATAGTATGCTTAAACGAAAGATAAATTCATAAAAAAATAATTGTAATAGCGTATTTTCTTCTAAATTATTTAGGGCACAACAGGAAGATTTAGAAATGCGAAGATATGAATGTTACAGTTGAAAAAGAAAAATGGGAAGATATGAATGTTACGGAAAGAGTACTAAAAGAAATTAGTATTAAGCACTACGCCTATGGCCTAATAAGTATCTAATGCATAAAAACACTACGTATTATTAGCCAACTAATTATGGCCTATAATAACTTAGTAACTATTAGTGACTATAATTGTGTTCAAATTTACATCTTAGTAATTATATGTAAGTTACTGTAATGTAAAGTTTAAACATAACTATAGTCACTAATAGTTATTAAGAGTAATATTTTGTCGATTACTTTTTATTAGTAATACTTAAAGAAAAACCCCAAATTAGTATTTGGCACTACGCCTATGGCCTAATAAGTAATCTAATACATAAAACCATTACGTATGAGAGAAAAATTTCTCCCATTCAAATTATTAACCGGCTTAGTGCTTAATGAGTAATCTAATACTGTACTTCCTCCGGTCTTTGACCGTAAATGTATGTTATTCTGTATTAGTAATTTTTTAAAAAAAAAAATAGATTTTGAAAATTTGTAATGAGATGAATCGAACGATATTTTTTAAAAAAATCATGAAGTTATAATGTAAAATGTAGTCAAGGTAGAACATGTGAATATTGTAAACATGTTGCGATTAAAAAACGGAAGATAGTATCTAAAAGCACTACATATGAGAGAGAAAATTTCGTTGCTCAATTTCTTAGCCGTTTGATGGCATTATAAGTAATCATCAGCAATGGTGTTTGCAAGGGTCTCGAAAGTCTTACACAACTTATCAAACCTTTCTTGTTCCACCATAGTTATCCAGCCATCGTAATTAATTTTCACTCGTGTGTAAGCTCTTTTGATGTCTCTTCGCCACCTTGACATTATCTAACAGTCAGGCAACACTTTCACTTGATGTCTTAGTACCACCATAAGGAAATGTCTACATGGAATGCCTCAAAACTCGAACAAGTGGAAACTACACATTTCTTTGGATGTTGAAATATCATACTCAACAATGAAGGCCCAACTCTTATCAAACCCATTGATGACACGATTCTCTTTCACTTCATATGTCTTACCATCCATGCTATGTATGACGTAACAATACAACTAATCAAGTAATTGAGTTTGGAACTCCTCGAACTTTGCTCCCTTTACTTTTTTTTTTCAATTTCAAACGACGTAACACATGGAATCATTTTAGTCAAAGAATTACCATCGGCTTGAAATTCTTTTTCAACCTTCCATCTTAAAGCGCACCCATATTGATCGACAAACTATTTCAGAGTAGTTTTAGAATTAACATAATCATCAAAGAAGCATTCATGCCTTCACTGCGTTGAGTGGTAGACATACCAGCCCAAAAAGTAGGTGTCAAGTAACAGGGGATCCAACGATGACGTTTGTTGCACAACACCAGCAGCCATTCATCATGTTGAAGTGAAAATCTGAAAACACAGAAAATAGTTAGACTGGGAGAACAATATTGTCTGTGCAGGGTAAAATTGTATATAGTTCACGGACGATATGCTTTGTTTACAGATAATACATTTTGCCAGACATACAAAATAAAAAATTCATTACATAAATAAGCTTACCTTTGGAGCATGGCTTCCCAACCTGCCTCAAACTCTGTAGTGTGATGTGAATAATAAACTAGGTCATGAATGTTGAACATTATGTAATCTTTATCCGCAAGGTGACGTGCACTTTGTCGCGGTGTGCACTCAAAATAATAATACAATACAACAATTATACGTAGTATAATGAAGTAAGGTTCGTATCCACAGGGAAAGGAATATTTCTCTTTTTAATTAACTAGTAACAAAAGGGGGGGTTTAGGTTTGAGTGATTTAATTTAATTAAATACGAAGATGAACGAGTTATGTGGTTTAATTAATGAGAAGGAGACTTGGCTTTGCTTTTATCCACTTAATGAAATGTTCGTCGATCCCGGTTATATCTTTAACTATCTTCCTCTCGAATACTCAATCGAGGAGTATATCCAATTCATCGAGGGTAGTTATTAATAACGAGACGCGTTCATTAATAAAACTTACTACCGAGTTAATATAGAACACGCGCCGTATATTCACTCGATAGTAGCAATAAAATCAAGATGAAAACGATTGAGATTGATAACCTCAACACAAGCGGTTTATTGGTTTAATCAATATAATTAATTCCCCTTGGTTTATTAACCATGAAACGCATGCATTAATAACCCAAGTTTACTACCGCGAAAGGACCGAATTAATAACAAGCGTATTAATCGACCGATTCTAGTAATAATTAATATATGAAACAAAACTAGTTGATCCTTTAAGTAATGTTCAAAATATTAATATGAAATATGAATAGGAATTAATTAATACTCAAGGAAGAATATTAAAGAAGATGAATCCTACTATAGTTAATATCAAGATGTTAACTAATTGTCATCTTAGTAACACTCCCCAATATTAACATAGAGGAAGAAATAGCTATTACTATAACTAATGTCAAGATGTTAACTAATTGTCATCTTAGTAACACTCCCCAACATTGATATAGAAATAGTATTTAAAGGAAGAATTAATATTCAAGGAAGAAGATTAAAGAGAATAACTCACAACTTACAAATTCATTAAGCTTCAAAGTAGCAAAACCAAGATGGAAGAGTTTTGCTCCTCATTTGGAGACTAAACATGATAGAAAATATAAAGAAAACACTAATCTAAACTGAGCTAAAGAGTATATGTGAATTGGTTCCTTAATGTGAAGGAAAAGGGGTGTATTTATAACAAAATAGAGGTGGCAGGGTTCGGTACTCGATCCAGTATATGGGATACTGGACCGAGTATGAGAGCAAATTTCCAGGAAATTGTGAAAATTAGGCATACTCGACCGAGTATTGCCAATACTCGACCGAGTATGCGACAAGATTTTCATCAAATATTCAGCCACGTTCTTTTGCTCCCAGATTTGATTTTGACCAGCGTATCTGGCCAATACTCGACCGAGTATTGGCAATACTCGACCGAGTATTGGCAATACTCGACCGAGTATTGAACAAATTTCAAAATCTTCATTTGATCTTCTCCTTTTTGCACATGCTTTGGTCTTTAGGATCCATCCTTTGATTATTGGGATGATTTTGACCTGTCCTAAGCTCAATATAATCCTAATCTAAATAAATTACAAATAATTAATGAAAATAAAGTATTACACCAAAAGTGTGTAATTTCTACAACTAGAACGAATAAAACTAGTTAAAAATACAAACATACATAATAGGAAATTCACCCTATCACAAGGCCACCCAGTTTTTCGGGTAACTTCTTCATTATGTGCCACAAACACCAACGGTGCCTTAGCTTGTATCCGGAAATACGATTTGAATTGCATTTTGCATGGCACGCTCTTGATAGGTTATAATGCCATTTGGAGCACAACCCTCCATACAATCAAGCCAAGCTTTAAAGAACCAAACAAAAGTTTGTGTGTCTTCGTTTGAGATTAGGCCACATCCTAATAATATAGATTGGCCATGATGATTCACACCCACAAATGGTGTAAATGGCATGTCATATCTTTTAGTTAGATAGGTTCTATCAAAGGTAATGACATCTCCAAAACTTTTGTATGCATATCTACTTCTATTATCCGCCCAAAACACATTTGTCAAACGTGACTCATCATCTAAATCAACACCAAAGAAGAAACTGGGACATTGTGCTTGCATTTTTGAAAAACAAACCATGTATTGCCATGACGTCACCACTTCCTAGCCTAAGTTCCCTAATTTTTTCTATGTAATTCCTACAATCCTTTTCAATAAAAGTTAGGGCATCGTACCCCCCCCCCCCCCCGCTTCAACAACAACGGAGTTAAAGCTCTTGTTAAGTGGAATTCCCGCAATTTCATTAATCGCAAGATGTCTCATCGCTTTTGATGTTAACTTCCTATTGCAACGAAATAGTCTAGATTTTATGGGACTCATGGGGTGATTATGTTCTAAAAACACTTTTGAAATTTCCCATGAACCAACATAAGTAGTGCGTGCTCTAATTCTTGCCGAACAAGATGTTTGCATTGAAGCTTGAGGCTTCAAACAGTTTAGTGCCTTGCTAGCTCTACTTCCCGCATGTGAACACTCTATTACCATTGACACTACCTCGCCCTTGCTTCTATATATCCTTCGTTGATGTTGTTTTTCCAACCGCAAATCCTAAACTTCTACCATATGTTTTGTAAAACTCAAAAACCCCGTCAGTGCTGTCAAACTTCATGCCCACTTCCGGAACAACCACATTAGCATCTTCTTCCTCGTTATTATGTCCATCTGCATCTGTTATTTATAAATATGTATATGCAGACAATATTATTCAAGTACAGACAATATTATGGACAGGGAGACAAATTAAGCACATACAGACAATATAAGTTTAACACACTAGGGTATATTCATGAGATGGCCAAACTACTTTACAAACTACAAACAATGATCAAACCACTTAAAAGAAGAAATGAATAAATTATTAATAATGACAGATAAAATACAGACAAACAAAAAAGTATTATAATGACATTTTAAACCCAGTGTATGAACTTCATAATGTCTTCCCATAAGGTGTGAACACTCACAACAACAAAAGAATACATAATAATGGGAATAAGTGTCTCTACGAAGAGACAACAAATGTCTCCACACAGACAAATTAGTTGTCTACCTACATCAACAGACAACGCTAATTTGTCTGTGCGTTAAAAAACGCTCTTTGTGAAACTTCAATACCAAACCACATAACATCCATGAACAAACGACACTAAATAACACCAACCTTGCTCAGCCTCCACATCTTTCCCATCCACCGTCCCTTCATCACCTTCCGGAGTGTGTTCAACTCCTTCCGTCGCACCCGTCGTCGTGTCCTCGCGGCCTTGCATCATGGCTTCCATCGCATCTTCAAAGACTTCCATCGCAGTTGGCGTGTCCCCGGGACTCGGACCGAATATATCCTCCCATGTCCATCCCAGGCCAAGTTCGTCGTCGTCGCCATACGTCTTACATGCTTCCATCGTCGCCGCAAAACCTCGATCACCAGTTCAGAGAGAATGGATAACAGACAAATGAAAAAAACGGGACATGCAATTTGTTATCTGCGCAGGCATTTTCGTTTTCGAATAAAGGGGAGAGAGAGAGAGGTGGGGGCTAATACAGTTGTAAAGAGGGAGGGGTAGGGGGCTTTTTGTGCTGTGTACACTGCTGTGTAACCGGGCATGTACACAACAAATTTTCCGATGAGGCGGCCATACACCCCCTCCCAATGTTTTCCCTATTAGTAAATTTTTTTTATTATGTAAAAATCTTAAGTATTTATATTATGTATAAATACTTTTAATCTGTATAAAGTATGTTAATATTTTAAACTTTGGCCCCTGCAATGTAAAATTTTTAAGGACCGACCTCCTTCATCATACATTTCTGGCTCCGCCACTGTGTACTCCTTATTTTGGGTGGAAAACTAGTTCGTCCGCCACTGAGTACTCCTTATTTTGGGTGGAAAACTAGTACGTTGGGTGGTTGGGAATGTTAAGTAATTTTCTCATTTGGTTTGTATGTATAAGTAATGGGCCTTGGCTGCTTGGAGGTGATTTTAATGTTATTACTTCTTATGAAGAGCATAAAGGCAACTCCATTCCTGATTTTACTAGCATGGCTGATTTTAATAATTGCATATCACACTGTGAATTAATGGATTTGCCTTGGATTGGGAGTAAATTTACTTGGTCAGGCATGAGAAGGAATGGTAGAGTTTGGCGTAGATTGGATAGAATGCTATTAAACCAAGATTTTCAGGATATTTTTGGAGGGATTCTCATTAAGCACCTCAACAAAACTTCATCAGATCATACTCCTATCTTAATCAAATGTAGCAGGTTACATTTTTCAGGCCCAAAGCCTTTTAAATTTCAGAACATGTGGATCAGCCACACAAATTTTAAGGTTCAAATTACTAAAAGCTGGAACAATTATCACTTTGGAAGAGGTATGAGGGGTCTTTTCCTTAAACTTAAACAGCTTCAAAAGGATTTGAAGGAGTGGAATTCAGTGGTTTATGGTAATATTTTTGCAAAAGTCAAGCAATGTGAGACCTATGCTGATGAAGCAGAAAGACTTTATGATGACAATCCTTCTGAGGCTAACAGAACAGGGTGGCATAAAGCTCAGGCAGATCTCATTTTGGCTTATAAGCAGGAAAAGAAGTTTTGGAAGCAAAAAGCTAGAATCAAGTGGCTTAAAGGTGGGGACAGCAACACTAAAACCTTTCATAATTTTGTTAAAGGTAGACATTATAGACAGACCATTTGTAGCATTCAGAAAGAGGATGGTTGTTAGTATATATGTCCTAGCGACAATCACTTTTTAGAGATATATGTACTTGATCACATTCAGTTTTATATATTTGATATATACGGTATTACACATTGATGATTAAGCATTTAGATTGTCAATGTCTTATTCATAATTGTGTTCCCTTGGACTTATGTTGTCAATAAGTAAATGGGAGTTTATATGATATAACATAAGGTTCTAAAATAGCCCCAATCAATGATCATCAAGAAAGGGATATTGATGATATGCGATAAGATTGGTATGTGGACTGCATCATACTTTTAGAAAGTATAGTTGATCTCACAACTATGAGTTCCTGTAATTCATGATGGTCACATAGATATTTTAGAGAATATTGGCATACCCACCGAGAAACCATTTGATAAGTTCTATTCATGTGTCTATGGGATTATCGGCGTATAGAGTAGTGTAATAGTCCTCCGACTTGAGGTCAATACGTACTTCATGTGCGGAGTGATGTACTTTGACCATGACCAACGCTTGCACTCCAATCGGGGTAGATACGGCATGTGTTGGGTACATCACGAAGCACATGCATGGAGTAGTAGTTGAGCCAAGAAAGTATTCATTCCTCGTAATAGATTAAGAGAGAACATTCTACTTCTCATATCTAGATGGATCATAAAGTCATTGGCCAATGCAAAGATGTATTCGTTTTGGATATCGAATATGATCATTATGGATCATCTAGAATGATTGAGAGATAGAGACTAAGTTATTGGAATAGACACAATATCAAGTTCTAGACTTAGTTGAATGTTCGTTGAATGAAAGGACCGTATCACTATGAGCTCTATATTACAGGGAATTTGAATAGTCCTCGCAAACATCCTTATATATTAAGTTTGTCTGGTATATCGTCTAGGGATTCTGCTAAGACCTTAATTTGATTAGTGCTTAATATATAAGGCCCTATGGGTCACACAACAAGTGATTATACCTTCCGATTGAATTGTTAGAAGGAATTAAATATTAATTGGATTAAATAATATTTAATTCCTAATACTGAAAATGGATTAAATATTAGTTAGATTAAACTATATTTAATTCATGATGTTGAAGGAGAGTTCCATTTGATAGGATTAATTAAGTGTGATAAATTAGATTTATTATACTTAATTAAGATGTATTTTTAATTAAATAAGGTTGATATTTTCTTTTACAATTTAGAATTAAAAGAAAATAGAAAATGAAATAAATAATAATAATACCAAGCAAAGTGACGTGAAGCCACTTTGGTATTATTATAAGTTTATTTTGTTTTTTTTATTTAATTAATGAATTCATTAATAATTATTGGTCCTGTTAGGACTAGAACTCATTAATGAGAAAGCCTTTCATTGTGATTGGGATACTAGTTTAGAACTAGTATAAATTTATCATCCTCCTTCATAATTGGGGTGACTAGTATTTTTAGATTCAGTATTTCTGGTATATTTCCCTGCGAAGAGATTTCCTAGCCTTTCTCTAAGGGAGATCTAACCGTTCTTTCGGTAAGAAGAAATCACGTGGATACCTAAGGTCAAGGATTATCACCGCTAGGCTGGAAGATCTGTAAGTTAAAACTCAGATCTATTATTATTATTATTATTATTATTATATTCGTTGTTTTGTCATAATCAGAGAAGATCTGTTTGGAAAAATTTTAAACTTCCGTTGCTGTACTTTCGAGGTACGTTACATCAATTTTCTAACAATGGTACCTGGTTAACGGACATGGAACAGATTGGTCAGGCAGCTGTTCAACATTTCCAGAATTTATTCACAGATTCTGAAGCGTCTAATGGAACTCTCAACTCTGAACAAATCCTGAGTTATATTCCTAAGTTGATTAGCCAAGAGGACAATGAGGGATTAACCATTCTTCCAAATGCAGAGATTAAAGATGCAGTTTGGGCCCTTAATCAAAACAGTGCAGCAGACCCAGATGGTTTCAATGGAAAATTTTTTAGGTCTTGTTGGGAGATAGTTAAAGAGGATGTTATCTCTGCAGTCCAAGATTTTTTTTATCTGTACTCCCATTCCTAAAGCTATGGGAAGCACTAATATTATCCTCATCCCTAAGACAGATAGGTCAAAAAACTTTTCTGAATTCAGGCCAATCTGTGTTTCTACTTTCATTAGTAAAGTTTGCACTAGAGTTCTCACTACCAGGCTCGGTTCTATTTTACACAAGATCATATCTCCTGAACAGGCTGGCTTCCTCCAAAATAGAGATATTAGTGGTCATATTCTGGATAAAAAAGTTAGGGGTGGAAATATTGCTATAAAACTAAATATGGCTAAAGCTTTTGACAGGGTTTCATGGTCCTTTTTCAAATCTGTTCTGCACAAGTTTGGGTTTTCCGAACTTTTGATCAATATTATCATGAACAACTTACAAGCTACATGTATGTCTGTTCAGATCAATGGTTGCTCATTTGGTTTTTTTTAAGCCATCTAGGGGGTTAAGCAAGGGGATCCCTTATCCCCCTACCTGTTTATTATTACTTCTGAAGTTTTTTCAAGAGGTCTTATTCATTTGGTTAATAATGGAAGAATATCACCTTACTTGGTCAGTAAGGGTGCTCTTGTTATTTCCCATCTTGGTTATGCTGATGATCTTCTTCTCTTTATGAATGGTAATGCAAGAACCCTCTTGAACTTTTCCCACTTCCTCACTGAGTATCAATATGCCTCGGATCAAGCTGTCAACTGTAGTAAATGCCAGGTCATCATTGGTAAGAAATTCCCAGATGCTAGAGCAGAGCAAATATCAAAATTGTTAGATATGAAGTGTTCCAAACTTCCAATCAAGTATTTAGGGGTTTTTCTTCATCAAGGAGTTAACAGGTTCAGATTCTGTAAGGATCTCATTTGCTCCTTTGACAAGAAATTATCAGTTTGGAAACAGAAGTTACTTTCCCAGAGTGGTAGACTGATTTTAATTAAACATGTCCTCTCTTCTATTTCTATACATACTTTGGCTGCTGCTAAGTTGCCTAAGTCTGTCATAAGAATTCTTGAAAGCAAAATGGCTGCTTTTTTGGGGTTCTTGTGATAATCATAGAAAATTTCATTGGAAAAGCTGGAAAAATCTCTGTTTTCCCTTAGAAGAAGGAGGTTTGGGTGTCAGATCTCTACATGATATTCAATTAGCCTTTTCTCTGAAGATCTGGTGGACTTGGTATAATAATTCTTCTCTATGGGCTAATTACATGCACGCAAGATATCCTGGAGGGGACAATATGGTGGCTAAACTACCAGATTCTGCTGTTTGGAAAAGAATATGTCATATTCATGAAAGAGGCTTACAGTTCGTTGACTCCCAGAATGGCCATCAGATGTGGACTCCATCTCAGGATGGTAATTTTTCCCTGTCATCTGCATTTCAGGATATTAGAGACAAAAGATCAGCTACTTTCTCTAATTCTCATATCTGGCACAAAAATCAATTCCTTCATATTAAGCTCTTTATGTGGAAGCTTTTTCAGAACATCCTACCTCTTCCTGAAAATATTGGCAGATTCAACATTTATGCCTTTCCCTCCCAATGCCCATTTTGCAGAAAGGATTCCATCTCTACTTCTCACATCTTTTATAATTGCTCAAGAATTAAACCTATTTGGTTGTATTATATGAGCTTGTTTTCAATTTTTATTCCCAATTGAAATGTGTCCCATAGGCAAATTTGCTTTGCTTGGTGGCTTGAGGCTGGCACTAAAAAGATCATTGACATCTACAAACATTGCATTCCAGGGATAATTTCTTGGCATATTTGGAAATGTTACTCATCCTACACTTAGGGCGACCACTCATCTGATTTTGACCCTGAATCTATCAAAAGGAAGATCAACTCTTATCTTTTTCATTGGTCTGCAGGTATTATTTTCCCTAAACGTCAAAGCCCTCCTGATTTTCTTATTCAGGAACACATCTTTTCTACTCATAAAAGAAGTTCCACTCCTAACTTTCTAAAAATAAACTGGAAGAAGCCAAAAGATACCTTTAAGATGAATATTGATCCTGCTTTTACTGGTAATTCTTCTTCTACAGGTGCAGTTCTAAGAGACGATACAGGTAATTTCATTTTTGGTGGCGTATTCCCCCTCACGGTGCACTCCGTATTGGAGGCTGAAATGGCTGCTATTTTCGTTGGGGTTCATTGGTTGTCTACTATCGGTTACTCTGAGGTAGAAATTGAATCTGATTCTGTATCCTCCATTGCTATCCTCAGTCAAGAGAAGGACACCCGGTTCAGCTACCTCGCTGGTCCGATTATAAGCATCGCCAAGCGCCTGAATTTCACCTTCTCCCACTGCTATAGAGAGGCTAACAATGTCGCGCATCTTCTGGCCCAATTCTCTTTGATGTCTCGTGGCTCCATCTTCTTCACTCGGTTGGAGGATCTTCCTTTTCCAATTCAAGGGGCGATTCAACTAGACAGACTAGATTATCCGAGTATTAGGGTTGCCTAATTGGAATTGTTGTCCGCAGGTGTTTTTTGGTTTGTCATATGGTCTATTTTTGCTCTTTTACTTTTATTTGGTATTTTCTTCCAAATGCTTTTATTTTCTATTGGGTCAGGTCTAGCCCCCGCCCCCCCAATGCTTCTAGTTTTTACCCAGTTTTCGCTTAAGGGAGGTTTTGGTTTGGTCCCCCCTCTCTTTTTTGTAAATCAATCTTTTTAATAAAACACCGACAAATGTTCCCTGGCATTTGCCCCACCGATGGGTGGTTTGCCTTTCGGGGTAAAAAAAAAAGCAAATGGAAGCATATCACGATCATGCACCGGCTGATTTGGGGATGACTTAGGGTTAGTTTGCAAATGCTTAAAAAAAAACACTTCTCAGCTTTTGGCTTGAAAAACACTTCTTTACCAAACACTACTAACTTTTATTTTTCTCGGCTTTCGTGTCAAAAGTGCTTTTACTTTTTCTATTACTCAAAAAACACTTATTTTACCAAACACTACCAACTTTTACTTTTCAAAATCACTTTTTTCTCAAACAATATCAACTTTTATTTAATCACTTCTCCACATTTCACTAAAAAAACACTTTTTTTAATGCAGAAACTGTTGCAAACAGACCCTTAACAGCCACGTTTCCTATCTTATTTGAGCATCTTATTCAGTAAGTCTAGTTTACTCATACCAAATTTTAGCTAAAACTTCAACAAGGAAGGCATTCAAATGAATTCTAGAAGATAACTGCGCAGTAAAAAGCGCAGTTATCTTCAAGAATTCATTTGAATGCCTTCCCGATTGAATTGTTAGCTGAAATTTGGTATGAGTAAACTAGACTTAATGAGTAAGATGGCCAAAAAAATTCATCAAAATATTCCACCTAGAATCACCCCAAATGGCGAAGGACGGACTGAGTCTCATAAACAAGGCCTTATTTGATTTTTTTTTATTAGTACATGACCTTATTTTCCCTTTTTCCCATAAATAATGATAAATACTTCCTCCGTTCTTTTTTAGTTGCAACGGTCAACATTTCACACTTGCCAACGCACATTTTTGACCGTAATTATATCTTAATCCTTATTAGTAAAAAAATATTTAAAAGTTAGATTTTGAAAATTTGTAATGAGATGAATTGAACCATATGATTTTAAAAAAATAATTTTCATAAAATAATAATATAAAATGTAGTCAAAGAAGAACATGTGAATAGTGTAAAATTCAACATGTTGCGATTAAAAAGAGACGGAGGATAGTATATCAGTCCCTACCTATATATGAGGAGGCAAAGCCCGGCCACTCCAGAAATTATTTCTGGGTCGACTGAATGAATGTGGCTCTAATTTACAGCACACCCACTGGCCACCATGTTTGGCAGGATATATATAGATAAACGCAGGCTCTTCAATTCTTAAAGCTGAGACAACAAAAACAGCCATTAATATATACGGAGTATAATTTCTTGCCACCCAAAGCTCGATCATATATCCATGGTCCTGTATGTGTTTGAATCGGTAGCTAGCTGCTAGACGCATTTGTTTTGCCGCGGCGATCTCACAACCCTCGCTCAAATTTACATCCCTCTTCGCGTTCTTAGGTATGCTCATATAATCATATTTAATACGAAGCATATTAATCAATATACCGGTCGTGCTATCGTTACACGAAATTTGTACACATTTTGGTATGTTTGACACAACTTGCTGAAAAAATACTTTTATGAGTTTTTTTGTAACGGTTAGATTTTAGTGACTGAAAAGATCTTAAAAGGAAAAGGTAGCAGCTGTTTAATAAAAAGTTGACTGTTTGATTTAGTCCTCTTTGGTATACTAGCTATTAGGACAAATTAATACCAAAAGCTACAGACTTTTTCCATATGCTACTCACTGTAGCATCTCAAAAAAGATCTTTTACTAGTATTTTTTAAAAAGTTCTTAAAACTTGGCATGTCAAACATACAATTAGAACCTTTTAAAGACTTTTTCTTTTAAATATTGCAAAAGCTAGAAGTTAGTGACTTGTGAATACCAAACAAACATGCTCTCTATGTACACATGCCTAGCTAGTTGTGTGTGTACACCATACACAAACAACTTCTCAACAGTTGTCTTTGTATAGTAAGCAAGCAACTAGCGGGGTGTGTACAAGTACACGTATGATTGTTCTATTGCATGCTTTGCTCAAAAGTTTGACTTCATTAGAGAATTATAATATCCGGAGTTTTATGCATGTAAAGCGGCGTGATTAATAGCTGTTTCGTGCAGCAGATCATGAAAAAGTGAGGCATTAATGATAAACGAAATAGAAGACCTATGCAGTTGATTTAGACAATTAAGAGTACTTGTACTTTTTCTTTTTTTTTTCTTTTTTTACTACGGGGGTTTGGGGGAGGGGACGGGGCCGGGGCCTGGAGTAATCAGGGTTGAAACTCATTTCATTGAGTTTCAAACCCTTATGTGTCTAGCGGATTTTGAACTCGAGACCTCTCGCTAGGCACGATAACCTCACAACCAGCTGGGCTGGAATGTTTGGTTAGAGTACTTATAAGTATATAAGAATACTTATACTTATATGGGACATTCCTCCCTCCACTTTTTGGCACTTTTTGTCCTCAAATTATACGCTACAATAGATTATGTATTAATAAAAAGGTGACAACTTCGGTACCCTCCTAAAAAATGGGGTAACGTACCTACCATCCATTTGATTGGACCACATCACTTTATCATTTTTAATTTAGGTTAAAATAATTCAACTGCTACATTCTCATTGGTCTATTTGGATAAAGGTATGTTACCTTAGCTTATGAGTACCTTAGAATCTACCTAATAAAAAAATATTTGGTGTAGTGTACACATTTTTGTGTACACTTTTTGTACATTTGTCTGTCTCAAGCATATGAAATTGTTTGTCCACTGACAACTCTATAGAGTTGTCAGAGTTGTCTGTGGACAAACAACTCCGTCTACGTGAGACATACAAATGTACGAAAGGTGTACACCAAAATGTGTACACCAAAATATATTAAGAGTAAGGTACAACCCCTATTTTTTTAAAAAGATTGTTGCAACTTGTAGCCGTAGGACAAAAATTAGTAGCAGCTTATACGTGCTTTTCTATTTGCTTCTTTTTTTTCATCGACAACCTTTTGCTATAACTTTATATTCATTTATTTATGAGAAAATTGTCAAATAGGTCCTCGAACTTTCATAAAAGGTCAATTAAGTCCTTCTATAGGAGGTTCCGTCCAGCCGTCGCGATTTGGGGGAGTTCCTGGTGGAATTTTTTGATGAAATTTTTTGAGCATCTTATTCACCAAGTCTAGTTTACTCATACCAAATTTCAGCTAAAAATTCAATTGGGAACACATTCAAATTAATTCTTGAAAATAACTAGCTGCACATTTTTGCGTTCTCGAATTAATTTGAATGCGCTCCCGATTAAATGTTTAGCTGAAATTTGGTATGAGTAAACTAGACTTGATGAATAAGATGCTCAAAAAATTTCATCAAAAATTTCCACCGGGAACCGCCCCAAATCGCGACGACCGGACAGAGTCTCCTATAGAAGGACTTAATTGACTTTTTTATGAAAGTTTGAGGACCTATTTGACAGTTTTCCCTTTATTTATTATGCGTATATATGTTATAGAAAATAGTTTATGTTATAGTCCAATGACTATAACGATTAAAAGAAATTAATGAGTATACCCTAATAAATGCACATTAGAGAATCCAAATGAGCTTTTGAAATTTTTGATACTCAATTGGTAAGTTATGTATGCGCGTTTGGTATTGATGTTATGCTCATTTTAAAATGTAAAATTAAATCAATACATTTTCAAAATTGTAATTTTACATTAGATTTGCATATTGGGATTCTTAGCATGGAGTTGACTATAGATATAATATTAGGAATTGTTTATAAAAGAAAAATAACGAAAAACTAAGAATAAGAAAGCAAATTAGAAGACATGTGAGTAGAGATCACGACACTCAATTGTATGATTTGAATGCTCAATATAAGAAGCTTGATCCTCAATGAAATGTCTAGATGCTCCACTAGAAGAGTTTATGATTTTCATATTAATGCATATTTCAAAATTATACTAGTACTTCGTATAACATTAATGTTCAATATTAGAAAATACGTTACTCAATTAAAATGTTTTGATACTCAATTTTTTTTTTGAAATTTAATACTCAATTGAAGAGTTACAATACTCAATATAAGATGTTTGATTCTCAATGAAAATGGTTTGATGTTCAACTAGTAGAGTTTATGATTTTGATATCAATACATATTTCAAAAGTATAATAAGATTTGCATATTGGACTTCATACAAGTTGACTATAGATATTATTTAAGAATTTTTAATGAAAAAATAAGAAAAAAGAAAGTGAATTGGAAGACATGAAGTAGAGATCTCGATGCCCAATATTAAACGTCTAATACTACACAGAATAGACCTGATGCTCGATACTAGTACTATACATTGTTGCTTAATTTACAGAAGTCGTGATTTTCAACTAAAATTACAAAAATGTCACCGAATATACGACTTACAGTGTACAACCGGTTGCACGATATAGGCACCACTTTTAATCTTTTGACACTTTTGATACTCGATTTTTGATTTTGTATGATGAATTATGTTATAATCACAATAAAGACATAATTACTTTTCTACCTTAATTGGCTGAAGTTACTATAGAAGATTATTTTAACTTCTTTTTTTTATAACTTTTCTTTAATTATCTGATTAATGAAATACATTTTTTTGACACCTCACCACATTCAGGCAATTAATTTGTATAGTACCAAACGCACTTTTTATACCACAATGTCCATCTATTAGTAAGAGAAAAATAATTCTGCTAATAATTCAATTGTTACTAGTTCGACATAAATGTATAAATGATTGAAATACATTTAATTTATTAATTAGTTTGATACAAAATAATATGGAGTATATATTCTTTTTATTTAATAATATAAAGATGAGAGTATTTGTTGAAATTACATACGGAGTATATATATATGTGTGTATTCTTAACACAACCTTTACTCATGTTTTCAATCTTCAATTTAAATAGTACATACTCGATCATTAAGCATCCAATTAATATTTTATGGATGAGTTGATTAGTTTTAAATTTTAATTACTATTATTTGGGGGGAAATAGTAGTTAGGTGGGAAATTGTAGTAATTTTCTGATTTGGCTGCTGTAAGCAATTGGATGCATCCATGCAACAGCTGATCACGAGTACTTATAGTTATAGAACCTTCTTCTGATCATTAAATTCATTATTATTTTGGTTTATTAGTCTGCTTACCCATCTTCCATATTAGGGTATAGGTTTATTACCGCAGAAGGCTATGGATCATCAACTCAGAAAGTTGCTTCAGACCAATATAAACAGATTGGGGCTAGAGAGGGAGATGGTTTCTTCTACCGCTGAACAATCACTGGACAGCAGTAATATGCATTCCCTTGGTCCTGCTTTGGACTCTGATCCAGAGCTGGAATACATTTTCCAGATTCTACTGGAGGAGGAAAACATTGATGGGAACATGTTCTTTGATCCCATTGCGCTTAGAGCTACTGAGAAATCCTTTATGGAAGCCTTGCATGGTTACTCTTCCTCACCTTTTCACAGCAATGATGTTGATCCCATTGAACCTGTGGCATCTGATTGGAGCTACAATATTGATCCCATTAAATCTCAATCATCTATTGCATGTGATCTTCCGAATCTCACCATCCAGCCGTCATTAAGCAACACTAACTCGGGTGGGCTAAATGGGGATTTATGTAGCCTGGATAGCCTTAATATGGTTCCAAATATATCAAGTAATGATTATATTGAATCCATTTTGAAATCACAGAGGGGTGTGGAGCAAGCTGATAAGTACCAATCCCTACCAGAGATCAGAGATGTTGTTTCCAATATAGAGAAAGACCAATTAGCTCATCTGTTTAGAGGCAAGAAGCATTACCATTCAGATGACAGTGGGTTAGAAGAAGAAAGGAGGATGAAGCACTCTGCAATCTATAAGGAGGAGGTCGAGTTATCTGAGGTGTTTGATAAGGTTTTGTTGTGTGCTGATGATGACGACGACTCTCCAGCTAGAGTCGGCCGTACACAACAAAAAGGGCGAACTCGGCGCAAGAGCCATTCAAGGAAAAGAAGTGACAGTTGTGAAAGTGTGGATTTGGAGGCTCTTTTAACTAGTTGTGCACAATCTGTTGCTGATGCTGATTATAGCGCCGCGCAAGATAAATTGAAGAAGATTAGGCAGCACGCTTCGCCGGTTGGCAATGCTATGCAAAGGCTCACTAATTATTTTGTTGATGGTCTTGCTGCACGCCTGGATGGAACTGGGACACAGTTGTGTGCAACTATATCTGAATCTCCTAATGAGAGCATAATAACTGAGATGCTAAAATCCAAATTATCACCTTTGCCATTTATGAGAGTATCCTATTTCTTTAGAAATAAAACGATTTACGAACTAGCATCAGAAGCTGAATCACTGCACGTTATAGATTTTGGTATTCTTCACGGTATTCAGTGGCCTACTCTTATTCGTGATCTTTCAGAAAGGCCCGGTGGTCCTCCAAAACTTCGAATAACAGGGATTGAGCTTCCCCAACCTGGTTTCCGTCCATCGCAAATGGTAGAGCAGACTGGTTGTCGGTTGGGAAAATATAGTGAGCGTTTTGGTGTACCATTTGAGTACAATTCAATAACATCAAAGAATTGGGAGACACTTAAAATTGATGACTTCAAACTTGCGAATGTTGGTGAGGTGGTTGTTGTTAACTCTGCTGGTCGACTCGAATCCCTGTCGGATGAAACACTAGTTGTTGGGGACGGCCTCTGCCCCAGAGATGCGGTTTTAAATTTAATCCGGGAAATAAATCCTGATGCATTTGTGCAGTCTATACGTAATGAAGCCACCAACTCTCCTTTCTTTCTCACTCGGTTTCGAGAGACTCTCTTACACTACTCTGCTGCCTTTGATATGTTTGATGCTACTTTACCAAGCCATAGTCAAGAGAGGTTGACTTTCGAAAAAGAATTTGTGGGACGTGATATAATGAATATCATTGCATGTGAGGGAAAAGAAAGATCACATAAGTGTGAAACATACAAGCAGTGGCACTCTCGAAAAATAAGAGCTGGGTTGAAACCCGTTCCCATAAACCCTAAAGTTTTGAAGGACTACAGAATCAAGGCGAGAGCAGGATATCATAAAGATTTTCTTTTTACCGAAGACGGCCATTGGATCCTGCTGGGTTGGAAAGGTCGGATTATTGGTGGCAGCTCTTGTTGGGTAAGTGCGCGCCGGACTTAGCTTGCAACCTTTGACAATAACTATTGTGAAGCAATCTTTCCGCATGAAGTAACCTTTTGAGCAATATTGCAATTCACATTTCATGCTTTCCTTTGTTTCCGTATCTTTACAACGTAGCCCACAAGTAGTTGTTTTCGAAATTTAAAGCCATAAGCTGTTGTCAAGAAAAGTTGTTTACTCTTTAGAGATCATCCATGAAGGTCATTTTCTAGCTTTGAACTTTTTATTTAGAAAATTGCAATAGATTACATCTTATCAAAGTGAAGTGTTTGTGTAGCGCAGCTCTTCTTTCAAAGAGTTTATGGTGATACGTTTATGTGAATGTACATTGTCTTAATGATCGATGGATCTACGGTCGTACTCTGTGATGTAAAACCCGACCAATCCAGCCCAACGGATGGTTGAGACTTAAGAGAACGTAAATACTTTTTCCATCCCAAAATAAGGATAAGTATTTCTCTTTTGAATTGTCCCTAAAGGTTATGTTTCCATTTTTAGACAAATTATATTCCATATCATTCATACTTTATTAAATGGGATTTTTGACCCACCGCTTACAATGTTGTTATGTGACTCATATGTCACATGTTTGGTATTGGTATGGCATGGTACCGTACCGTTTCAATTTGGAACCGTACCGAACGGGTTTAGGTCTAAGACCGAACCGAATCGTTTCAATAGTAACGGTCCGGGTACGGATTTGGTCAAATACCGGACCGAACCGTACCGCGCCCACCCCTAGTAAAAATCATGTAGAGTATTCTCTATATAGATAAGTGCTCAAATAAAAACATAAGGTCCGTTTGGCAGAATATGTAGCTTTTCACTTATAAGGCTGAAATGATTCTTTAATCAAACGCTTTTCCTTTCAGGAATTTCAACCATTTCAGGCGAATTCTCTTCCCACACAGGCTCATAATCTAAGAAGATTAGTCAACTCACTTAGTGCTTGACAGCTTGTGCAGCCTCAGGTTAAGTTGAACGGCCAATTCATTATTCTAAAAGCAAAATGACAAAATTTTCCACTCTCAAAGAGAACTTCAGCAGATTATGTCATTTCAACCCATTTCAATGTCACCAAATCGGCTTGAAATATCATATTTTCAACAAGTATCTTTTCTTTTTGTGTTTATGATTTTTTTAAAAATCCCTAAATAGTACGTAGTACTACGTAGTAACAATGTTTTAGAAATCCAATTAAGAGCATTATGTTTTATTCCCTAAAAAAAGACTAATTAATGTTATCCTTGAAAACATTTATCAATGTATATTGTAATATTTAGAGTCTCACAATGTCAAAATAAGGATTTTTACTTGAAGTGGTTTCACTCTCGAACCCAAACATACGAGAAAGTAAAGTTCAATGTTTTTTCAATTTAGTTACTTTGTATAAAAGATAGGGGGGATTAATTAAGGGAAAAGGCTAAAAAGGACACTAAAGTCATTGATGAATATCAAAATGAAACTTATGTTTTAAGCGGACCAAATTAACCCATAATCCATTTATTTGAATGATGACATTTAACCACCCACTCATTATTAATTTAACAGTCCTCCATGGCTAACAATCCTTTTAACACATCTAAATTTTAATGTGCCAAACTCACGTCTCCCCTTCTCTCGTCATCTATACCTTATCAGCATCGTTTTCTTTTGGTATTTGTCGTTCAATGCGTGTATAATAATTGTTCAATGCGAGAAAAGAAAATTGATTTCTTTTGGGGGTAATGGCATGTTAGTGGGTGAACGGGTTTTGGCCGCATGAATCTTAGGAGGTTTTTAGACTAAAATTAGTTGGTCTGGTCTGATTTATTTAAGTCTGATCTAATCTGGTCTAATTGGTCTGGTCTCTATGTATTTATAACTATGAAATTGTGATTTGGTATAATTTGTTTAAGTCTGATCTATTCTAGTTTGAGATTGAAAACAGTACCGAAGCCAGAAAGTACAAAGGTCTCGCCTAGGGATGGACCGGTTCAGGACTGACCGGCCCGTGACCCAGCCCGGTATTGTGCCAGCCCGACCTGGCCCGCCAACCGGGTCAGGGAACGGTCCGGGTGGCCCGGGGGTATGATACAACGGGCTCCAGGTCTGCAAAAAGAGGAACCGGCCCAGCCGGGCCCGGCTGCGCATGGATCCCGGGCCCGGGTCGGGCTAGGCCCGACCGGGCCTCAGACTTGTAGAGGTAGGCCCAAGACCGGCCCGTGTCTTGACCAGTCCTGGTTCGGGCCGGTCCATCCGCCCAGGCCACGGTTCGGGCAACCCGCCGGGCCAGGCCGGTTCAGTTATAATTTTTTTTCTACTAATTTATACAAATGCTTATTAAAAACAAAGTTCAAGTGCTATTTGTAAAGCTATTTTTACTTTAAAATAGCCTTTAGAAAATTAAGTGTAAGTTCTAACCAATTAATTCATTTGAGAAGTGTTACATGTAAAAAATGAACGTATAATCGTATTTTTTTTTTCAAAGAAAAGAAATTTTATTAATGAAAAAGAAAGTACAACTACAAAGCAAGGAAAAAGAAATAAAGAAAATAATGAGAAAGGAAATAAAACCAACCCACAGCACAATAAACCCCCCTCAATAGTAGACCCTCAGATCAAGGTTCCTCAAAAGCAAAACCTTGTTGATAACCTCTATAAGCCTCCATTGGATTGTCTGGCATTGTACACCTAGTAGCTTTCCCTATTTCCATAGGTCCCTTTTGACGTATAATCGTATATTTATTTGAAATATGAACTAAAAGTTTACAAATTACAATTGCAAATTGAAGAAAAAATTCAAACATGAAGTCTTGGGATAGGTAGAGCCACCCTCGGTTGATTCATCCATAAAGTCTTGGGAGGGGACGATACTAATTTCTTGAGTTCTACGTGGGGGTGTTAGATCAGACTTAAACAGATGATTCATCCATATAAGCGTCTCAAGAGAGTGTGCACTCAATCTCGGTCTAGATGCCGTTAGGACGTTGCCGGCCGAACTAAATTCTTGTTCCACGGCAACTGTTGAAACCGACATTGATAGCACTTGCTTAGCCATCTTTGCTAAAACCGGGAACATTCTTTCTTTTTCCTTCTACCACTCTAGAACGTCAAAGTCATCATCTTCTTCAAAATCAACGTCATAAGTTAAATACAAATTAATCTCATTAGTTGAGCTTTGTTTAGTAGCGGGAGTTGTTTTAATTTTTTCATAAGATTGCCAAATGCATATTTAAAAATTGATTTTCCTTTAGATGAAGATGCTCGATCGTGTCGGGGGAGGGGGCGCGTTGCCATATTGTGCATGAAACTCATTAAATAAGGGATAAAGAAAAGTACTAACCTCGTTAGATTCTATTTTCAGATCTATCGCCTTATCGTTATACATTGGAAATACACCAAAAAATGCATGATAATAGAACTTCAAACATTATTCCAAAGAACCAAGTCTAAAATGAGGATCGAGAATAAATGCAATACCATAAATATGCGGAATATGTGCATAATATTTAAAAAAAAATCCTTCATAAAATCACAAAAATAACTCACGTAAACGGCTTCCGAAAATTCATTAAAAGCACCAGCGAGATTAACAGCTTTACGAATAAATTGGTTTGCGGTAGGTTTATAAACATGACTAAAAGTTTCAGTTGCATTAAAAAAAATCAAAACATTACAATTTTTTCCGCAAGTGTCGATCTCAGCCGAGTTTATAATATAGTTATCATGTTGTTTTAAAAAAGCAGGAAAGTGGTCTTTATATCTAAGAACAACTTTAATTAATTTGTAAGTACTATTCCAACGAATAGTCAAATCTTTAGGAAAAACAACATATCTCACACCTCTTCCAGTGAAATATTTTTTCCATTTTAATCTAAGTTGACCACTAGCCCAAATACGTCTAATCCCCCCCTTGACTACCTCCATAGCATCTCTTAACACTTTTAGACCGTCTTGCACACATAAATTTATAACATGGCATGCACAGCGTTGATGAAAAAATCTACCCATCAAAGTATTGGCACCACACAATTCACGCAATCTAGGTATAGCAGCAGTAATATTAGTAGCATTATCGAAACCAATAGCAAACACCTTATTAATCAAATTATACTCAATTAAAATACGCTCAATCAAAATATAAATATGTTCAGCGGTGTGACGATCATTAAATTCACGAAAAACAAGAACACATTTATGCCTATTCCAATCATCATCAATATAAAGTGCAGTCAGACCCCAATAATGTAAATTATGATAAGTATCCTCCCAAACGTCAGAAAAAATAGTAACACGCCCATCAAAGTTTGCAAATAAATTTTGTAACCTTGCCTTTTCCAAACCATAAAGCCTTATAATTTGTTTCTTAACAGTTTTGCGACAATAACCTCTAAATTGAGGATTTAAACTACCTTGCATAATCTCTCAAAGCAAGACTTTCAGAAAACATATAAGGCAAATTTTCTTCACAAATTAAGTTAGTGATACCAGTCAAATTTTGTGCATCATTGTATGAGAAATTACCAAAAGGTTGGTTATTTGCAAACCTCGATATTTGAGTTTGCTTCCCCTTTCCTTTGTCTAATTTTGCATACTCCACGGTGTGTTTGCCCATAAGATGCCTCTTCAATGATCCGTATCCGCCGGAAATCTCCAAGCTATATTGTTTGTCGCACCCCCACTTGCAACTTGCGTACCATTTCTCAGTCTCCGCGTCCTTCCACTTATCAAAATTATTTTTCAAAATTAAAGATTGACTTTGTTTCTTACCGGGTTGAGATGAGGCGATCTCGTCGTCGTCGTGGGTGCCGTCACCCTCGTCCTCGGCCGTCTCCGGTTAAGTTCGTTTGCATCGTCATCCTCCAGCTCTTCGTCCTCAATGGTCGTCGGGATTTGTTCTTGTTGTAAAAAGCGGTTATTATGTTGCTCAAATTCATGTTGTAGTTGCTCGTCAGACATCGCATCCCCGTCTCTCCGTTGATAATCCGTTTCAGAATCATCTCGACTTTTAGAAGAAGACCCGATATGTCGTTTACTTTTGCGTGTATTAGGATTATTCCTTTGGATCTCGTTCTTTCGGTTGCGTTGGAGGTTGCCCATATCAACCGAACTTCTACCACGATTCATCTTAAAAATGTAGCAAATATTAAATTGGAACAAATATATTAATATGAGTAAAAAAGTAATATAACTTATTAAAACTATTTTAAGTAATACTTCAATCTAACAAGTTTACTTTAATGAAATAAAATTCAAACTAAATTATTTATATAAAATAATTCGAACTGCTTTAATAATAAATTTCCAAGTACTTTAATTTAGTGAAAACTACTTTAATAAAATGTGAAGTACTTTAATAAAAGTAATTTAACTACTCTTTTTCCTTCAAAAAAATCCAAACTATTATAGTGTGACTAATAATAAAACTATAATATTTTATTAAATATTTTATATGAGTACAATAGTAATAATAAAATGTGACTGATAAAATTATAGCAAATGCGAACTAAAATATGAGTATATAAAATGTAACAATTAACTAGTTTTTTTACTATAAAGAGAAATGTACCAAATAAATAATATTAATATGAGAAATGTAACAATTAACTTGTTTCTTACTTTTATGAGAAATGTACCAATTAACTAATATTAATAAAAATGTAAGTAATAGAAAAAATGTATGAATGTGTATAAGTATATATAGTATATATAATGTGTAAATATATTATAACTAATATATAATATAATATTTATAGTATGTAATATATAACTATATTACTATAAGATGAGTAATACACTTATACTTAATACTTTAATGAATTAATATATATATAAGTATATATTAACTAAAGTAAATTTTAACTAGATATGTAACTAAGTAATACTTTAATATATATGAATGTGTATAAGTATATATAGTATATATAATGTGTAAATATATTATAACTAATATATAATATAATGTTTATAGTATGTAATATATAAGTATATTACTATAAGATAAGTAATACACTTATACTTAATACTTTAATATATATTAACTAAGTAATATATTACTATAAGATAAGTAATACACTTATACTTAATACTTTAATATATATTAACTAAGTAATACTTTAGTATGTAAATATAAGTAAATAACAGTAAGTATAGATAATAACTAAAAATCAAGTAAATTTAAGTAGATAACAGGTATATATTAAGTAGATAATAAATATTAGTAATATAATATATGTATTTATAAATAGATAATTAATACTAGTATATAAGTAGATATAATAATTATATAAATAATATATATGTAGAGAAAATCAGAGAAGATAAAGATGATTGAATATGAGAAAATAGAGAATTAGAGAGAAAGAAGAGTTGTAGGAGATAGGGGTGGACTCGGGCCGGGCCAACCGGCCCGGAACCGGACCGGCCCGCTACTGTGCGGGCCCGGACCGGCCCGGTCAACCGGTTCTTAACTGGTTCGGGCCACCCGGCCCGGTGGTATAGCGGTCCGGGCCCGAGCCTCCATTTTAGGGAACCGGCCCGGCCCGGCCGGGCCGGGGCCGGTTCGGGCCTCCAACGGCCAAATTTTTTTAATTTTTTTTTTAATTTAAAGAGGCTCCTAGCCGTTGGGAGCATAGGAGGGGGGGTCTGGGGGGTTAGGGGGTGGGGTTGGGGGTCTGGTGGGGGGTGGGGGTGGGGTATAAAAAAAAATCTATTTAAACTCCTATTTTCTCTACATTTTTTACACCTCTTCTTCTACAACTCTTCCTACTCTCTAATTCTCTACTCTAAATCTCTCATATTCAATCATCTTCATTCTTCATCTTCTCCAAATTATTTCTACATATATATAATTTATATAATTATTATATCTACTTATATATTAATTATCTATTTATAAATATATACTTATACACATTCATATTATAATTCTTTACACATTATATATGCTATATAAGTATATATACTATACACATTCATATTTACTTGATATTTAGTTATTATCCATACTATTGTTATTTACTTATATTTACATATTACATTTAGTTAATATATACTTATATATATATATATATTAAAGTATTAAGTATAAGTGTATTACTCATCTTATAGTAATATACTTATATATTATATACTATAAACATTATATTATATATTACTTATAATATATTTACACATTATATATACTATATATACTTATACACATTCATATTTATTTGATATTTAGTTTTTATACATACTATTGTTATTTACTTATATTTACATATTACATTTAGTTAATATATACTTATATATATATATATATATATATTAAAGTATTAAGTATAAGTGTATTACTCATCTTATAGTAATATACTTATATATTATATACTATAAACATTATATTATATATTACTTATAATAGTAGTTAATTGTTAGACTTCTCATTTATCTATTAAGTAGTTAATTGTTAGACTTCTCATTTATCTATTAAATAAGTTAATTGTTACATTTCTCTACATTTCTCTTTAAAGAAAAAAATAGTTAAAGTAGTATATTTTTACATTTGTCATATTTCAATTAGTTAAATTACTTAATTATTTCATTTGTCATATTAAAATTAGTTATTTCATACATTGCTCATTAAAGTAAAAAAAACTAGTTAAGTTTTACATTTGTCATAATAATATTAGTTAAACTACTTAATTGGTACATTTTTCATATTAATATTAGTTACTTGCTACATTTCTCATTAAAGTAAAAAAAGTAGTACATTTTTACATTTGTCATATTAATATTAGTTAAAGTATACATTTCTCATTAAGGTAAAAATAACTAGTAAATTTTTACATTTGTCATTTTAAAAACTTCCTAAAGTAGTTAATTGTTAAATTTGTCATATTAATATTAGTTAAACTCCCTAATTGTTACATTTCTCATATTAATATTAGTTAATTTGTACATTGCTCATTAAAGTAAAAAAAAAAACTAGTTAATTTTTACATTTCTCATATTTATATTAGTCAAACTAGTTAATATTTATTTAATTGATACATTTCTCATTAAAGTATTAATTAGAAGTAGTTCGATTTTTATACTCATATTTTAGTTCGAATTTGCAATAGTTTTCTTAGTCACATTTTATTATTACTATTGTACTCATATAAAATATTTGATATCATTTAATATTTGTTCAATTGTAAAGATGGAACGTGGTAGACATTCTGTAGATGTGGGTAATCTCCAACGCAACCGCAAGAGGGAGATTGCGTCGACTCGTCCTACTTCACGCAAAGGCAAAGGTAAAGCGCGGGCCGAGTCTTCTTTTCAAAGTCGAGATGATTTTGAAACGGATTACCAACGGAGAGATGATATGATGATGTCCGACGAGCATCTACAAAACCTATTGTCCCAAAACGATCCACGCTTTGCACAAGAACAACCCATCCCGACAACCATTGATGAAGAGGAGCTCGAGGATGACGATGCGGAGGAGGACGCGGGGGGCGACGGGACTCACGGCACCCCGGATGATGAGCAAAACTTGGAGGACGAGGGTGGTTCAACCCAAACTGGTAAGAAATCTAAATCTCCTATTATTGAAAACAATTTTACAAAAAGGAAAGACAAAAATACCGAAAAATGGTACGCAAGTTGCAATCATTGCGGCAAAGAGTATAGCTTGGGAACTTCTGGCGGATACGGGAGTCTCACAAGGCATCTTAAGTTCGCCCATCTTGTGGAGTATGCGAAAATAGACAAGGGCAAGGGGAAGCAAACACAAATATTGAGGTTTGCAAATTCTCAACCCTTTGGTAATTTCTCCTATGATGATCAAAAACATTTGACTGGTATGTCTCATTTAATTGTTGAAGAAAATTTACCCTATATTTTTTCCGAAAGTCTTGCTTTAAGAGATTATGCTCAAGGTACTTTAAATCCTCAATTTAGAAATTATAGTCGCAAAACGATTAAAAAAGAAGTTATAAGGCAATATAACTTCAAAAAAGAAAATTTACAAACATTTTTCGCAAACTTTAATGGACGTGTTAGTATTTGTAGCGATATATGGGAGAATACTTATCATCATTTATATTATTTGGGTCTTACTGCACATTATATTGATGATGATTGGAATATGCATAAACGTGTTCTTGCTTTTCGTGAATTCAATGATCGTCATACTACTGATAATATTTATATTCTCATTGAGCGTATTTTAATTGAGTATAATTTGCTTGATAAGGTGTTTGCTGTAGGTTTTGATAATGCTAGTAATAATACTGCTGCTATACCTAGATTGCGTGAATTGTGTGGTGCTTCTACATTGATGGGTAGGTTTTTTCATCAACGTTGTGCATGTCATATTCTAAATTTGTGTGTACAAGATGGATTAGCGGCATTAGGACATGCTTTGGAGGTAGTGAAGGGGGGAATTAAATTGATTTGGGCTAACACTCCACTAAAAATGCAATGACGGCAATATTTGAAGGAAAGACGTGTCAATTATTGTGCTTTTCCTAAAGATTTGTCTATTCGTTGGAATAGTACTTATAACTTAATTCAAGTACTTATTAGATATAAAGATCATTTTCCTGCTTTTTTAAGGCAAACTTGTAACTATATTATAAACCCGGCTGACATCGACACTTGTGAAAATATTGTTAATGTTTTGGTATATTTTAATAACGCAACTCAAACTTTTAGTCATGTTTATAAACCTACAGCAAACGAATTTTTTGTTGAAGCTGTTAATCTCGCCGGCGCATTTTTAGAATTTTCCGATGCCGCTTACGTTAGTTATTTTTGTGATTTCATGAAACAAAAGTTTTTAAAATATTATTCACATGTTCCGCATATATATGGTATTGCATTTGTTCTTGATCCTCGTTATAGACTTGCCGCGTTGCCAACTTGTATAGATTACTATTATAATTGTTTTTTTCCAACTCAAGAGTTCGATGATAATCCCATCGACCCTAAACAAGAATACAACGAGGTTAGTAATTTATTTCATCAATTGTATAATGAATTTCATGCACAATATGGTAATGCACCCCCTCCCATGCCGCGAACATCTTCTTCATCTAAAGGAAAATCACTTTTAAAATCTGCATTTGGTTCTCTTATGAAAAAAAGTAGAGCAACTCCCGCTACTGAACAAAGCTCAGTTAACGAGCTTTCTTTGTATCTAACATTGAATGTTGATTATGAAGTTGGGGATGATTTTGACGTTCTTAAGTGGTGGAAGGACAATGAAAGAACGTTCCCGGTTTTATCAAAACTGGCTAAGCAAGTGCTAGCAATGCCGATATCAACAGTTGCCGTGGAACAAGAATTTAGTGCGGCCGGCAACGTCCTAACCGATTATAGAACGAGGTTGAGCCCGAAATCTCTTGAGACGCTAGTTTGCTTCCATGATTGGTTGAAGGCCAAACGAAGAACTCAAGAAATGACCATCGCTCCCACCCGCCACTTTATGGAGGAAACAACCACCGAAGGCGGAGATTCCGATTGATTTTTTATTTCAAAATGTATTACATATTTTAAATGCATCCTAATTCTCAATTGTACTTCTTATTTGAAATAAATATACTTGAATTATTTTATATTATTGTGTACATCAATTCAATAACTCAATTTAATAAAATTCATTTGTAAACTTGTACTTCATATGTAGCACTTCTCAAATTAATTAATTGGTTACAATTTTACAAACTTATAACTTACAACTTGAAATTATTTTTGTAAAATCTAAAGGCTGTTTTTAAATTAAAATATGTAATATTAATATGTAAATTAATTAATTTGTTACAAACTTACAAGTTACAACTTATACACCTATTTTGTAACATTTGTAAATTATAAATCAAATCACTTTTCTAAGTAAAAATAGTTTTACTTAATTAAAAAATTAAAAAAAAAATCCTTACACAATATGTATAATTTTCTAAATCATATCACTTTCCTTACACTTTTCTAAATCAAATCACTTTTCTAAGTAAATTATACACAATATGTATAATTTTCAAAAAAAAAAAATTAAAACATTTTGAAGTGGGAGATTGCTCCCAAACGGCTATATAGCCGTTGGGGCTTAGAGTGGGGGGCAGGGGGGTCCCGGGGTGGTGGGGTGGGGGTGGGGCTCAATAAAATCTATAAATACATCTATTTTCTACCATTTTCTACACCTCTTCTCCAACTCTTCTCAATCTTCATCTTCTCTTATTATCCTACATTTCTACTTATACATCTACCATTTTAAAGATGGAAAGTAATTCTTCTGTTATGCAAAACAACTTTGATAAGTGGAAGGACCCGAAGACCGGACTGTGGTGGGCAACTTGCAAGTGGTGCAAGAAAGAGTGTTGCTTGGGGCGTTCACACGGAGTCGGGATGCCAATGAAACATATGAAGTCATGTGACAAAGGTAAAACAACAACCAACGGTGGCGGAAATCCCAATTGATATTTATTCGAAAATGTATTTCATATTGTTATTTTTTCCTCAATTCTCAAATGTACTTCCTATTTCAAATAAATGCACTTGAATTTTTTTTTAATAACAATTATTATAATAATATAGTATAGAATATATAAAAAAAAATTAAAAGGACCGGCCCGAACCGGGCCCGGCCCGTGAACCGGGCGGGTGGCCCGGCCCGAACCGGACCCGGGGTTACCCGGGCCGGTTCCGGGCCTCCCAAACCGTGAACCGAGGCCCGGCCGGTTCAAGGCCCGAACCGGGCCCAGCCCGAACCGAGTCCATGCCTAGTAGGAGAAGAGGTGTAAAAAATGTATAGATAATAGGAGTATAAATAGGATTTTTTGGTATCCCCCACACCCCACTCCCGGACCCCCCTCCTAGGCCCCCAACGGCTATAGAGCCGTTTGGGAATAGTCCCAATGGCTAGGAGGGCTGAATTATTAAAAAAAAATTATAAAATATAGCCGTTAGGCCACGAACCAGACCCGGCCCGGCAGAAACCCGGGCCGGTTCCGGGCCTCAACCCAAAAATAAAAGGCACGGTTTGGACTAGTGCTGGACTCGGGCCGGGCGGCCCGGCCCGGAACCAGCCCGGCCCGGTTACTGTTTGGCCCGGCCCGGCCCGGGGCCCGGTGGGTCCACCGGTTCGGTTCGGCCCGGCCCGGCTGCTGGGCGGTTCGGGCTCGGGTCCTTTTTTTGGTGAACCGGCCCGGCCGGTTCGGGCCCGGTTCGGGCCAGTTTTTAATTTTTTTTTTTTTTGAATTTTTTTTAAGTTTTGGGTTGGATTAGGTATTTTGGGCCATTTGAGGTGGTTTGGGGTGGTTTGGGGTTGAGAGGGAGGGGTTGGGGGTTAAATAGAAGAGCCAAAAAAAAAAAATATATGACCGGTTAGGCCCGGCCCGGCCCGGTTTGGCCCGGAACCGGAACCGGAACCGCCCACCGGCGGTTCGGGCTCGGGCCCAACTTTCCTGGCCCGAGGCCCGGCCGGGCCCGAACCGGCCCGAGTCCAGCACTAGTTTGGACCGGCCCGGAACCGGTCCATGCCTAGTCTCGCACTCTCGCGCCGCCCACTGGTCACAAAAAAAGTCATAATGTTTTTTGGTTCGCGATAGAAAGTTAGAAACTAATTCTGAGAATCAAGTTGGGTCGACCATAAAGGGGTGTTTGGAACTTATTCTGCTTCTGTTTCTTTTTGAAAGCAGAAGCAGAAGCAAAATTAGTGATGGCCCCGGGCCGGTTTGGGCCCGGTTCGGGCCTAGGCCCGGCCGGGCCTCGGGTCTGTTTTGTTGGGCCCGAGCCCGAACCGGTGGCCACCGGTTCCGGGTCCGGTTCCGGGCCGGACCAGGCCGGGCCACCCGGTTAGTTTTTTTTTTTCTTTTCTTCCCCCCCCCCCTCACCCCCCACCCCCCCAAACCCCCCAAACCGGTCCTAAACATCAAGCCCAACTCAATAAAGCCCAAAAAAATGAAAAAAAAAAAAAAAAAAAAAAAAAAAAAAACAATTTTTTGGCCCGGACCCGGGCCCGACCCGGCCGGGCCGGTTCGCCAAATACAGGGCCCGAGCCCGGACCCGGGCCCGACCCGGCCGGGCCTAGGCCCGACCCGGACCCGGACCCGAGAACCGGGCCGGTTCCGGGCCCGCACAGTGGCGGGCCGGGCCGGTCCCGGGCCGGGCGGCCCGAACCGGGTCCAAGTCTAAGCAAAATCAGTGTTCAGAAGCTGATCTCCCCCAACTTCTAAAAAAACTGATTCTAGGAGTAAATTATAACACCAGAATTACTTCTGCACTTTCACCTAAACACTCTAACTTCTGTTTCTGCTCCCTGGAGGAGCAGAATAAATTTTAAGAATCAGATCCAAACGAATCAAACATCCCTAATTAGTAGGGTGGAAATGAAAGATTATATTTACCAAGGTTGGAAACGAACCAAATCATTCAATTCGATTACTCAACCGCACAACTATTAAGTTTAGACACGCGTGTATTACAAACAAGAATAAACAATCATTTGCAACATTCAAAAGAATATGCAAGTTCGAGATCATCCAAACGATGTACTGCCCTCTGCACTTTTAACTTTAATCAAATAATGAAAAATAAAGTTCAAAATCATCCATCCCTGCACATATGGAAAGAAAAAAAAAGCTGATGGAAAAAATGCACTTATCTACTCTACTACTAATGAAGTCTCCTTCATAGAGATTGATGCTATCTATGGAACCTTGAATTCGTGCTGCGAACTGTCACGCCATGCAAGAACTTTGTATACCCAAGCAGGTTTAATTTTCCGTCGGTTCTTATCCAGTCTTTAAGGAGAGCATGAGCCGTAGGACCCAAGTTCTGTTCCTGCACAGGCCAAATGTAACAAGTGTGTGTGAGTGCATATACCTTTTGACTGTGTCTACAAATTACAAGTGAAAAGGCCCCGAAAGAAGCCCTTACCTGTGCCAATTCTTCGACAGAAATTACACGGTTTCCTTCTCTTTCGAAATTCTCAAACGCAGTACTTGCTATTTGATCCCAATTTTCATGTGCTTCAAGGTGATACACACTGATTGCAGCAGCGCAAAATTCTTCAAAGTTCATTTGTGTATACGATAGTGGTTCCATCTAAAATATTCAGATGACAAATAATTAGTTTCAGATGACTCATTGATATATAAACCTCACAACTTGATTATTTCTAAATTCTATTAAAATGATTTTATAAAGAAATAATGGGGCTAGACCCAAAAACAAATGGGTATAAAGGATAGGCTGCATTTGCCTTTTCTGGTCCAGAATTTGATTGTTGAGTAGTGACCTATGTTTATATAAAATGATTAATAATGTTAAAGTAATATAATAAATGTTTTTCATTGAGAAAGAGGGAGTATAAAGTTATGTTCATTAACCATTCCTTTAATAGTAGAGACAGAGCATTAAACATAAAAACTGTCAATGTTGAAAGACCTATGTTTATATAAAATGATTAATAATGTTAAAGTAATATAATAAATGTTTTTCATTGAGAAAGAGGGAGTATAAAGTTATGTTCATTAACCATTCCTTTAATAGTAGAGACAGAGCATTAAACATAAAAACTGTCAATGTTGAAAGGTACTGGTGAGCAGACAGTGCCGATTTCACATAATACAGGAAATATAGTACGGAGTATTAAGGAACTGTGCAGACTAAAAGTCAAAGAATAAATCTACTATTAAATTCCACATTACAAATAATGTTAGATATCTAACCAGATTTAAAATTTCAAAGACCCTAGATTCCCTCATTGCATCAGTCATATGTCTCATGAGAGCCTGCATTAATTTCACACCGAAGTAGTTAGGAGCTGAATAAACAATGGAAATCAGGTAATTATACCAACATAACTAGTGCTATGAAGTTAAAAATAAGAGTCGATTGTACTTTTAGGACATTTCCACTTTTGATGGATTATCCAGCTTTGATTTCTTCCCTTTTATCCTTAAGATTCAAAAGATGTTTCACTTTTTGTCCAACTGTCCAACGTGCTCAAAATACCATGAAAGTTAGTAGGATGTTATTTATAAAATTGTTCACTAAATGATGGCATATTGGACCAGAAGTGAAGTAGTGGACCCCTTTTCGAGTTGAGATTAAAAAAAGGAAGACACTGTAACTTATGTTAAAAAAGGAATTTTACTTTAATAAGAACAAATAAAACACTGCCAACCATTCTGAAGTTCTCAAGTGATATAAAACCATCTTTTGGTTCCAAAAGCTGGAATTGGGCCTTGAGGTAAAACAGCTCTTGTGCTGTCAAAGCTTTTGAAAGAGCCTGTAGTATTAATTAAGAAGTGCAAATAAGAAAATTAAAACGACAATAAACATCAAATAACTAATGCATACCAAGAAACGAAAAAAAAATTATCAATACCTTTAGTGCAGCACGTTTCAAATGTGAGGCTCGGATATATGACTTGACCAACTTATAGATTAGTATATCCAAAGGAACAGAAAAATTTTCTAGTCTCAGCCAAGGATGAACTGCAAGTATTATGCACAGAATTTGGTAAAAATCATGTAGTGTTTTTGTATATAGATAACTGCTCAAACAAAAACATAAGGGACGTTTGGCAAAATAAGCAGAAATGCAGAATAGGTAGCTTTCGACTTATAAGGCTGAAATGGCTGTTTAATCAAATGCTTTTGCTTTCAGAAAATTCAGTATATTCAACCATTTCAGGTGAATTCTCTTCCTACACAGGCTCATAATCTAAGAAGATTCGTCAACTCACTTAGTGCTTGTGCAGCACTCATTCTCTTTCTATGATCTTTATTCAAAAGTCTTCTCACAAAATCTTTGGCTTCTGCTGATACACCTGGCCAAGGAGCATCCGCAAAATTAGGATCTGCTCGCAGTACTGAGCGGAAGATTCCAGACTCTGTGCGTGCCCAAAAAGGTCTGCTTCCACATAACAGGATATAGGTTATGACACCAATACTCCACATATCTGCTTCAACATTGTATGATCTATGTAGTACTTCAGGTGCAACGTAGTATGCACTCCCAACAATATCATTGAGACGTTGATCTGCACATGTTTAAGAATGTGTGGTTTTCCATTTTCTTACAATAAAGGGAGATGCACAAATGAATGAATGCATTTTAACAAGTTCAAATCAATATAGTGCCACACCATTCACACACCCATAAAAACTGCACAGGCTACTTGGTATTGAAACATAGGGTTTCATTCTCAAAGTTGAACCTATAGGACAAGTAGCTTGAGACCTTATATGTCAGCTTCTATTTTTATGTTAGGCCAGCAAAGAATGACTTATCACGCCCCTAAAATTATGTTTAGACCAATCAATTTTGTACTATTTCTTTTTTTTTGATAAGTTACTCATTTGAGCATAATGACTCTAATATCATATGGGGACTTGACATTTTATATTAGCAGGTCAACCTGATAAGAGAGCTTGCGCAAACCTAATGTGTCAGTTTGTGTGTGTAAATGTTATCTACTTTTATGCAACTTTATATCTACCTTTATGTGTTACTTATAGATTATGTTCCGTTACATCTTACCGAACGCTATCCAAGCTCCTTGCCACAAGCTGCATACTTGTAACAAAAAAAAAAGATAAAGGGGGCAGCCTGGTGCACATAGGAATCCCCGCAAGGCAAGGGTCCAGGGAATGGTCCCACCACAAGGGTGTATAAGGAGCCAGCCTTCCCTTGTCATTTTCACAAGAAGCTGCCCCCAAGATTTGAATATGTGACCTTTCGGTCACGCAGCAACACTGTAAATGGCATGCCAAGTCTAAGAACCAGGCTGAATTTTCATTTATAGTTCCTATAAATTTTATGTCTCCAATAACAACAGCACGTTACCACTCAATGGATCAACTACATTTTGCAAGAGGCAATAGCATTCAAGGAAGAAGATAGATCAACTCCCTAGCACAGACAAGAGCTTGAAGGAGCTAGTATAGTGCAATTAGTACCTGGTTTGATAAAATCTGATAGACCAAAATCGATAACCTTCAGGGGAGCATCTTCATCTCTTTTAGTGAAAAGAAAGTTCTACAAAGAAAACAACATCTTCATCATCACCATCAGCAGCATCTTAATTCCAAATACATTGGGGTCGGTGAATAACTTTCTAAAGAAGGAATAACTAGATGATAACATCATCAATTTTTAGGAGTTGGATTGAAAATATAATGATCACTTAAAATACTCTCTCGGTTCCATAAATAGTGTCTTTTTAGTCCAATGTACAACTGTTTATATTTGGCGAAGTACAAATGTTATCACTTCTAAGTTATAAATTAGACTTTGCTTTTGATACCTTGTTTATGGTTAAACTAAACTGATCGAACTAATATTGTTTCTTACTCTATTTTGGTAAATTTCTTGAAAATCTCGTATTGCACATCATAGGAAATTGCGGCAATAGGAAATTGGAATTGTGAACTCAACGTGCACATCATCAAATATGACTTAAGAAAACCACACTCATAGGAACAAATTGGGCTGCATAGCTCTGAAAGTGTGATAGTTTCATAGTTACAATGGAATGGATGTATATATGGGTTACCTCAGGCTTCAGATCACGATGCACAACACCTTGCAGATGACAAAAGGCTACAACGTTTAATATCTGCAAAATTACTCTCTTGGCATCCTCCTCTGTGTATCTTCCACCTCTGAAATTACAAAATGAAAAAAAATGCACTTAAGCTGAAGAAATCTCTTAGACAAACCATTAACGGTTAAAGAGGAGAAACATTACCTTGATAGTATCCTGTCTAATAGTTCGCCTCCTTCACACAATCTGTACAAAAGACCACACTGAATAAATAGGATGATATTACAATTGTTTCACATAAACTCACACAAAGAAGAAGAGAATTAAATGTTGCACTATAAAGTTGGGTGCAAGTCAGCAACTCATGTATAAATATCAGGCAGCCTGCGTGAACTTAATTGAATCATGCAGTTTGTTCAGACATTTTTAAAAATCTTTATTCCATCCATAGCAATATAGCCTAGGGCTGTTAACGAACCGAGCTTTTATCGAACTATTCGAGCTCGAGCTCGGTTTCGAACCTAACGAGCCGAGCTTAACGAGCTTTCGAACTCGAACCCGAGCTGAGTTTTAAGTTCGAAAAGTTAATCGAGCCGAGCTTGAACATAGTAGTATTCGGCTCGGTTCGAACTCGAGCCTATCGAACACCCTAAAATTTTAAATATAATTTAAATATATTTCAAAATTTAAATATAATTAGTATGAATTTATGAATTCAAATATGATTATTAACGAACCGAATACTTGTCGAAACATTCGAGCACGAGCCTATTAACGAGCATCGCCTAAAATTTTAAATTCAGGCATATTTATCGAGCTTATCGAGCGCTCCGTTCGAACATCGAACGTCTATCAAGCCGAACACGAGCCTCATTTGTAAAGCTCGCCGAGCTTCGAGCTCGAACACGAACACCCTAATTCCTTAACGAGCCAAATTCGAGCTTTGGGTGTTCGGGCTCGGCTCGGCTCGTTAACACCTATACTATAGCCTTGTGAACTTTTTCTTCCTTAACCCTGAAATTTTGTTTGTTTAGTTTAAATGGAAAATAAACTACTAAATTTTTAAATATGCTAAAAGTTAAAATTATTATTTAAAGTCGAAATCCACAAATCCATAGCGAGGAGCCATGGTTAATGATGTGTCCTATACAGGCTATATAAGAAGCAATACATATCTGACTTTGATGGAACTAAAACTTAATATGGTCCCAAACCCAACCAAATCAGTAGCCTTGATGTAGGTACCTTTGATGAATGCACATTCGAAACAAGGTGTCGAGTTGTTAGAGTAATGAAAACAAAATAATGGGGATGTGTACAGCACTACAGCCAAGAGTATGAATGCTTGTGCTATACTGGATAACCGTGAAACAATAAATTAATGACTTTGAGATACTTCTTCTTTAAGGTTACCTTTTAGAATAGAATCATATGTGTTAATAAGTACACTTACTATTTGTCAACAATGAAATAAATTTATTTTGGCTGCTGGTTGAGGTCAAAATTATAGTGGAATCCGCTTCTTCAATAGAACATGAAAATAAAAATTAATTTTCCAACTTATAAACACCGCTAGAAGACAAAGTAAATAAAAATAAGGTTAGAATCTTAACACATATAGGATACAAATGTCACAAATCCTAAAATAGGAGCCTGATGCAAAACCATAACGCAAACATGCAGCATGGATGAATTCACCCGGGTAACAAATGGCTGATCCCGCGTGGGGGAAGAGGATCTACGAGTTACAGGGGAGAAAGATAGGGAAGAAGGGACTGGATTTTATTTTGTCCAGGGACTAAATTTAAGAGGAAAAGAAAAGATGGGTGCTGGGGAGGAGCGGGACCAGGTTAGAGCTCTGGAGGAAGGAGAATTCAAGAAGAGAAAAGCTGTGGATCTTTAGAATTTGGTGGAAGTTCAGGTCCATATAAAGGTTGATGGGGCGGCCCAAAAAACGGCTCGGCGGCGGTGCTTCTGGAACCGCACCGCCTAGAATAATGAGAGTACACATGAATGAGATGTTTCGTGTGGGGGTGCCTGGCCAACCCTTTCTCCCTTCTCGGTGGCTGGTAAAACCGAGATGTTTGAATTCATTTGATGCTTTTCTTTTAAGAATAATTTATCTTTTCCTGCTTATCGTTTTAGTAGCAAGTTCAGTAGTTCTATTAGATTATACTACATAGTTGCGAGATTAGAGAATTTGATTGGTCCTTGGGGGCTAGTAGATTCTATGTCTCATCTGTAATCTTGGACTATTGTAATGGTTTATCTCTTGTTACGTTTATTATCAATAAATATGTTTCCTTTTTGCAAACAAAAAACAAAAACCAATTTTAGGGGACAATGTGATTCATGAAAAGATGACAGGTAAGATGAGAGTTAACAAAAAGGCATACTCCATCACAATGTAGACGTTTTGAGCATCCTCACATGCATCATAAAACTTAATCAAATTATCATGTCCAGATAACGCTTTTAAAATTTTCACTTCCCTACGAACATCTTCAATAGATATGGCAGTTGTCATCTGCATAAACCAAGACCAAACATTACAACTAAGAATGAAAATCAGCACCCATTAGAATGGCAAATAAAGAAGTACTGCCAATTTGAAAGTTCTTTCTTTCTTTTTTAATCCCAAAGGGAGCACAAAATGGTTATCAACAGTTGAAGGATCAGCCTTCTTAGTTTGAATATGTGGGGATACAATGTTCATTAACACTAATAAAGATTAATTTGCAGCGAGCACATTTTGATGATTTATCTTCCAAGAAGGCTCAATTCAATTCATTTTACAGCAGTTCAACTAGAGAAGAAGCAGAAACATGATATTATATGCCACAAAATGGAAAATTTAAATAAATTAAATGCACATACCACTTACCTTTGCTTTGGAAATGATCTTCACAGCTACAGGTTGATTCTTGAGCTCTCCCTTTTTACCTTTAGCCAGACAAGTATGACCGAAATGCCCACGACCCACCTCTTTCCCCAGCTCATACTTGGACGCGAAGTTTTTGGCATACCCGAAACTCTTATCAAGCTGCCTCTCTCCTCCTCCGCCTCCATTTTCCTCCGGAATTGGCCCGTCCCTTGGTCTAGTTGAAGCGGGAGCCTGCCGCTTCAGCAGAGCCGACATTATAGGCTTCGCAGGAGATGGGGGAGGGAATGGCCACTTGAATTTCCTCCTCGGAGTTGCAGCCGGAGAAGGAGAGGGACCGATGCCAGCCGGGTAGGGGCTCTGCCATGGACTGGCGGTGAAGGAATAAGCCGGAGTGTTCTTGCTGGAATGACTCTCATCGATCCCATTCGTGGAGGAATGTTGAAAAGGTGCCGGGGAAGTAGGCGGTTTGGGACGCTGGCCGTCCCCGGCGGCAGCTGCAGTGGTGACGACGCCACCTGCCGGTGTGACGACGCCGTCTTCGGTGACGACCTTGCTGCAACAGTGCCCCATAAACTCAGAAAGTTGCTCCGATCACGACGGGTCAACGTCTACTCATCACACGGCGAAGAAGTGAAGGGAGAACTCTGATACAGACCTAACGCCGGCCAAAGAAATTTATTAGCTATATATACGGGTACATGTCCGCATCTCTCAGTCAGCAAATGAGTAAATCCTCCGTTAATTTTTCCCTTATATTTGGAAAACACTTCAAATTATTACAAATAGAGTGGAGCTAGTGTACAAAAGTTGTACACAAAAGTTGTACATTTGTCTGTCCAGCGCAAATAAATTCTCTTTCCGGAGGTGAGTTGTCGGTGGACAGACAAGTGTATAACTTTTGTGTACAACTTTTGTGTACACCAAGCATTTTTCTTTTGGAGTACCATATGTTTTCTTTTGAACTGTTTTCAGTCCCAGACCAGACCCGACCAGATCAGACCAGACCAGATTTCCGTTGTTATAAAATACATAGAGACCAGACGTTTATCAGACCAGCAAATTTTAGTCCAAAAGAAAACATTCTAAGAATGTTTTCTTTTGGACTGCAATTTGCTAGTCTGGTCTATTCAAGTCTGGTCTGGTCTGAACTAATCTGGTTTGGTAATGTCTGATCTTCATGTATTTATAACAATGAAAGTCTGATCTAGTCTATTTAAGTATGTTTAAGTCTGATTTGGCCTCGTCTGAAACCGAAACAGTCGAAAAGAAAACATCATAACTCATTAATATTTTATATCTCATTAAATTTACTTAGTAATGATAAAAGTAACTAAGGAATAAAAAGTAGGGACAGGTTGACTTTGCACCCCATGTTTTGAGTGATACTTGACTTCGCACCCCTTTTACAAAATCATTAATGTATGTACCCCAATTCACTATAAAATCATTTGAGTTTGCACCTCATTCCTTCACATTTTTTGGGTTGATGGGTGCATACATTAATGATATTGAAAATGGTGTGCAAAGTCTAATATCACCCAAAATATGGGGTGCAAACTCAAATTCTTCCTATAAAGTAATAGAATAGCCTAAGTTTACACTAGACTAAAACATACAATTGAATGACCTTTAATGACTAAACAAATCTACTAATCACGCATCTATATAATCTAATCTAATATCATTGTTAAACTTACTATTATAATGATAAAAGAAATAAAACAAATTATCCCAATTAGAAAAGAAATAATTAAAATCAAGAATCCCGGTTTGACCAACCACCTCTAAGGAAACACTCCCAGTCTCAAGTCGTGTCAGAGTTACAAGCAGTGCTATTATGAGAGCAACGCCTCCTTGCTGTTTTTTTGGAACATCGTCGTCTACCTCCATATTTGCCTGAATCTTCACCTTTTCATTTAGACACACTGCTCTTCTATTCCTGCATTCTCCGCCCTTCAAAGAAGCTCTACTCTGATCTTGTTGTTGGTCCTGATTAAATATATGGAGAGACAGTGTAGAGGTGGAGTGAATAGGCTATTTCAGATTTCTGTTTTGATTGACGGAGTTTGTCCGTCTAATAGAGTTCAGACTAAATCAGGGCAGATTTAGTCCCGCAACCGAATAGTCTAAATATGATCGTGGGAACTGGGAAGCCTGGCCTGGAAACACTCTAAGGCAGATTTCCCTCTAAATCTCTTGATTCAAATCTGTCGAGTGACAGAGTTTGCACTATTGAGAGTTGGTTCCTCGTTCAAGAAATTAAGAGCACTAGGTCAATGACACTAGAGATTTTAATAGTGGTTCTACAAACAATGCATTCTTCTAGTCCATTTTTCACCAAGCGCAAGTAATGCACAATTACAAGCTTATCTGTATCTCCTAAAAATCTCTTGACGTCATCTTCAAAAGTAGTCTCCTTGATGACTGGCTTGTTCGCTTAACTCTTGGAAGTATCCCTACTTCACTCTAGCTACTTTGGCGCCCCTTCTTTTTCCAAAAATATCCTTTGTTTAGAAAAAGATTATTCTGTATGTGGGTTATGAATATCATGACAATCAGATAAATAAATTAACAGAGAGTAGATGTGTAGAAATACATCACTTTCCAGATCAGTTCTTAACAAATACATCACTGTCAGTTTAGATGGTAATAACTTTGGGGGGTTCTTTAGAATTTTTTCGGGCGAGGATTCTTTGTTTATACCGGAGGGCAAAATTGGAGTTGGTTTCACTAGATTTATTGCCGGTCTCTCACATACTATTACCAAACTGAGGGAATCATCTCCCCAACAGGCCGATTCACAAAAAAATTGAATGAGGTTGGTAGTTCAGATTTCGAGATTATTAATCTCGTTATTGATCGTATGGACGGAAATTATTTAGACACTAAGGAGTTCACTATCTCAGATGCCTTAGTACAAGCTGATTTAGTATATTCTGGAAATATGATCGATACTTTGAGCTTTCCGGTTACAACTACTTCATTTGAGTCTTCTCACATTTGTGCCGCATTAGAGTCCTTTGTTTCAGAGCTGAAATTATTCCTCTAGGATACAATGAACTCAGGTGATGCTAATCTATCAACATTTCTATCCAAAGAATATGAGCGTATCTTTAAACACCTATCTGAAACCCAATGACTAAATAGTGAACAATCATATAAAGAGGTGCTTGCAGATGACCAACAGGATACTACAAAAAGGGACATTGTCAAGAGAGGTGCTAAGCGGGGAATTGGAGTCAGAGCAACCAAAATAGATTGGGTTTTTATCACTCGGACTATTCAGGCGGTAAAGATCAGGAGGCCGACTCCTCGCGGGAGTTTTTCTTAGGTCACACTTCGGAGAATGAAAAGCGGGCTCCTAATTAATTACAGGAATGATAAATGGATCAATGACGAGTTCAGAAAATGTTACAAAGAGGTTTTCAACAATACGAGTTCAGAAAAGCGGGCTCCTAATTAATTACAGGAATTATAATTAATTACAGGAATGATAAGTACAGGTTTTTTTGAGTTCAAAAATTGTTACAAAAAACTGGTTTTCAAAGAGGTTTCTTAGTGAAAATGTGGTTCACGAAACTTGGAGAAAATGAGGTTTCTTTCTCGGATACGAATTGTGGGTTATGAATATTACGACAATCATATAAATAAATAGAATAACACAAAGTAGATGAGCAGAAATGAATGCTTATTCAATAGGATAAGGATGAGCGAGAAGTTAAAAATTGAGTATTCAATGCTACAGTCAAAGTGCGACTCTCAGCTATTTGGAATGATGATACGGATGCCTTCGTTAATTGTTTAATCGTTAAATTTTCGAAAGACAATCCCTTATATATGTAGTAACTAAAGGTTGGGCTTCCGTATTACATTAGGTTACCAGGCCCAAATACAAAGCTGGCCCGACCAAATAACCAATCTTCTATTACACAAATATAACAAATGAATTTGTACACAATAAAATAATACTCAACATTTAGAGTATGCAGATGAAACTCTTAGAGTGTTTGAAAGTTTCAGATGAACTTTGTTAAGGATGGGTTTGAAGATATGCGATAATATTCTCTCAGTCCCGCATTTGAATTTGTGTGTTCAGATTTCACTGATGTTCTCGGAAATTCAAATTGTTAAGCTTTGGGTTCATTGTTCATATGTTCTTCAAAGTATATCATTTATATATATTGTTGTAGTATTCTCATGGGAGTGAAGAAGATCAAACAAACTCATTTAATGTTCGTCCTATTGACTTGACTTGTCAGTCCAAGATTCTTGATCATTCCTTATATTGGGTTATTTTAATTGATCTTGTGATCTGGGGTCAACCAATCATTTGGAATTTTGTGGTAACAGATAAATAGCATTTAATGCGTTTGTTCTTCCATTAAGAGGCCCATCCACGTTAGTGGGTCTGTTAGTTTTACTTAACATGCATTTTAACCTAATAGACTTTGTTGCATATTGCCTTCTCTGCTTCTGTAGTCGATCTCTAACTTAGCCCTTTTCTGCTAGGCCAAGTTTGTTCCCAACGTATTTGCCTTAAGAACTTTGCTTCTGGTAGACTTGAGCGAACGCCAATTCATGCAAGGTTAATGCTTTACAACTATTTAAGGAGTACTCTAAGTTCCTAATTACACATCACCATCAAAATATAGAGACAATTTATTTCTTACACTTTCTCCTCCGATACACTCAGTATCTCCTTTCTTCCGGAAGTCAACCCCTCAACTAAATAAAATCCAGCCTCTTCTTCTCTAGTTTGTTTTGCTACCAATTGTTTCGGTTGTCATCCTCTTCATTGTAAGTCGCGGGTCATCTTCATCCACTTGAAATGGGTCATTTATTTACTGGATGTATCCCTTCATAGCGCATATCCTCTCGTATCCAAGAACCATAAGGCTTCCCCCGAATCAAAGGCCCCCGAGTGGTTATTTGAGGGCGCGGGGCAAAAGCAGTTTGCATGTCCTAACACCCCTAAATAAAGAAAAAATTGAGAAGCCTCTCAATTTAAAAACTTGTCCAGAACCAATTGTCATCCTCTTGGTGATCTGCGTCCTTCTCTACAGTGTGTTCTTGATGTTAATTAAAACTCTTATGCGAATATATGATTAACTAGCTCCACCCAGTATCCTTTCTTCAATCAGCAACAGCCTCCCTACATAATTGCCAATATGTTTAGCCACCTTTCCATCAAGAAGCCTAGAGGCAAACTGTGAACCTTATTAATCCATAATTCTGAAATCATCAAGTTCCACCTCCAAAAGTCTATATATAGTCGCTTCAATAGGTTACCAAAAAGTAGTGTTTATGCACTACTAAAAATCATATCATGCCGTTACCCTAGTTCATGTCCCAACCCCCTACCTTAGGCCCTGTCGTAACTCCACCCCTGCCCCTCACCCTAATTGTCACCCCATAAACCCTAGCCACCACGACATCATTGAAGATGAAGTCCTACGTCATGTGAAACCCTAGCGTTGTCTACCCCATATAACCCTAGTCGTCTCCCACCCCCTAAAACACTAGCTGCAGCCCACCCCTCAAACACTAGCCACAACAGCCCTTCGGTAGCCGTCATCGCCCAACCGTGGAAACCACATGCCCTACCGCCGTCCATTGATGTGTGTTTTCTCGCACTTAAAATAGATCGTAATATAGTAGTGTAAGTACGAGCATCGTCTCCACAGGGACGGACAAAAGGGAAATAAGAATTAACTAATTTCAGCGATGAAAAAGAAAATAAAGTAAAATGCGATTGTGCGAGATTGATTGGTGAATTAAAATTAAAGTAATGCGAATGAGCGAATAAAAATAAAGCTTGGTTTCTTTCTAATTAACGACGAAGGGAACAAGGATTGATTCCGGGGTAATCAGATTTATGGCAGAACAGGCCCAATTACATGAAATTAATTTAATTGAGCCTAGCTAATCATTACTAAGTTCTTACCGCTCTCGCGGCGTAGAGTACAATAATTTAGGGGACCAGGCTGATCTCTCATGCGACAGGATCCTAAATTATTGCCAAAACGAGCGAGCTTACGGTCCCTTAATCGCTACTAATCTCTTCGCGAACGATTAAGTGTGTGTGAATGTGTCCTAGAACAAATTAGATCTCTCTTAATTTATTCTACATGCAATTGTAATTTTAGTCGCGATTCTAGGTTACAACAGATATCAGTTAAATTATTCAAGCACAAATTAAACGACATTCATGCAATTAAACCGACAAGAATCTAGCCATCAATCATGATTAACCCCTTCATCAATCCCAAACCCCTAATTAAACTACTCGCAATTCATAATTGAGGAATCAACAGAATTGAGATGAATAGAAATAATTGTCATTAATTAAAAAGATGAACTTACAAATAATCCCAGGGTCTTGGAGTAAAATTGCGTTAAAATGGTGTTAAATTCGTCCCTAGGCCTCTCCGTAATGTTCGTAACCCTAAAAAAGGGTATGGAGGCCTTATTTATAGAAAACTGAAGAATTTGAGCTGAAATAGGACAAAACGGGGCCAGGCACGACGCCAGGCACGATCGTGCCTGCGAAACATGCGCGCGTCTCGGTTGCAGGCACAACCGTGCCTGTCCAGGACACGATCATGCCTGGTTGGCAATAGCTCTGCGTGCCATCCTCTTCCAGGCACGGTCGTGCCTGGGCTTTTCTTCATCATTTTTCTTCGGTTCTTGCTCCAAATGCTCCCAGATGCCTACGAGGTCGATCCAAATGCTCTTTCTTCATTAGAATTTCGTCGTGAATCTCCCGGTGACCTCCAAGTCTTTCAAATCTTTCTTGAATGCCTTCAAATCCCTCCCGAATGCCTCTCAAGCGCCGATTGTCGGTCTCTAACTTCTTCAATTCAACTCCAATTGCAACGAAACTCGATCCAACGCCTGATAATCACAACTTGAGCTAACATTGAGACTTGCAACGCCTTAAAGCTAGGAAAAACATCAAAATCCGACTCCAACACGCATCAAATGCGTGTCTAATTACGGACTTATCAGATTCCCCCACACTTAAACTTTTGCTTGTCCTCAAGCAAATCGAACAACGGGACTTACGATAATCACCACACAGAATTTAAAACAGTTAGCATGCACACGTAGTTAAAGGGATATTCACAGGACAGACAATCTAAATCAAGAAAATTCTTCCCTAAACTACATCTTTGTACTCAAGCTAAACTGTTTGACACAATTATTCACAACATCCTCAAAGTAATGACAGCATACACAAATAAACTAGTTACCGATCAGAAGGACTTGTGAAGGTGATGGTGAATGGTCAATGGATAACAAGTAACAGCCCTTTTCTTTGAGAGATTGGATTATTCTAACAAAGACTCAATGTATTCAGGAACTTCAGGGCTATTCTTAGGATCAAGGAACTCAGTAGGCCACAATTTAGGAACAATCATTTACACCTATGCAAAGAGTAGACATGGTGTACAACTAAGCTAAACCGTCTCGGCACATTTGTGCTTTGACGTATACTTGAAGTACGCGGAGGACTAAAACTAAATTTTGAGATAGCCTCCAAGTTCATTAGTTAAATTCACTTTCCCTTGTCATGTTGGCACGAGAACGCCGTTTCTTTCAAAAGATACCCAAGTCTCATCTTACGCTTTTTGACCAGGGCTCCCATTCTCTTTTTCGTAAGGCAAGAGGTCTAGCTATATTAATTTTTCACCTTTCGGATTCTCACTAGACATTACCCCATTCTAATCTCAGCCTCACCAAGAAAAATATCAATTAAAATTCATTAATTTAAAAGTGAATCCATGCCTACAATGCAATCCTCGAAAGTATCAAATTCCTAACAGATGACTACTCTTACCCCATTTGGAGCATAGGAGCAGTGCCAAAAACGGCTCCTACCCAAAATTCCCTAACTTAGCAAATTCATCCCTTAATTCCCTAAACATCAAGACTAAGCCAGAAATATTCACGAGTAAGGAAACATGCCATTTGGCTATGGAGCTCAATTAATTGGGTAACAAAGAACGGTCAGACTCAAAATGGCTTCTCCTAAAGGGTCTTATTCAGGTAAATGGAAAAATTATTGATTTATTCAATGGGTGACTAATGCCTTCATCCTTTCAACAACTAAGTTATCATGCAAGCAATTTAAGCCTAAACACTTCAAGGACATTCTAAAAGCATAGTCAAAACGTTAGCCAGTTCACAAAGACACAGTTTAAAGAAAAAATTTCAAAAATTTTGACATGAATTTCCTATGCATATACAACTAATACATGCGCATGCTAACTCTAATTAATCACATGTAACAAGTACTGCCCGAATGCCCAATTCACTCCCCCACACTTGAACTTTGGCATCGCCCTCGATGACCAAATATGCACTATGCACTAGGGGTAAAGAGGAAAGGGTCACGCGTGCTCAAAATTAATTCAAGTCATCATTACACAGCGAGTAAAAAGAGTTATTGAAATTTCCCTATAGCGTTGGTCGGTCTGGAACTAAACTTGGTCTTTGATTGCGCGGCACATCATCCACTAAGCATTCGTTTGAGCTGCAACACATCATTAAACAACAAAGCACATCAATATAAAAAGTTAAGTGTAACAGTGAGAGTGTGAGAGTGTGAGAGTGTTTATGGTACAGTCATCCAACAAAATCAAATACAAAGGTTAGCAGAGGACAATCTAATCAGATCTCTAATACTCAGGAGGGGGCGGGGGCAGATATGCATCAAAGAATGAGCTCCAGCTAGACTCCAAAAAAGTGAGTCGCTCATCAATCTGTGTGTACTGGGACTGGAGCTGTGCATAGTGCATCGCCTGATCCTCCTGCATCTCACGATAAAAGTCCTGCTGCTCAAAACGCATCTGATCAAAACACTCGTGCTGTTTAGTAGAAAGCTGATGATAGACGGCGTCCTGATGCGCATGCATCCCTGCCCAAGAATCGGGAAAAGTGCTGCCGTAGGGGGGTGCATCAAAAGGAACGTCGTGTGCAGCAGCCTCCATCTCCTCATCACTCTCATCGTCGTCATGCTCATCATCATCATCATCATCATCATCGTCATCACCTGCCCAGTGTCCTCCCCCTGCGGCTGCTGGCTGCGCCCGTGCCCTCCTCCTCGCGACTCCAGTGTTGACCGCAGGAAGTCTGGTCAACGGGAGGAAGCTCGAACTCTCCTCCATCCTCTCGAACCGGTCTCCAAAACACATCCCGGTCAGTAGGCGTGTGATGAACGGGCCAAAAACTGATGTGTGTTTTCTCGCACTTAAAATAGATCGTAATATAGTAGTGTAAGTACGAGTATCGTCTCCACAGGGACGGACAAAAGGGAAATAAGAATTAACTAATTTCAGCGATGAAAAAGAAAATACAGTAAAATGTGATTGTGCGAGATTGATTGGTGAATTAAAATTAAACTAATGCGAATGAGCGAATAAAAATAAAGCTTGGTTTCTTTCTAATTAACAACGAAGGGAACAGGGATTGATTTCGGGATAATCAGATTTCTGGCAGAACAGGCCCAATTACATGAAATTAATTTAATTGAGCCTGGCTAATCATTACTAAGTTCTTACCGCTCTCGCGACGTAGAGTACAATAATTTAGGGGACCAGACTGATCTCTCATGCGACGGGATCCTAAATTATTGCCACAACGAGCGAGCTTACGGCCCCTTAATCGCTACTAATCTCTTAGCGAACGATTAAGTGTGTGTGAATGTGTCCTAGAACAAATTAGATCTCTCTTAATTTATTCTACATGCAATTGTAATTCTAGTCGCGCTTCTAGGTTACAACAGATATCAGTTAAATTATTCAAACTCAAATTAAACGGCATTCATGCAATTAAACCGACAAGAATCTAGCCATCAATCATGATTAACCCCTTTATCAATCCCAAACCCCTAATTAAACTACTCACAATTCATAATTGAAGAATCAACAGAATTGGGATGAATAGAAATAATTGTCATTAATTAAAAAGATGAACTTACAAATTATCACAAGGTCTTGGAGTAAAATTGCATTAAAACGGTGTTAAATTCGTCCCTAGGCCTCTCCGTAATGTTCGTAACCCTAAAAAAGGGTATGGATGCCTTATTTATAGAAAACAGGAGAATTTGAGCTGAAATAGGACAAAACGGGGCCATGCACAACGCCAGGCACGATCGTGCCTGCAGAGCATGCGCGCGTCTCGGTTGCAGGCACCATCGTGCCTGGCCAGGACACGATCGTGCCTGGCTGGCAGTAGCTCTGCGTGCCATCCTCTTCCAGGCACGGACGTGTCTGGGCTTTTCTTTATCATTTTTCTTCGTTTCTTGCTCCAAATGCTCCCGGATGCCTACGAGTCGATCCAAATGCTCTTTCTTCATTAGAATTTCGTCGTGAATCTCCCGGTGACCTCCAAATCTCTCAAATCTTTCTTGAATGCCTTCAAATCCCTCCTGAATGCCTCTCAAGCACCGATTGCCGGTCTCTAACTTCTTCAATTCAACTCCAATTGCAACGAAACTCGATCTAACGCCTGATAATCACAACTTGAGCTAACATTGAGACTTGCAACGCCTTAAAGCTAGGAAAAACATCAAAATCCGACTCCAACACGCATCAAATGTGTGTCTAATTACAGACTTATCATCCATCGAGGAAAGAGATGTTTCCACCACCATCTCCTTTATTAAAATTACATCTACTCTTAAATAAGTTTTAGAAGCAAATCTCTTTCTATCCGTAAAATGCGTTCAGTCTGTTCACTTTATGAGAAGGCCGGGCCAATCGCACCTTTAGTCCCTGAAATAATCACCATATTGAAAATGTGAGACCCGTGTTCCCCAGTTTGTAAATGACATCCAATAATTGTCCTTTGAGGAGTGAAATGTACAATGTGAGCAAGGAATACATTTCACCCTTCAAAGGATCACATTTACAGTAATTTGGACAATTGAGGGGTGACATTTACAATCTCAAAAATACGGGTCTGACATTTCAATATGGTGACTATTTCACAACTAAAAATGCGATTATCCCTTATGAGAATTATAGTTTTCTTTAGAAAAAAAATGTAAGAACCAACTAAACGATTTTACATGTTTTTTTATTAGAATCCGGTAGAATTTAACCCCTGCACCCCTACACTCCTACGCAGAGTATTCCGTATATTTTAACCAGAACTTCGCCTCTTCTAAAGTCCAAACCTAGGTAGAGTCTGAGATGGGAGGCTAAATCCTGCTGGTGTTATCCCAAATTCCCAATCACTTTCCTAGCTGTTAACTTATCTTTGGGGGTGTCCTCAACCTAGATTTTAAAGAATTTCTAAAGATTGTACTCCCTCCGTCCCATTTATTTTGTCCCATTTTACCTTTTCGGGAAGTCCCACTTATATTGTCTCATACCATATTTGGCAAAGTTTGTGTGGCTCTAAATCATTCTTAGTTTATTCTTACTTTATCAATTAATATCAACCACACAAACCCACTTTTCTTAATAACCGTGTCACCCTCTTCCGGGACAATATAAATGGGACGGAGGGAGTAAATCTTATTGATTTTAAAATAATTCTAGAGATTCCATTGATTTTAATAGAATCTTATGGAATTCTATATCATAGAATTGTATAGATTTCAATCGATTTTAACAAATTAGCTATATCCTTTCCAAAGAGCAGCCACGTACTAACGCGGGCTATGCAGCATACACCATCCCTTTAGCGATGCTAGTGGTTTCAATTCGCCGTATTCCCCTACACAATCCCTACACACACCCTCAGTATGCCAATCCATTTAGGAGCACCCGTGAGATTGAGACAGTGAAAAGAGAGAGCACGTATGAAAGGTGGAGCTGCCTGGGTGTGGTATAGAGATTATTTGAGTTACATTTTGGGGTAAATTGAGTGGGGTGTAGACTGGTTCACACTCACGATGAAGGGTGGAGTTGCATATGGAAGATTTGAACGATGGATTAGGAAATCCGAGGGTTAGGGGTGAGATTGTGTTGGATTGAGTTGTTCTATTATTTGGCATAGAAATCCATCAAAATCTTTTAAAATTCATAAAATAGATAGTTAGTGAAATCCATAAAATGTTTGAGGATACCTGGATTTTTAAAGACTCCATGAAAATCCAAATTGAGGATAACCAGATTTTAATGGAAATCTAAACTCTATTAAAATCCATCAGAATACGTGTTGGGGACACCCCCTTCATCTTTTTAATTGAGCTCTATAAAAAGACGGAAACCCTTCTTGCGATTTTGTTCGTCTGGCGTCTCGGCTCATCTCTGCCAGACTGCCACCTTTACTCAGCGGTTCAGACCGCCCTAAGATTCCGAGCACATCCACCATCGTTCTCTGTAAGCCCTGCCCCTGTGTTTTTGTTGCTTTAGAAAAAACTTACTTTTATATTCAGAACTAGTAGTTCAAATTGGCGCTGTTGGGATTGAAACTTGGCAGTTGTTTTTGGCTTAATATTCAGTTTTCAAAGACATTTGCTTAAGAAAACTTTGAATTTTGGGGGTCTCCTAGTTTTCTGACTTTATAATTGGTTTTTGACATGTAATATCAGATTTTTTTAAATTAAAAAATTTAAATATTTGTAAAATTTCGAAAAAAAAAATAAATAAAAACATGGACAATTTAAGAATCTCAAAGTCTATATTTTTGCATTTTTAGATCAGAAATTGATCTAAATAAGAGTAAAAACGTTTTGAAATTCCAAAATAGGAGTATCATGTTTTTTATTCCCTGAATAGGAGTAAATTTCTGCCAAGTTTGGCATTACAAGGCTTTTAAACGTGTCATTTTCTTCCAAACTTGGCAGATTACTCCTATTCAAGGAATAAAAAACATGATACTCCTATTTTGGAATTTCAAAACGTTTTTACTCCTATTTAGGGAATTCCCTCTTTTTAGATTTATTTACATGTTTACATCGTTTTAAAATTATTTATCTATTTATGAATTAATACTATTTTTATATTATCACATTATCTTTAAAATTTATATAAGCTTTTTAAGATTTATCAATTGGTTTAATTAACTATACTCAGTGATATAACGTTTCATACCAATTCGTAGTGAGAAAAATATTTCTCAAAGGTTAAAATAGTGTGATTGATTGTAGACATTACTCCCACGTATGGTGGGGTAAGGGGGTCAGATGTACGCAGTCTTACCTTGCACTAAAGCGCAAAGAGACTGTTTTCGTATGACCCATAATGAAAATCACGTTGAAAATTGCATGGACTGACTGCTGCTTCATAACAAAGAAGTGCAGAAAGTTTAGTGAGTCATCTGCTTTATTCCATTGAAAATGATGGAAAAGTAAATGTACTAATGTAATACTTTTTTAGTATAGCGATTTAATTGATGAATTGAAAATGGTAGAGGAGTCTGTTTGACTCTGCGCTAAATATTCATAGTACCCTGTATTATATACTGAGTACTCGGTACTCCATATGCAATTTATTTTATCACATCGGCTGATCCCCTCTCCAGTATTGATAAGAAATAATTACATATTTATGACTAAAATATAGTTTGTTTACAAAAATGTTACTAGTGATTAGAGTAGCAATGAAAATATAGCAACTTATGTTCATTTTTTATACTTAAGTTACTATGACATATCATTGTAGTAACTAATAGTCATATTTTTGTAAATACTACGTACTCCCTCCGTCCCTTTTTATTTAGCCAAACACTGTTTTTCAAGTCAAAGTTGTTCAACTTTGACCGATTATATATTTATACACGGTAATATTGATAATATGAAAATTATATGAAAAGGTTCTTTGTTGAATATACTATCATAAAAGTATAAATTTATTAATTTTTACATAAATATATTATTTAAAATAATTGATCAAAATTTATCATATTTGACTGTAAAAGTCAAAGTTGGCTAAATAAAAAGGGACGGAGGTAGTATGTTTTATTTTGGTAATATTTGTGAAAAAAACCCGATAAGAACTATTGATAATGCTGATTGCTGAGCACAGAGAATAACTATTCTTTTCAGAAAATATTTTCAAGATCAATTTATTTTCCTGCAATCAAACAGAACTTAAGATACTAAGAAGGACTTGTTGCAGGTTATATCAACATTTGCTCTTGATAAGTCCGTATTTAGACACGTATTTGATGCGTGTTGGGATTGGATTTTGATGGTTTTCCTAGATTTAAGTTGTTGCAAGTCTTAATTTTAGCTCAAGTTATGTTTAACATGCGTTGGTTCAAGTTTTGTTGCATTTGGAGTCAAAATGAGGAATTTAGAGTTGAACATCGGCACTTGAGGAGCAATCGGGATGATTCGAGATGCATTCGAGAGTGGATTGAGAGCTTTGGAGGTCACCGGGAGGTTCACGATGAAGATTTGATGACAAAAGAGCTCTAGGATTGGCTATGGGATCAAAAGAAGATGAATGAAGCTGGAAAACGACGATCAGGATGACCTTTGGTCAATCGTTCAAGCATATCTCTTTGTATAAGCATCCAATGTACACGATTCAAGTTCCATATGAAAGCCAACTTCAAGGGCTACAAATCATATGAAGACATCATTCCGAGAATCTGAGAGGATCAAGGTGAAAACAGATGATGAAGTCAGATGATCTCTGTTGCGATTTCAGAAAGACACCTTCCACCATTTTAGTAATATCTCTTGATTGGGTGATTCAAATCACATTCGGCAAATCGGGGTGGATAGAGGAGTTCATTATCTACAACTTTCATGAAGGAAGTTTTGTCAAATTCGGAATAGAAAAAAGGCTGAAGAGCACGGACGCACGATCGTGCGTAAAAGGACGCACGATCGTGCGTAAGAGCCAACAACGCGGCAACTAATCTGCCTGCTACGCACGATCGTGCGTGGCAAGGTACGCACGATCGTGCGTACACCCGAGACGCGGATTTCAGCCCTTTTTTAGTCCCAGTTCAGCCCAAACTCATCTGTTTTCTATAAATAAGACCCCCATACCCATATTTTGACGTTACGAACATTACGGAGAGGCCTAGGGACGAATTTAACACCGTTTTTACGCTATTTTCTTCCAAGATCCTGGGATTATTTGTAAGTTCATCTTTTTAATTAATGACAATTATTTCTATTCATCCCAATTCTGTTGATTCTTCAATTATGAATTGTGAGTAGTTTAATTAGGGATTTGGGGTTGATGAAGGGGTTAATCGTGATTGATGGCTAGATTCTTGTCGGTTTAATTGCATGAATGCCGTTTAATTTGTGTTTGAATAATTTAACTGATATCTCTTGTAACCTAGACTGCAGCTAGAATTACAATTGCATGTAGAATAAATTAAGAAAGATCTAATTTGTTCTAGGACACATTCACACACACTTAATCGTTCGCTAAGAGATTAGTAGCGATTAAGGGGCCGTAAGCTCGCTCGTCTTGGCAATAATTTAGGATCCTGTCGCATGAGAGATCAGCCTGGTCCCCTAAATTATTGTACTCTACGCCGCGAGAGCGGTAAGAACTTAGTAATGATTAGCTAGGCTCAATTAAATTAAATTCATGTAATTAGGCCTGATCTGCCAGAAATCTGGTTACCCCGGAATCAATCCCTGTTCCCTTCGTCATTAATTGAGAAGAAACCACTTTTATTTTAATCGTTCATTCGCATTAGTTTAATTTTTATTCAACCAACCAATCTTGCACGACGCATTTTTATTTATTTATTTTTAATCGCTGAATTTAGTTAATTCTTAATTCCCTTTTGTCCGTCCCTGTGGAGACGATACTCGTACTTACACCACTATTCTACAATCTTTTCAAGTGCGAGAAAACTCACATCAGCTCTCCAGAGAGGTCACTAACTGGGTGTAAATGAAGCCCAACAGCAAAGCTCTTCTAGACTTGGAGAGGAATGCCTCATCTTTGGAGTCGAAACTTGTTTTTCGCAATGGATATGAAAACTTCAAGTCCCAAAGAGCCAAAATCAGCCCCTCTGAGAAGACATCCCCAATCCCCCCTATTCATCAAAGCCAATTTCTAGGTAAAGTAAAAGATTTCTTGGGGGTAATATCGGAAGCAAACAAAAAGCTGGAGGTTGATGCAAAAAACAACCCAGAGAACTATGATATAGAAGCTCTAACTGGGGAAGAATCTCAGTTTATTGAGATGGATTTGATGCTTGGTGTGGCAGAGTTACAGAGTAAGGAAGCCATAGCTGCTGCTGAGTCTGCCATAGCCGGTAATCAACCTGTGATGATTCCTCATGAATCCACTAGTAGTGATGATGATGATGATGATTCAAGTGATGATGATTTGGAATGTGAAAGTGAAGAACATTTTCCAGATAACGGGAGAACTGGAAAGCCTACTGAGGAATATTCTGCAAGTAAACCTTCAAGAAATGAGAAGCATTCAAGAAAGAGATCGAAAATTGTTGAGCTTTCTTGAGACCTAGACTGTTTGAGGCTTTGAAATACAAGATAATGATGGAGATTGTATTCCTCTTTTGGGGCAATGCATCTATTCTGATGTCAATCCAAAATCTTCCAAAATCTGATCTATTATGCATATATTCTGATGTCAATCAAAGTTATCTCTAAGAATCGCATAGTCTAATACGAAGTAATTAAGATGCAACATTTTTGTTTTGTTTTTAGATTTGTATTACCAAGATGTCATTAGATGTGCTCTTTTGTTCTATTTTGATGGAAAAGCTATCAGGCACAAGTCTGTATTGTTCAAAAAGTTTGTAAAAATTTCTAGTTTAATGTTTGACATGACAATTTTTAAGAGCTTTTCAAAAATTAAAAGATCTTTTTTGAAATGCTACAGGGAGTAGCATCTGAGAAAAGCTCGTGACTTTTAGTACCAATTAATTCTAACAGCTTGAATACCAAATCGAACTAAATCAAACAATCAGCTTTTTTAAAACAAACAATTACCACCTTTTTTTAAAGATCTTTTCAGTCAGTAAAAGCTAACATTTATCAAAAAGCTCACAAAAGTATCTTTCCAGCTAGTTGTGCCAAACATACCCTAAATTTGGCTAAAGTGATTGGAGTTTATTTTGTCGAAACTGTACCCTGCCCCTTTTAGTTACAATACCCTGCCCCTTTTAGTTACAATAATGCTTGTTGTACACAAGCAGGGGTTAACCCGGTCCCGATTCTGGTCATAGTTCCTCATTTTTAAGTCCGGAACCGACCCAGACTAGTACGGTTCCGGTTCCGGTCCGCCAGTCCGGTTTCTGGCTGGTTCAGGTCTGTTTTTTTTTAAACTGCAATTTACACATTAAAAAAGAAATGTATGTTTATTTGAAACACGACATATTTATAAAGTACAGTTGGGAATAGTTTAAATTTTAAAATTTAAAATATGTGAATTAGGCATGGACCGGTTCCGAGCCGGGCTCCGGGCCGATCCAAACCGGGCTTTTATTTTTTGGGGGTGGGCCCGGAACCAGCCCGGTTTGCAACCAGGCCCGGGCCGGCTCATTTTTTTTTTGCTATTCTAATTAACCCCCGACCCCCCCCTTATCCCCCCCAAACACCCCCCCCCAACCCCCCCCCCCCCCCCAAAAAAAAAAACACCTAGCCCAACCCGGGAAAAACAAAAAAAAATTGAAAAAACAAAAGAAAAAAATTAAATAGGCCCGAACCAAGCCGGGCCCGCCCCGGCCGGTTCCAAAGGAAGGGTAGGCCCGAAACCGGACCGCTCTAACACACCGGGCTGGTCCTAGGCCCGGTTCTCAGGCCGGTTCACCGGGCTGGTCCGGTTCTAAACAGTACCGGGCAGGGTCGGGGCCCGGGTCGGGGCCCCGGTTTCAGTCCATGGCTAATATGAATTAATCGCCAGAGCCGCTTTCGACGTTGGTCTTCGTATCCTCCATGGAAGTGTATAAGTAGGAGTGTATGATTAGGGATTATAAATAATTATATAGTATAATAAGTATATTATAATTATAGTATGAGTATATTACATATGAAAGTGTAAATGTGAATAATGTAGGATTAGAGTTCGAGAATTTGAGAGTAGAGAGAATGGGTAGAAGTAGAATTGTAGGAAAAAATGAATAAAATGGTTAGGTATTTATAGAAGTTTTTTAGGCACCCCTACCCCATCCCAATCCCCCAAACGGCTATTTAGCCGTTACCAGCTGTTCCAAACGGCTAGTTGCCCCTCAAACCCAACCCCAACCCCACCTTATAATAATAATAAAAAGCGGGCCTTAACCGAGACCGGAACCGCCCCATACCCAGTCGGGACTGGGTACCCGGTCCAATATCGGGACCGAAAACTCGATCGGTCTGGTCCCTTACAATAGCGGGCCCAGTTCCAGTCTGGTCCGGGACCGTTGACCAGGCCTGGTTCACCCGTATACACAAGGAGTTATACATTGTGTACACATTTATCAGTCACAACCAATTGATGAAGTGATGTATGGATCTGCCTATGGATACAGACAAGTGTTGTCTGTGTACATAACTACAATACTACATATAACTCTTCCCTGTGCTCACAGACATTATTTTTCGTGCAAAAGTACACTGCCACTCACGTGACAGGGCACAAGGCAATGTTGATGTGCAAACCATTCTCTGTTTGTGTAGTTCCTCTGTGCATGAATAATAATTGTCTGCACACATAAAATACTTTTATGTGATCCATTCTAGATTATTGGAGAGATTTTACCACATAAGGAATAATTGTGATGCTCATAGATAATTGTCAATGTGATCATGCATTTTTAGCTGTTTGTGTTCACATATATTTTAACACGCAAGCAATAGTTATTTGTGTTTCTCACAGACAATAGTTATTAGTGATCTATTTTAGTTGTATGTGCACTCAATTTTAATTGCCTGGATAAACAAAATATGTAATTGTCTATATACTCCAACATTAATAATGTAGTTGTATGTGTGACCAATTTAAATGTAATTTGAAAAAAAATGGAAATATAATAAAAATAGATGGAGCGAGGGAAATATGTCAATTTTATGAAAGTAATAATGAAAACAATTGGATATAAAAAAGTAGAGAAAAAGAGGATGGAGAAGAGAGGAGAAGAAGATCCAGTCTTTGACTGAATATACGAATGAGGATGGAGAGAGAGAGAGAGAGAGAGAGAGAGAGAGAGAGAGAGAGAGAGAGAGAGAGAGAGAGAGAGAGAGAGAGAGAGAGAGAGAGAGAGAGAGAGAGAGAGAGAGAGAGAGGAATGGGATCATAGAAAGATATTTATAGTGTGTATAAAGAGTGTAACTAGACAAGAAATCAAGAATTGTTAAGTATATGCACATGTATAGTTATAGACTTATAGTGAGATAAGTGATTAACTTGTGAATTGACAAGACCTCTCACACACACACATAAGATAGAGAAATAATGCAGAATGTAACACAAGTAATTTTAAGAGTTGTATATGTTTTTGAGTAATTTATGTATGTGCCATCATTAGTTCTCAAGGCTTACTCACATGCAAATCAGGTCCTCTACAAAAAAGTGTAATTTGAGTTTGCACCCCATTTTATGGTTCAAATTACACTTTGCATCCCGTTTTAAAAAAACTTTGTATTTGCACCTCAACCCCATATGAAAAGACAAAAATGCCCCTCCATTAAGATTGGAATGTCCTTCCCCTTTTCTTCCTTGGTCGGGGGGCTTGCTTTCGTAGAGATGCTCCCAGCGCAACTTAATGCCCCAGATATGGAGAATACTCCGAGCATTGGAGGTTTTAAGTGAGAAATTTAAATCCACCTTTAAATCTTCTTATGTATGGTTCACCTACGAGCTCCGCTCTTCAGGCTCTGGACGGTATACCCTTGTGTTATAGACTGAAGAGAAGTGATTGTGATTGGTGTGGATAAAGCAAACGATCGCGGATGGATGGTCAAGTTCTTCTATGTTTATAAGTCTTTCCTTAGGTCAAGGCATCGTATTTCTTGAAGAAAACTAGAGGATTGGTTAGATATATGTATTCACGATGTATTCGTATCTGTATTGATTTCATATTATGTGTGCGATTGCTGCATTTTTTTTTAAATTATGTATTGGTACATCTAGGTGATAAGGATTCGATTCGCTACGTCAAGGACCGGATTCTAAAGAGAAAAGCAGAGTACTGCAAGGTTGTTAATGTTGCGATTTGAATCGTAAAATCGTAGTATTTTACAATTCAAAACACCTAAAGGATTTAACTCGCATCCAAAATCGTTTTTCAACAAATTTCGAAAAAAACGTAATTAAATCGTTTAAAATCGATTGGAATCACAATTTTAAGCAAGTTTAAGCAAGTTTACGATTTTAATTTCACGCTCAGTCCGACTAAATCAGGCCTAGGCTACGACCCAATTCACATCTATCGGCCCGACAACAAACTTCAGACTTTGAGCCTTTGAGACTGCTACTATGCGAGTAGAAGATCAACATTTATAAGATTATTGGGGGAGAGAAATCTTTGTTGTTCCAGTGTGGGACGCCAAACAATTGAGAAGAAGAACAAAATCGAGTAAAATTTAAGCCATAATTGTTCCAGGGAATCCAACTGTAAGGAATAAATGCATTTAGATTTTGATGATGCTAGGTTATTTAGAATATTAGAATATCCCTTTTAGAAATCTTGTATTAGAATTTTTCTTTGTAAGTATTAGTGATAACCGCTTTCGCGGCGTTGTAGTAAAACGGAGTCTAACCTTTCGGTTTTTCCCCGAGTGTCGTGTCTCTTGAGGAATGGCGGAGAAGTTTCTTAATTTAATTTTAGTCACGGGCTATCGCTAATCGTTGGAAGCCTTTTCAATATAGGAAAGTGATTTTGTTCTATATTATGCTAAATTATAACTAGGAGCAAGGTGCAATTTAAAGATTAATGTATAAAGACTGATTATTCAAGGATGCAAATAAGGGCAATGAATTGAGTAATTAGAAATGGATATGTTCTTGGACCTCTTAATTAGGGAAATTAAGACTAAAGTTGGACTAATAATTTCTTTCCTCATAGACAAGAATAGAAACTATCTTCATTAATTTATCCTATTTCTAGGTATCATTAATGTGTTTAAAATGGTTGGCTTAAATTATATCCTAAACCCATAGACAAGGTAGAAATAATTTTCCAATATTTTAATTAATAAAAATAGCCAAATTCATTAACTAGTTAAACTCTTTATTTTAGCAATTGAATTTATTTCTCATAGACAAGATGTAAATCCTTTTCATTAAATTATCCTATTTCTAGGCCTTATTAATGTGCTCAAATATGGTTGGCTTAAATTAATTTCTAATCTCATAGACAAGTTAGAATTAATTTTCCAAGAATTTAATTAATGAAAATGGCTAACTATTATTAATTACTATTTCATCATTTTAAACAACTAGTCCAATTTATTAATTTTAACCCCTAATTTGGTCAACAAGTCAATCCATATTCCTTTACTCAATTCATGCCCTAACAAATTTAGCTACTCATCATCATTTTTGCAATTAACAACATAATGATTAAATTCAACATTAACAAGGAATTAAACATGTATGATAGCAAACATTAAAAACAAATTATATTATTGCACAATAAACTTGTAGGAACTAAAATATAACTTTCTGGAATTTTTCACCAATTTTTGAACCTAAAATCCAATTTTAACAACTAATTGATAATTTTCCCAACTTTAACTAGAAAATGCAAAAAGCAACTAAAAATACTCTAAATTCGTTATAAATTTTATTTTAACTACTGGTAGTGATATAACAATGAATTAAACTGAAATTAAGGCCGAACTAATTTTTTTTCCTTTTTTAAGTATTTATTCTAAATTATGAACTAATATCAAATAATTACCGAAATTAATTAAAAATTACTTCTACTTCGTGAAAAATTAATTTCTTCAGATAAATAACTACCTTGAGGCTAGTGAACAACTATATAATTAATTGGAATGAATTCAACAACAATAACTATTTTATTTAATTTTTGGAAGGAAATGCGAAATACTTGAAAAATAATCTGGAAATTTTCGAAGAACAGATCAAAGAAACAAAGCACAGATTCAGATTCTACACGTTGAGAAGATAAAAATACATATAAAGAACTTACAATTTGGAGCTAAAATGAAGAAGATATGAAGATTTGAAGTTTCTCTCTCTCTAAAACCTTTGGAGCTCGAAAATGGAGGAAGAAAGAGGGTGTTTTGAACTGATTTAGGGTTGGAAGAGGTGTGTCTGAGTTCAGCAAAAATCGGGCAATTTATAGGAAATTTTTCTCCGTAGGCGGCCATCCAGGCGGCCGCCTTCCGCCTCTCTTCGGCCGCCTTCCGTCTAATCGCCGGCAGCGGATCGTGGCCGGTCCCGTCAGCCGTAGGCGGCCACAGAGGGCGGCCGCCTTCCGTCACACATTGGCCGCCTGCCGTCTTTTCATGGTCAAATCGGATCGCGGCGGATCCCGGCGGATCCCGGCCGCCGCAGGCGGTCCAGCAGGCGGCCGCCTGCCGTTCCTGTCTGGCCGCCTGCCGTCAAATCCCACCGGCCAGCGGTTGCTTCGTCGTCTTCTGCCGCAGGCGGTCACCGTAGGCGGCCGCCTTCCGTCCAGTGTCGGCGGCCTACGGTCTTTTCCGAATCCGGTCAAAGTCAAAGTTTGACTTTCCAAAAATACCGTAGGCGGCCGCGAAGGCCATCATTTTGGCCGCCTGCCCGGCCGCCTGTGAGATTATTTGTCCGGCTTGTTCCTTATTTTGTGCTCTTCAATATTGTCTTCTGGACCACTTTGAAATAATGTCTCCTTCTTTCGGTATGATATCATTTGTTGCTCAAATTGGCTCATTTTGTGCTCAATTGACTCGAAATTCCGACAAACATACGATGAATGTGGTTTTCACCTGATTTCATGAAACTTGAACCAAAATATCTAAAACATGCCTTTTCTTTCTATTTTCAATCAAAAATCGCTTAAATTTGATAAGAAAAATAAGTACAAAAATGGACTTATCAATCTCCTCACACTTAAGCGTTGCTTGTCCTCAAGCGACGAATTAGTTGGAAACACACTCAAAAAGGGAAAACATGACTATATCACAATCGAATTGCTATTAAAGAAGTAGAAACAAAAACCTCTCTTTTATTCTCAATTTTTTTTTATTTTAGAAAAATCACCCAAGATATATGAATTTACTATTATTATTACTAAAGAAAACTATTGATTATGTTAAACCACCGATCAATTCCTTATCCCAAGGTTTTCATTATTCTAATTTGGACATTCATCTTGTTCACCATATATATTTTTTTTTTTTTGCTCTTTTTCACTCTTGTTGGCGGTGTTATCCCATGGTAAATGCATATTTCATTCTCACAGACTGTGATTAACGAATGAAACAGAACCCCTTTTCGGAGATGGAATTGTCCTATAACAATGAGTTTTGAAGAGGTTTATTAATAGTAACATTTTTTTTTATGAAAAAAAATGAATGTCCAATTAAAACAAATTCGGCCCTTTACATTCGCAACCAAAAACCCATAACAAATTTAAGTTTTCTAAAAATAATAATAAAAGTGAATTCTTATAATAAGGGTGATTATCTAAACTATTTTGTGATTGATAACAAATTGAGAAATTAATGTTTCATATCAAAATAGTAAAAAGATTGTTCTAAAACAAGGTTTTAACTTTTGAGTGTAAAACGCAACCTCCTCACACTTGAGCTAGACCTCGCCCTCGAGGTCTTCTTTTGAGGCATAAAATTGGCAAATAAAGGCGCATTTTTTTTTTTTTGGTTCTTTCCTCACACTTAAGATTTGAAAAGATTTTGTGAAGAGGAATAATGAAACAGGAGAAAAAATGGTTTTAAAAATCCTTACATCATCCATAGTCAGTTTGTAAGAGCATTCAAGTCAAAAGAGCAGCGCAATGTCCAACCTGAAGAACAAACAAACATGATAAAAATGTTAAGGAAGAAGCAAATCTAAACATCGCCTGTGCCATCCTGGGGGCCATAGTGTGGCCTAAGCCAATCTCTCATCTCATCAATATCTAGCCTCTGGGTCTCTAGCTCCGCCTGCATATCCCGGGTGGCTCTCTCCTGAGCTAATCGAAAGTCTCTGAACTCTCCCAGGGCCGTCTCATGTGCATCTCGCATCTCCTGGAATCCTCTGTCCTGTGCAACCCACATCTCTGAGACTGAGGTCTGTAGACTCCTCATCCCATCCATCATCGCTCTCCAATCTGCGGCGCTAGGCATGTATGAAAAGGGCTCGCTAGATCCCTCATGTCCTGAGGGTCGAGAAGAACTACTCTGCTGGGTCGGCTGCTCAATACCTGGGAGCTCCTGAGTGTTCCGCTTCTTCTTGATCCTCATGTTGGTAAAGGATGAGGATCGAAGAACGCGGATGCTCTCCTGTAAATGTGATAGCCCTGGAATGTCTAGATCTGGGTAGAATGATCTAACGAGGGTAGTGATGAAAGGCCCTGCCTGGATAGTGCGCCGCACAGTCTTCCCCTGGCTCCGGAAGAAACGAGCCATAAGGACAGCCATATTCACCGGGATGCGGTGAATCAAACTCCAAAAGAATAGTATGTCCTTTTTGGACAACCTGTTTGTGTTGTTAGGTCGTCCAAAAAAACCACAAGAAAGTACGAACGAGAGTATGTACCAGTGAGTCTCCCTCCATTTGTTCGAATGGGGGTGCATCCGGAGAAATGATCTGGTGTCTGTGGAGTGTCTGTGCCAGAACTCATCAATGTCAAATGCCTCGGGTAAGCGGGTCGGAAGAGCACGGAACTCCTCAGTCTGTGTGTATGCTGGGGTATAGAGCCCCATCCTCCATCCGAGCTCAGCCACAGTGATGGAGTGCTCCATGCCTAGAATAGTAAACCTCATCCGAGACTCTGACCCAATAACAGCACCCTCCTGCACAGCCTGTCCGTAATGAGTGAACTGAACGGAGCACAGAAACTCCATCGTCAATGGAAGGCTGGCCCTCTCCTGAACGAATAGAATCCTCCGCCATAAAGAGTCTCCTAGCAGGGCATCAATGTCATCCCAGTACCCCCATTCCTCTAGCATCGTCGGGTCCAGGATCATGGGAGGAAGGAGTGTGCGGTATTGCCCCCATGCCTGGAAGCGTCTGCGATCAGCAATAGTAGCAAATGGGATATCAGGCTGAGGTGGCGGGTCTTCCCGTCCTAGTGGTGGCTCCTCGAAAATGGGATCGTCACGTCTTCCTCCAGACATCTGCAAGAAATAAACAAAGTAAAATACTTTTGGGTTAGTTTTTTTTTTTTTTTTTTTTTTTTTTTTTTTTGGTTGGGTTGCCTCCCAATGAGCGCTTCTTTAACGTCACTAGCTTGACGAATGTCCTCCTTCGGTTCAAAATTTTTGGAGATAGAGAATCTCCTTGCTTTTTTCAATTGGGCCGCCATGGTAGAGTTTAAGTTGGTGGCCGTTGACTTTAAAGGGACCCCCATTAGCATCTTCAATCTCAATGGTTCCGTAGGGGTAAGCTTTTATGACCTTGAACGGTCCGGACCATCTTGACTTAAGCTTTCCTGGAAAAAGCTTTAACCGTGAGTTGAATAATAACACTTTATCTCCAGCATTGAAATCACGAGCCTTGATGTGTTGATCATGGTAGAGTTTGGCTCGTTCCTTGTAAAGTTTGGAATTATGAAAAGCTTGCGCTCTCCACTCTTCCAGTTCATTCAGCTGGTAAAATCGTTCCTTCCCTGCAGTATCCAGTTTAAAACAGACATTTTTCATCGCCCAAAGTGCTTTATGCTCGAGTTCGACGGGTAAGTGGCAAGACTTCCCGTATACAAGGCGAAAAGGTGTGGTTCCGATCGGGGGTTTGTAAGCAGTCCGAAATGCCCAAAGAGCGTCGTCAAGTTTAGTCGACCAACCTTTCCTGGTCTAGGCAACAGTTTTCTCCAGAATGGACTTCAAATCCCTGTTAGCGTTCTCCACTTGTCCCTGAGTCTGGGGGTGATACGCTACTCCGCTTCGATGTTGGACTCCATATTTGGCCAAAATTCTGGCCATTGGATCATTGTGGAAATGAGTCCCTCTATCGCTGATCAAAACCCTAGGCACACCAAATCTTGTAAAGAGCTTTTTCAGAAAATTTACGACTACTCGAGAGTCGTTGGTGACGCAGGCTTGGGCTTCAACCCACTTGGAAACATAATCAATGGCCACAAGAATGTATTTGTTTCCTCTTGAGCTTGGGAAAGGTCCAACAAAGTCGATGCCCCAAACATCAAATACCTCACAAGGTAAGATAAAGTGTTGGGGCATCTCATTGCGCCCAGAAATGTTCCCGATTCGTTGACAGTTATCACAAGAGGAAACAAATTCATTAGCATCTTTAAAAATCGTGGGCCAAAAGTACCCACAGTCCAAACCCCGCCTTGCGGTTCTATTCCCTGAAAAGTGGCCCCCAGTAGGACCGCTGTGACAATGCTCCAGAATGTCCTTTGCCTCAGCTTCAGTAACACATCTTCTCACCACCTGGTCAGCACAAATTCGGAATAGATATGGATCATCCCAAAAATAGTGCTTTGCTTCTGATAGGAACCGCCTTTTCATGTGCTTTGTCAGTTCGGTAGGCTCGACTTTACCAACCAGGTAGTTGGCAATGTCGGCATACCACGATGTTTGCCCCTTGGCGGAAATCGCCATCAATCTCTCAGCAGGAAAAAGCTCCTCAATTTCGCATTTTCCGAAAGTTTCTGCTAACTCGGCATCTAACCTCGAGAGGTGGTCAGCTGCCTGATTAGCAGATCCCTTTCGGTCCCTGATTTCAATATCAAATTCCTGCAACAAAAGAACCCAGCGTAACAGTCTAGGCTTAGCATCATGCTTTTGGAGGAGATATCTAATGGCCGAATGGTCGGTATAGATAATAACCTTCGAAAGAATGATGTAAGTCCTAAACTTCTCTAAAGCACAAACAATAGCAAGGAATTCTTTTTCAGTGGTAGTGTAGTTGAGTTGTGGCCCTGACAGAGTTTTGCTAGCGTAGTAGATTGGGTGGAAGTTCTTGTCCTTCCTTTGACCAAGGATGGCCCCCACTACTAAGTCACTAGCATCACACATGAGTTCAAAGGGTAAGCTCCAATCTGGGGCCACAAGCACAGGTGCATTGATCAGTTGTGTTTTAAGTGCTTGGAAAGCATGGTGACATTCATCAGAGAATATAAAAACCGCATCTTTTTCAAGTAACCGGGTGAGAGGTTTTGCGATTTTAGAGAAATCCTTTATAAAACGACGATAAAAGCCCGCGTGTCCTAAGAAGCTGCGGATGGCTTTTACCGTGGTTGGTGGAGGAAGTTTCTCTATCGTCTCAATTTTTGCACGGTCCACCTCTACCCCGTTACTTGATACCTTGTGTCCAAGTACTATACCCTCTTTCACAAGGAAGTTGTAACACCGTCCCCAAATGTATTTACTTTTAAGTGAATAATGTATTGAACCTTATGGAATGGTTAATGAGTATACGAAGTTGTGAAGTTTTATCAACTCTTTTGCGTAAATAGTAAATTCGCACGTGGGGCCCACACCGGGAGCGGGGGCCGCCCGTAATTCCCAAAACCATATATTTTATTTATCTTGGTCAAGATAATATTTATATAGTGGTGGATATTTCATTTGGTCCGTGGAAAGGCCCAGAGTTGACCGATTGGCCAAAGAAGGCCCAGATACCGGTATCGGTAATTTAACGGATAACAGCCCGAAATGAATTTCGGAGACTTATAAATTAAAGTTGGGAGATGTATATTCACTATAAGGGTAATAATGATTGGAAGCACATAATATATTTTATTCGACCCGATGAAATAAAATATATTTGAAAACAGTCCGAAAAATACAACTTTCGGGACCAATTGTACACTTCTAGACAAAAAGGGTTGACCTCCCACATGTGTGGGGGCCAACCCACGTTTTTAGACACCCAAAGTGAAGGGTTGGCCGGCTGGTAGGAGTGGAAATACATGGGGGAGGATTTTGAATTGAAAGAAAAGGCATCAAGGTACATGAGGTGGACCTCCCCACCCACACCCATTTGATCAAAGAGACAAAAACACTCCTCACCCACTCTCTCCCTCATACCTGCGGCCAGCACACACCAAGCAAGAAAAAGGAGTCCTCCATCTTCCTTCCTCCATTGTTGAAGAGAGCTCAACAAGAAAGAATCCCAAGAAAGGGGCTAAGAGTGTTAAAGGTGTGAAAATTAAGGTAATAACCTTATCATAACTTTTTCTCTATTTTTTCTTCCATCATATGAGATATGTATCATATGGAGAATCCTTGAGATTGTTCTACATTCTAAGAGTGTGGAATAATGGGTTGGAGAGTGGTTCTAAGTCCAAGAACGGACTTAGAAGCCAAACCGACAAGTTCACCGGAAAATAACCTTGTAGAGGTTATTTGTATTGATTAAGGTTTTATGATGTTAAAACCTTGTTAGGAACTTGATTAAAGTATTTTTGAGCTTCGCCGGAGTTTCGCCGGAGTTGGTCAAAGTTCGCCGGAATTGGTCAAAGTTCGCCGGAATTAGTCAAAGTTCAACCGGGGAGCGTATAGCGTGCTAAGCTCACTTAAGGTGAGGATGACCGACTATATTGCTTATAATCTTTGGGTTAATTTCATAAGATTTCCTAAATGAATACACAATGTGATTTGCATGGATTATTAATGGTTATTAATGTCTAAATGAAATTACTATTGATTATAAATATAGTTTGCATAACATACAAATTTATTGAATAAATTGTGTATGTTTATATGTTATGAATATGATGGCATGATAGTAGTATCAACCATAAATTTAATTTGTGATAAGTATGCTTTTAATTCATGAGAAGAAGCCATGAAAGAATAAAAGTGATATTCTGATATTAAGGTCAAACTACATATTGAATGAAGAATTACATTGAAATGAGTAAATAACTAGTATTGAAATATTAGTTGGAATTGTAGTTGAATAATGGATGAATGGATCCTAAGAAATTGAATTGTAAAGAATCGGTGATTATTGAGCTGGGCTCTAGACCGATGTAGATAACGGTGATTATTGAGCTGGGCTCTAGACCGTAATAGTTATCGGTGATTATTGAGCTGGGCTCTAGACCGATGTAGATGACGGTGATTATTGAGCTGGGCTCTAGACCGTAATAGTTATCGGTGATTATTGAGCTGGGCTCTAGACCGATGTAGATAACGGTGATTATTGAGCTGGGCTCTAGACCGTAGTAGGTATCGGTGATTATTGAGCTGGGCTCTAGACCGTGGTAAGAAATGATGAAATGACACTAAACGAATAAAGTTAATCATGAGATAATAACCCCCTAGATTGAGGGTCTTGGAAATTTAAACATTGATTATACTTAGTATAGTTGTCATTGTACTTGTCAAATGCTTCCAAGTACTGACCTCCCCTTCACGGGGGAGGCCACCTCACAGTTTCAGGTAGGAGCTGAGCTTGCTACCAGTGCCCGTTGCTCCGGGTGAATTCAAGGAAGGAAGACGTGGTTCGTGCTTCCTCCGTTCCTGTTTTAAAAACATTTAAATTAATGCTCATGGATATTACATTTTGAATAATCATTTGGGGGCTTGTATGCCCATGCTTGCCAAAGTGTGGCACGAACACTTGTATTTAACGTTTCCGCTGCTTTGAATGAATATTTTACATTATGTTTGTTTATGGATGTACTATGTGTGAATGATATCCCAGACGCCTTGTATAGTATGAATGTGTTGGACTGCGGTTGACTATTCGTACTGTACGGCGGATTGTTGACGTGTCCGGATAGGTCCGGGGCGTGACAGAAGTGACATTTCTCCCAACTTAGGGCTAAATGGGTTTCCTTGCGGGTGCGGGGCAACCTTCGGGTGGGGCTCCAAGAGGAAGGAGCTATTGTGATTCAAGAACCCATGTGGAAGCACATGGGAGTCGAGGTGATGGAGGTCCAACCATAAGGATCTCCAAGTACATCAAAGAGGCAAGGGACTTGGGGTGCAAACCGTTCGATGGAACGGGGGACATCTCGGTGGCCGCGCAATGGATCAAGAGGCTGAACGAGGCAACCCTTGACATGCAACTCACCCCCGATTTCAAACTGAGAATCGCGGTGAGGTTACTTGAAGGGTTGGCATCCAAGTGGTGGGATGGAACCAAGGGCAAGTATGGCGGGACTGTTACTTGGGAGGATTTTCGGCAAGAATTCTTTGCCCAATACTACTCCGACTTCGAAGTAAACGCCAAAGTGAGGGAATACACTCTTTTGACCCAAGGGGGTAACATGACGGTGAAAGAACTTGAGCATAAGTTCAGGGACCTTGCCGACCACATACCGGAGTATGCTTGTGATGAAAACCGAATGGTGAATCACTTTTGGGAGGCTTTGGACCTAGAGATACGTGATAGGGCGACTCAATTGCCCAACATGACTTTCAGCCAAGTAGTTGCCCAAGGGTTGAAGGGAGAGAAGCAGTGGGAGGAGAGAAAGAAGAGGGATGCCGAGGAGGCAAAGAAGAGGAAATGGGAGAACCATGGCCCCCAAGGTTCTAATAAGAAGGTGAACCATGGGGGAGGAGGATCATTTAGGGCACCGGCACCGCCGTCTAGGGGAAGCTCAGGCACGGGTGGACAAAACTCGGGCTCGCAAGCCCCAATGATGATTAGGTGCAGGAACTGTAACAGGAACCATGGGGGAAAGTGTCGTGACCCTCCTCGGTGCTACCAATGTGGAGACACGGGGCATATTAAACCAAATTGCCCTCAACTTGGTGGAAACCGAGGGGCGGGATCAAGCGGCGCTACTACGGCGAGTAGGAATCGAACCGGAGCACCCCATGCTAGTACGGGGCAAGGGGGAGCGAGCACAAGCAACACGCCGTCCGTGAATCAAGGAAGGACTCAAGCTAGAGTTTACGCAATGACCGAGGCCGATGCTGGCAGTAATCCCTAGTTCACTCTTGTATTATTCATATACATGTGTGTTATAAGCTTTAGGGAGCATGTGCGGGTCAACCGGGGATGTTTCGGCTCGTTTTTAGCGGTAAAGATGAGTTAAACACGCCCAGGGACGAACCGGCGCCGGCCCGGGCTTGAACCGGCGCCGGCCTAGCGTAAAACGTAGCCAAAACGAAGCTGGCAGTAGCTTACCCGGCGCCGGCCAGGGGGGCAACCCGGCGCCGGCCCGGAAAAAATTTTCCGGAAGTGCTAACCAGTGGCTTACCCGGCGCCGGCCAGGGGGGCAACCCGGCGCCGGTCCGGGGAAGAATTCCTGGTGTTTTGCTCCAGGGGATACCCGGCGCCGGTCCGGGCCATACCCGGCGCCGGTCCGGTGCAATTTTTCACATTTCCGGTTCCAGTAGCTTACCCGGCGCCGGCCAGGTCCATACCCGGCGTCGGTCCAGTGCATTTGTACCTGAAAAATTTTCGTTAAGCCCGTTTCGATCCGGTACGTTGACTAGTGTGTCTTACATGACTTATATATGTAGGAACATTAAAGATCAATGGTAGAAACGCAAGAATTCTCATTGATACCGGGGCACAACGTTCATTCGTGAGTGAAGCGTTTGCCGAAAGTTTAGACGTGCCGTTGATAGAAATGACACAACCCTTGTTGGTCTCGACACCGTTGGGAGACGATGTGGAGAGGAAACACTACTACCCTTCGTGTGAGGTAGAAGTGACGGGTCAACCTTTGACTTGTGACTTCGTACCTCTAAGCATGTTAGAATTCGATGCAATTCTAGGGATGGATTGGCTCGAGAAACATCATGCTCGAGTGGATTGTTATGCCAAGATTTTGGAACTCGAGGACGCTGAGGGAAACGCTCTACGTTTCGAGGGAGATCGAGGAGGGTCTCATAGTTGTATAATATCCGTGATGAGGGCACGGAAGATGATGAAGAAGGGATGCCATGCATACCTTGCTTATGTGGTGGATGAAGCAAAGAAGGAGATTGACATCAACGATGTACGTGTCGTGTGCAAATATCCGGATGTCTTTCCCAAAGACTTGCCGGGGCTTCCACCCGACAGGGAGATCGAATTCGTAATTGAAGTGGAGCCGGGAACCAAACCCATTTCGATTCCTCCTTATCGAATGGCACCGGCCGAGCTTCAAGAGTTGAAGGTTCAACTTCAGGAGCTATTGGACAACGCGTTCATTAGGCCCAGTCATTCACCATGGGGAGCACCCGTACTCTTCGTTAAGAAGAAAGATGGCACACTAAGAATGTGTATAGATTACCGACAGTTGAACAAGGTCACGATCAAGAACAGGTATCCTTTACCGAGAATTGACGACTTGTTTGATCAACTTCGAGGGGCGACAGTATTTTCGAAGATTGATTTGAGGTCGGGGTATCATCAGTTGAAGATAAAGGAGAGTGACATACCTAAGAGTGCATTTCGCACTAGATACGGTCACTACGAGTTTTTGGTGATGTCATTTGGTCTAACCAATGCACCGGCGGCGTTCATGGACATGATGAACTGTGTGTTTAGTGAATACTTAGATCAATTTGTGATAGTATTCATTGACGATATCCTAGTATACTCCAAAAGCGAGGAGGAGCACGAAGACCATTTGAGACTTATACTCGAACGGCTAAGGGAAAAACAACTCTTTGCAAAGTTCTCGAAATGCGAGTTTTGGCTCAAAGAGATTGGGTTTCTCGGGCATGTCGTGTCGGGTTCGGGCATCGCAGTGGATAAGGCCAAGATAGAAGCCATTATGAATTGGGAGAGACCCAAAAATGTGAAAGAGATACGTAGTTTCCTTGGCCTAGCGGGATACTACCGTAAGTTTGTTGAGAAATTTTCCGTATTGGCGTCTCCATTAACAAAGCTCACGAAGAAAGGGGCCAAGTTCATATGGGATGACAATTGTGAGAAAGGCTTTCTCGAACTAAAGAAACAGCTTACGGAAGCACCGGTTCTCGCCCTACCCACACAAGGGATAGGGTATGACATATATAGTGATGCTAGCATCCAAGGGCTTGGATGCGTACTAATGCAAAACGGTCGGGTGATTGCCTATGCTTCTAGACAATTGAAGAAACACGAGGCGAACTACCCTACCCACGATCTAGAGTTGGGGGCGGTAGTGTTTGCACTAAAGATTTGGAGGCATTACCTCTATGGGGAGACATGTCACATTTTTACCAATCATAAGAGTCTGAAGTATGTATTCACTCAGAAAGAGTTGAATATGAGGCAAAGGAGATGGATGGAGTTGATCAAGGACTATGACTTGATCATCGACTATCATCCCGGGAAGGCCAATGTAGTGGCCGATGCACTGAGCAGGAAGGGTACGTCGGGGACGTTACTCACATGTCTACGAACTTTGAGGGCACAAGTGGAGGTGTCCACGAGTGGGGTCCTCATTGCTAGATTCGAGGTTAGGCCTACGTTGCTGAGTGAGATCAGTAGACGTCAGGCCACTGATGAAGAATGTCAGAAGATCCGCGAAAGGATCCTTGAGGGGCCCGTGGAAAACTTTCGGGTACGTAATGACGGTCTTTTACTGTTTAAAGACCGTGTATGCATACCAAAGAGTGAGGAGCTCCAAAAGTCTATACTAGAGGAGGCTCATTCTTCGGCATATGCTATGCATCCAGGGGGTACTAAGATGTACCGAGACTTGAAGGAAAGCTACTGGTGGTCGGGTATGAAGAGGGACATCGCAGAGTACGTGAGTCGATGCCTTACTTGCCAACAAGTTAAGGCAGAGCATCAGCACCCGGCGGGGCTTTTGCAGCCACTGACCATTCCAGAATGGAAGTGGGAGCATGTGACCATGGATTTCGTGGTGGGGCTACCACGAACAGTGAACAACTATGATGCAGTATGGGTAGTGGTTGATAGGCTCACCAAGAGTGCACACTTTTTGCCTATCAACATTACTTATCCCCTTGAAAGATTGGCAAAGCTATACACGGAGGAGATTGTGAGACTTCATGGTGTCCCGATATCCATTGTCTCGGATAGGGATCCCCGATTCACGTCTCGATTTTGGCCCAAGTTTCAAGCATCTTTGGGTACTAAACTGAAGTTTAGCACAGCCTTTCACCCACAGACGGATGGACAATCTGAGAGGGTGATACAGATGTTGGAGGACATGCTTAGGGCATGTGCTCTGGAGTTCCAAGGGAGTTGGGACAAACACTTGGCTCTAGTTGTGTTTGCCTATAACAATAGTCATCAGGCGAGTATTGGCATGCCTCCATACGAGGCATTGTATGGAAGGAAATGCAGAACACCGTTGTGTTGGGACGAGGTTGGCGAGGCCAAGCTTGAGGGGATTGAACTTGTTGAAATCACCAAGGCTAAGGAGAAGGTCATTCAGGATAGACTCAAGGCTGCCCAAGATCGGCAGAAGAGTTATGCCGACAAACGACGAAGGCCATTGGAGTTCGAGGTCGGTGATAAGGTCTTCCTAAGGATTTCTCCTTGGAAGGGTATCATCCGATTTATATCGAGGGGAAAGCTTAACCCCAGATACATTGGTCCATTTGAAATCCTTGAAAGGATAGGGGTTGTGGCATACCGTCTCAAGTTGACGCCGGAACTTGAGAAGATACACGACGTGTTTCATGTATCGATGCTCAAGAAATACGTGAGAGATCCATCTCATATTCTTGAGAAGCCACCGGTGGAGATACGTGAAGATCTACAATATGCAGTGGAACCGGTAAAGATTGTGGGTCAACAGGTGAAGAAACTGAGGAACAAGGAGATTCCTATAGTAAAGGTTCTTTGGAGGAGTGATCGAGTCGAAGAAGAAACCTGGGAGACTGAGGTCTCAATGAGGGAGCAATACCCGTTTCTTTTCGATTAGACACGTGGATTTCGGGGACGAAATCCCAAATAAGGGGGGGTGAACTTGTAACACCGTCCCCAAATGTATTTACTTTTAAGTGAATAATGTATTGAACCTTATGGAATGGTTAATGAGTATACGAAGTTGTGAAGTTTTATCAACTCTTTTGCGTAAATAGTAAATTCGCACGTGGGGCCCACACCGGGAGCGGGGGCCGCCCGTAATTCCCAAAACCATATATTTTATTTATCTTGGTCAAGATAATATTTATATAGTGGTGGATATTTCATTTGGTCCGTGGAAAGGCCCAGAGTTGACCGATTGGCCAAAGAAGGCCCAGATACCGGTATCGGTAATTTAACGGATAACAGCCCGAAATGAATTTCGGAGACTTATAAATTAAAGTTGGGAGATGTATATTCACTATAAGGGTAATAATGATTGGAAGCACATAATATATTTTATTCGACCCGATGAAATAAAATATATTTGAAAACAGTCCGAAAAATACAACTTTCGGGACCAATTGTACACTTCTGGACAAAAAGGGTTGACCTCCCACATGTGTGGGGGCCAACCCACGTTTTTAGACACCCAAAGTGAAGGGTTGGCCGGCTGGTAGGAGTGGAAATACATGGGGGAGGATTTTGAATTGAAAGAAAAGGCATCAAGGTACATGAGGTGGACCTCCCCACCCACACCCATTTGATCAAAGAGACAAAAACACTCCTCACCCACTCTCTCCCTCATACCTGCGGCCAGCACACACCAAGCAAGAAAAAGGAGTCCTCCATCTTCCTTCCTCCATTGTTGAAGAGAGCTCAACAAGAAAGAATCCCAAGAAAGGGGCTAAGAGTGTTAAAGGTGTGAAAATTAAGGTAATAACCTTATCATAACTTTTTCTCTATTTTTTCTTCCATCATATGAGATATGTATCATATGGAGAATCCTTGAGATTGTTCTACATTCTAAGAGTGTGGAATAATGGGTTGGAGAGTGGTTCTAAGTCCAAGAACGGACTTAGAAGCCAAACCGACAAGTTCACCGAAAAATAACCTTGTAGAGGTTATTTGTATTGATTAAGGTTTTATGATGTTAAAACCTTGTTAGGAACTTGATTAAAGTATTTTTGAGCTTCGCCGGAGTTTCGCCGGAGTTGGTCAAAGTTCGCCGGAATTGGTCAAAGTTTGCCGGAATTAGTCAAAGTTCAACCGGGGAGCGTATAGCGTGCTAAGCTCACTTAAGGTGAGGATGACCGACTATATTGCTTATAATCTTTGGGTTAATTTCATAAGATTTCCTAAATGAATACACAATGTGATTTGCATGGATTATTAATGGTTATTAATGTCTAAATGAAATTACTATTGATTATAAATATAGTTTGCATAACATACAAATTTATTGAATAAATTGTGTATGTTTATATGTTATGAATATGATGGCATGATAGTAGTATCAACCATAAATTTCATTTGTGATAAGTATGCTTTTAATTCATGAGAAGAAGCCATGAAAGAATAAAAGTGATATTCTGATATTAAGGTCAAACTACATATTGAATGAAGAATTACATTGAAATGAGTAAATAACTAGTATTGAAATATTAGTTGGAATTGTAGTTGAATAATGGATGAATGGATCCTAAGAAATTGAATTGTAAAGAATCGGTGATTATTGAGCTGGGCTCTAGACCGATGTAGATAACGGTGATTATTGAGCTGGGCTCTAGACCGTAATAGTTATCGGTGATTATTGAGCTGGGCTCTAGACCGATGTAGATGACGGTGATTATTGAGCTGGGCTCTAGACCGTAATAGTTATCGGTGATTATTGAGCTGGGCTCTAGACCGATGTAGATAACGGTGATTATTGAGCTGGGCTCTAGACCGTAGTAGGTATCGGTGATTATTGAGCTGGGCTCTAGACCGATGTAGATGACGGTGATTATTGAGCTGGGCTCTAGACCGTAGTAGGTAACGGTGATTATTGAGCTGGGCTCTAGACCGTGGTAAGAAATGATGAAATGACACTAAACGAATAAAGTTAATCATGAGATAATAACCCCCTAGATTGAGGGTCTTGGAAATTTAAACATTGATTATACTTAGTATAGTTGTCATTGTACTTGTCAAATGCTTCCAAGTACTGACCTCCCCTTCACGGGGAGGCCACCTCACAGTTTCAGGTAGGAGCTGAGCTTGCTACCAGTGCCCGTTGCTCCGGGTGAATTCAAGGAAGGAAGACGTGGTTCGTGCTTCCTCCGTTCCTGTTTTAAAAACATTTAAATTAATGCTCATGGATATTACATTTTGAATAATCATTTGGGGGCTTGTATGCCCATGCTTGCCAAAGTGTGGCACGAACACTTGTATTTAATGTTTCCGCTGCTTTGAATGAATATTTTACATTATGTTTGTTTATGGATGTACTATGTGTGAATGATATCCCAGACGCCTTGTATAATATGAATGTGTTGGACTGCGGTTGACTATTCGTACTGTACGGCGGATTGTTGACGTGTCCGGATAGGTCCGGGGCGTGACAGAAGTGACATTTCTCCCAACTTAGGGCTAAATGGGTTTCCTTGCAGCGGATAAGTACTTTTTCCAGGTTTTCGAGGCATTTTTCAAACGTTTCCCCAAAAATAGAGAAGTCATCCATGAATACCTCCATGAAGTGGCCAATGTATTTTTCAAAAATGGCAATCATGCACCTCATGAAGGTGGCAGGAGCATTACAGAGACCGAAAGACATCCTACGAAAAGCAAAGGTCCCAAAAGGGCATGTAAACGTAGTTTTGTCTTGGTCTTCCGGGTTGACATGGATTTGGAAGTATCCACTCATGCCATCCAGGAAACAGTAGTGACTATGGCCTGCCAACCTCTCTATCAATTGATCGATGAAGGGAAGGGGAAAATGGTCTTTCCGGGTGGCTTCGTTCAGTTTGCGGTAATCGATTACCATTCGCCACCCGGTAACAGTTCGACTGGGTAGAAGTTCGCCCTTTTCATTTTTCATGACGGTCATTCCCCCCTTTTTGGGGACAACATGAATAGGGCTTACCCACTGGCTATCAGAGATGGGGTAAATGATACCCGCATCCAGCAGTTTGACAATCTCGGCACGCACTACTTCCATCATGTTTGGGTTTAAACGTCGTTGTGGTTGGACAACTGGTTTAAACCCTTCCTCAATTTTGATGGTGTGGGTACAAAAGGTGGGGCTAATTCCATTGATGTCCTCAAGTTTCCAAGCAATTGCTTGCTTGTGTGTCTTAAGGACTCCAAGTAATTTCTCCCTTTGTTCCTCACTTAAGTGTGCGGCGATGACGACAGGGCATTTGCCTTCGTCATCCAAGAATGCATATTCTAAGTGGTCGGGCAGTTTCTTTAGTTCGAGGGGGTGGTCGTTTTTCAAGTTTTGTTCATTTTTCTCCCCCTCAAACTCAGTCAATACTTCGTTAGAAGCTTGATCAATCAGCGCATCCTCACAACTCTCACATGCATCACTCACATCACTGTTGGCTTCTTTTAACAGACATGCTTCATCAGTTACATGTCCATTTTCTTCCCCAAACAGATACCCTTCAATAGACTCAAAGGTATCAAGAAAATGACATCCTTGAAAGGAATCTGTGGGGTGTTTCATAACATCTGAGAGTCGGAAAGTGCATAGATCATCTCCGACTCTTAGAGTTAATGAGCCGTCAGTGACATCAATCAAGGCCCTGGCGGTAGCCAGAAAGGGCCTTCCCAGAATAAGAGGTGTTTCTCTATCCTCTTCCATGTCCATTACTACAAAGTCGACTGGGAAAATGAATTTGTCAACCTTGACCAAGACGTCTTCAACAATTCCTTTCGGATATTTGACTGAGCGATCAGCCAGTTGAAGACACATCCTGGTGGGTTTCATTTCCCCAAGTCCTAGCTTTTCGACTATAGAGGAAGGCATCAGATTGATACTTGCTGATAAGTCCATTTTTGTACTTATTTTTCTTATCAAATTTAAGCGATTTTTGATTAAAAATAGAAAGAAAAGGCATGTTTTAGATATTTTGGTTCAAGTTTCATGAAATCAGGTGAAAACCACATTCATCGTATGTTTGTCGGAATTTCGAGTCAATTGAGCACAAAATGAGCCAATTTGAGCAACAAATGATATCATACCGAAAGAAGGAGACATTATTTCAAAGTGGTCCAGAAGACAATATTGAAGAGTACAAAATAAGGAACAAGCCGGACAAATAATCTCACAGGCGGCCGGGCAGGCGGCCAAAATGAAGGCCTTCGCGGCCGCCTACGGTATTTTTGGAAAGTCAAACTTTGACTTTGACCGGATTCGGAAAAGACCGTAGGCCGCCGACACTGGACGGAAGGCGGCCGCCTACGGTGACCGCCTGCGGCAGAAGACGACGAAGCAACCGCCGGCCGGTGGGATTTGACGGCAGGCGGCCAGACAGGAACGGCAGGCGGCCGCCTGCTGGACCGCCTGCGGCGGCCGGGATCCGCCGGGATCCGCCGCGATCCGATTTGACCATGAAAAGACGGCAGGCGGCCAATGTGTGACGGAAGGCGGCCGCCCTCTGTGGCCGCCTACGGCTGACGGGACCGGCCACGATCCGCTGCCGGCGATTAGACGGAAGGCGGCCGAAGAGAGGCGGAAGGCGGCCGCCTGGATGGCCGCCTACGGAGAACAATTTCCTATAAATTGCCCGATTTTTGCTGAACTCAAACACACCAATTTCAAGCCCAAATCAGATCAAAAAGGGCGTCTTCTTCCTCCTCAAAGCTCGGATTTCCACCATTGTTGCACCTTCAACTTCAATCTTTCATATCTTTCTCATTTTAGCTCCAAATTGTGAGTTCTTTATATGTATTTTCATCCTTTCAATGAGTAGAATCTGAATCTGTACTTAGTTTTTTCTATCTGTGCTTCTAAAATTTCCAGAAAATTATTCCACTATTTCGCATTTTCTTCTTAAATTTGAATAAAATAGTTGTTGACATTAAATCCATTCCAATTAATTATATAGTTGTTTACTAGCCTCAAGGTAGTTATTTATCAAAACAAAGTTAATTTTTACGAAGTAGAAGTAAATTTTAATTAATTCCGGCATTTAGTTGTTATTATTGCATAAATTAAATTAAATACTCAAAAAAGGCAAAAAATTAGTTTCTGTCCTAATTCCAGTTTAATTCACAGTAATATCACTCCTAGTAGTCAATATAAAATTTAGAACGAATTTAGAATATTTGTAGTTGCTTTTTTTGTATTTTCTAGTTAATATTGGGAAAATTATCAATTAGTTGTTAAAATTGGATTTTAGGTTATAAAATTCGGGAAAAATTCCATAAGGTGATATTTTAGTTCTACAAGTTTATTTTGGCAGAATATTATTTTTGTTTAATTTTCGCTATTATACATGCTTAATTCCTTGTTAATGTTGAATTTATTCATTGTATTGTTAAATGAAAAAATGATGTTTATTAGCTAAATTTGTTTTGGGCATGAATTGACTAAAGGAATATGGATTGACTTGCTGACCAAAAATTAGGGATTAAAATTAATAATTTGGACTAGTTGTTTGAAATGATGAAATAGTAATTACTAATTGTTAGCCATATTCATTAATTAAATTCTTGGAAAATTATTTCTAACTTGTCTATGAGATTATAAAATAATTTAAGCCAACCATATTCAAGCACATTAATAAGGCCTAGAAATAGGATAATTTAATGAAAGGGATTTACATCTTGTCTATGAGAGATAAATTCAATTGCTTAAATAATGAGTTTAACTAGTTAATGAATTTGGCTATTTTTATTAATTAAAATATTGGAGAATTATTTCTACCTTGTCTATGAGGTTAGAATTTAATTCAAGCCAACCATTTTGAACACATTAATGACACCTAGAAATAGGATAAATTAATGAAAATAGTTTCTATTCTTGTCTATGAGGAAAGAAATTATTAGTCCAATTTTAGTTTTAATTTCCCTAATTACTAGGTCCAAGAATATATCCATTTCTAATTACTCAATTCATTGCCCTTATTTGCATCAATCCATTTAAGTTAAATATTATATTTTTTTTTTCCTTTAGTCTATTTTTGAGCCATCATTAGTATTTGCACAATTTAATTTGCTTTCTTTTCCAAAAAGTAGTTTAGAAAATCAATCAAAAGTTTTAATTGGAAAGCTTCCAATAATTTGCGATAACCTGTGACTGGACTTAAAATCAAGAAGCTCCTCCGCCATTCCTCGAGAGACACGATACTCGGGGAAAAACCGAAAGGTTAGACTTCGTTTTACTACAACGCCGCGAAAGCGGTTATCAAATGGCGCCGTTGCCGGGGAATGGCACGGTGATTTCTTGATTTTGACTTAAGCATGGGCGAATTCAAGTTAGGGAGACTTTCTTTTTCTTTTTTGTTTTGTTCTCACGTGTTTGCTTGAGATTTCCTCATGGATTACTCAAGTGAACGCTTTCATTCTCAACCACCATATCACTATCCATACTATGAACAACAAAGTTTTCAAAATAATCAAAATGAAGGATGCTATGGACAAGGTTATGAGGATAACAATCAATGGTGCGAAAATCCGCCTTTAGGGTATGGAGATTACCAATTTCAAGATAACTATTTTCACCAAGGGCAAAACTTTGAAGGCTATGATGATTTTTCCTATCAAGTTAATTATCATGATGATTTTAATTATCATGAAAATTACCACGAAAGGATAGAAAATCATTACACCAGCACAAACGAGTACTCCTTCGAGAATGACTCTGGAATTTCACCTTATCCTCAACACGAGCTCGAAGAGTTAAAATCATCCTTACTTGATTTTGTGAAAGACTTAAGAAAGACAAGGATTGAACTAGCATCTCATGATGAGAGTATCAAGGAATTGTTTGAAAAAATCATTTATGACAATGACCACAAAGTTCAACAGGAGACATACGAGGAAGGTGCTAAATCTAAGGAGGAGGCTGCGGTAACCATGGTCGAGATGGTTGAAACTCTTCTCACCCCTATTTCTTTGGAGCCTCTCATTGCTACTGAGAGAGAGCCTATCCTCGTAGAACTTAGTCCTGAAGAGCCCCATATGAAAGTGCCCAATGAGGTTGATGAAGAAACCATAGATGATAAGATACTTTGTGACAAGGAACCTACCCTACCATCTATGGTTGACCTCTCATTTAAGGAGTGCCACAAAGATAGCCTTGGTGAAGATTTTGATCCTACACAAGCTCAAGCACCTGTTGAAATAGTTGATGAAACTTGTGATGTGAAGGAAACAATGTCCGATGATGCCTTCTTTGATTCTCTACTTGAGCATGTGGAGCATAGTTGTGCTAGGCAAAGATCTGTTTGCCTAGATGATATTTGTGGAGGTAGTGAGTTAGGAAGTTGGGATGCATTCTTAGAGAGTGACACAGAGTCTAAACTTTGTGATTTTCATGTTGAGGGCATAGATGAAGAAGAGAAAACCCATCAAGAGGAGTATGCAATCTCTATTCAGGCTGTTTCTACCTTGAAGGCTCTTTATGAGCAGTTGGAGACACCAGAGGCACCTGATCCTGAAATACTTGTTGATTATACTAATGAGAGTGATGCAGGATATGTGCTAATTTCTTGTTCGAACGATGTGTTCTTTGAAGATTATATCACATTTTGGTGGCCACGAGAGTTCGAGGGTCTACGCCATCTGACGGCATACCTGGAGGATAAGGTGGAGGCACTAATGATGAGTGCTCCACAATTGACATGCATAGCTGAGAGTTCTCTCTCAAACGTCAAGCTAGTGACGTTAAAGAAGCGCTTCTTGGGAGGCAACCCATGTTTTTCATAACATTGTTTGTTTGTTTTGTGTGTTTGCAGGGTGTGCTTCAATGTTGATGAAATAAGAGTTTGGCTTAGGCCTTACGGGAGGACACGGGTGATGCTTAGTTTTCTTCCTTAACATTTTATTGTGTTTGTTTGTTTATTCAGGTTGGACATTGTGCTGCTCTTTTGACTTAAATGCTCTTACAAACTAACTATGAATGATGTAAAGATTTTTTATTCTTGTTTCATTATTCCTCTTCACAAAATCTTTTCAAAACTCAAGTGTGAGGAAAGAACCAAAAAAAAAATGTGTCTTTATTTCAAGGGTTTGTGCCTTAAAAGAAGACCTCGAGGGCGAGGTCTAGCTCAAGTGTGAGGAGGTTGCGTTTTACACTCAAAAGTTAAAACCTTGTTTTAGAACAATCTTTTTACTATTTTTGATATGAAACATTAATTTCTCAATTTGTTATCAATCACATAATAGTTTAGATAATCACCCTTATTATAAAAATTTACTTTTATTAATATATTTAGAAAACTTAAATTTGTTATGGGTTTTTGGTTGCGAATGTAAAGGGCCGAATTTGTTTTAATTGGACATTCATTTTTTTTCATTAAAAAAAAAATGTTACTATTAATAAACCTCTTCAAAACTCATTGTTATAGGACAATCCCATCTCCGAAAAGGGGCTCTGTTTCATTCGTTAATCACAGTCTGTGAGAATGAAATATGCATTTACCATGGGATAACACCCAACAAGAGTGAAAAAGAGCAAAAAAAAAATGGTGAACAAGATGAATGTCCAAATTAGAATAATGAAAATCTTGGGATAAGGAATTGATCGGTGGTTTAACATAATCAATAGTTTTCTTTAGTAATAATAATAGTAAATTCATATATCTTGGGTGATTTTTCTAAAATAAAAAAAATTGAGAATAAAAGAGAGGTTTTTGTTTCTACTTCTTTAATAGCAATTCGATTGTGATATAGTCATGTTTTCCCTTTTTGAGTGTGTTTCCAACTAATTCGTCGCTTGAGGACAAGCAACGCTTAAGTGTGAGGAGATAGATAAGTCCATTTTTGTACTTATTTTTCTTATCAAATTTAAGCGATTTTTGATTGAAAATAGAAAGAAAAGGCATGTTGTAGATATTTTGGTTCAAGTTTCATGAAATCAGGTGAAAACCACATTCATCGTATGTTTGTCGGAATTTCGAGTCAATTGAGCACAAAATGAGCCAATTTGAGCAACAAATGATATCATACCGAAAGAAGGAGACATTATTTCAAAGTGGTCCAGAAGACAATATTGAAGAGTACAAAATAAGGAACAAGCCGGACAAATAATCTCACAGGCGGCCGGGCAGGCGGCCAAAATGAAGGCCTTCGCGGCCGCCTACGGTATTTTTGGAAAGTCAAACTTTGACTTTGACCGGATTCGGAAAAGACCGTAGGCCGCCGACACTGGACGGAAGGCGGCCGCCTACGGTGACCGCCTGCGGCAGAAGACGACGAAGCAACCGCCGGCCGGTGGGATTTGACGGCAGGCGGCCAGACAGGAACGGCAGGTGGCCGCCTGCTGGACCGCCTGCGGCGGCCGGGATCCGCCGGGATCCGCCGCGATCCGATTTGACCATGAAAAGACGGCAGGCGGCCAATGTGTGACGGAAGGCGGCCGCCCTCTGTGGCCGCCTACGGCTGACGGGACCGGCCACGATCCGCTGCCGGCGATTAGACGGAAGGCGGCCGAAGAGAGGCGGAAGGCGGCCGCCTGGATGGCCGCCTACGGAGAAAAATTTCCTATAAATTGCCCGATTTTTGCTGAACTCAAACACACCAATTTCAAGCCCAAATCAGATCAAAAAGGGCGTCTTCTTCCTCCTCAAAGCTCGGATTTCCACCATTGTTGCACCTTCAACTTCAATCTTTCATATCTTTCTCATTTTAGCTCCAAATTGTGAGTTCTTTATATGTATTTTCATCCTTTCAATGAGTAGAATCTGAATCTGTACTTAGTTTTTTCTATCTGTGCTTCTAAAATTTCCAGAAAATTATTCCACTATTTCGCATTTTCTTCTTAAATTTGAATAAAATAGTTGTTGACATTAAATCCATTCCAATTAATTATATAGTTGTTTACTAGCCTCAAGGTAGTTATTTATCAAAACAAAGTTAATTTTTACGAAGTAGAAGTAAATTTTAATTAATTCCGGCATTTAGTTGTTATTATTGCATAAATTAAATTAAATACTCAAAAAAGGCAAAAAATTAGTTTCTGTCCTAATTCCAGTTTAATTCACAGTAATATCACTCCTAGTAGTCAATATAAAATTTAGAACGAATTTAGAATATTTGTAGTTGCTTTTTTTGTATTTTCTAGTTAATATTGGGAAAATTATCAATTAGTTGTTAAAATTGGATTTTAGGTTATAAAATTCGGGAAAAATTCCATAAGGTGATATTTTAGTTCTACAAGTTTATTTTGGCAGAATATTATTTTTGTTTAATTTTCGCTATTATACATGCTTAATTCCTTGTTAATGTTGAATTTATTCATTGTATTGTTAAATGAAAAAATGATGTTTATTAGCTAAATTTGTTTTGGGCATGAATTGACTAAAGGAATATGGATTGACTTGCTGACCAAAAATTAGGGATTAAAATTAATAATTTGGACTAGTTGTTTGAAATGATGAAATAGTAATTACTAATTGTTAGCCATATTCATTAATTAAATTCTTGGAAAATTATTTCTAACTTGTCTATGAGATTAGAAAATAATTTAAGCCAACCATATTCAAGCACATTAATAAGGCCTAGAAATAGGATAATTTAATGAAAGGGATTTACATCTTGTCTATGAGAGATAAATTCAATTGCTTAAATAATGAGTTTAACTAGTTAATGAATTTGGCTATTTTTATTAATTAAAATATTGGAGAATTATTTCTACCTTGTCTATGAGGTTAGAATTTAATTCAAGCCAACCATTTTGAACACATTAATGACACCTAGAAATAGGATAAATTAATGAAAATAGTTTCTATTCTTGTCTATGAGGAAAGAAATTATTAGTCCAATTTTAGTTTTAATTTCCCTAATTACTAGGTCCAAGAATATATCCATTTCTAATTACTCAATTCATTGCCCTTATTTGCATCAATCCATTTAAGTTAAATATTATATTTTTTTTTTCCTTTAGTCTATTTTTGAGCCATCATTAGTATTTGCACAATTTAATTTGCTTTCTTTTCCAAAAAGTAGTTTAGAAAATCAATCAAAAGTTTTAATTGGAAAGCTTCCAATAATTTGCGATAACCTGTGACTGGACTTAAAATCAAGAAGCTCCTCCGCCATTCCTCGAGAGACACGATACTCGGGGAAAAACCGAAAGGTTAGACTCCGTTTTACTACAACGCCGCGAAAGCGGTTATCACTTGCCCCTAAGTCAGCTAGAGCATTATTGAAATTGAAATTGTCAATAGAGCAAGGGATAGTAAAACTACCTGGATCCTTTAGCTTTTCGGGTATTGACCTTAGAACCACGGCCGAGCATTCTGCGTTTAAGTCCACGACTGAGAGCTCCTGCAGCTGCCTCTTGTTCGTCAACAAGTCTTTGAAAAACTTGGCATATTTGGGCATCTCCGCTAGGGCATCCATCAGCGGCAGGTTGACGTGGAGTTGTTTGAGTAGGTCCAGGAATTTGTTGTACTTCCTGCTATCGTCATCATTTCTAACCCGTGAAGAAAACGGGAGAGAAGGTTTGACGATAGTGACCCTTGTGTTAGGGCGTGTTGGTTCCATGCTCTTCTCAGTTGGAGCATCAGTTTGTTTCTCAGGTTCCATGGTCGGGGTACCTTCCTCTTCCTTGTCTTTCTGCTCAGCCACGGTTGTTTGTCTCCCGCTTCGGAGAGTGATGGCTTGCACATGTTCACGGGGGTTTGGTTCCGTGGTGCTAGGCAAGTTGCCTGGCTGACGACCAGGAACATTGTTCTGATTAATTTGCATCATCAGATTTTTGATCTGATTGTCAGTGCTGGCCTTGTATCTTGTTATTTCCTCCCGTGTCCTTGCCAGTTCTGCTACCAACAAGCCTATCTCTGATGGCTGGGCAGCCTCCGTTTGTCGTTGGTGTGGAGGCACATAAGCTTGGTTGTTCTGTTGGGCTGGTGCACCTCCCTGGTTCCGACTCTGGAAGTTGTTCCCTTGATTATTGTTGGGGTAGTTTTGATTACCTTGATAACCGCCGCGAGGAGGACCATTGTTGTAATCCCCCCCGCCATTGGTTACCTTGGTAATTCCTTCCTTGGAAATTCTGAGGAGGGTAGTTGGAGTTACCCCCCCTGTTGCCCTGATTCGCCCATGGCCCTTCTTGTTTTGTTCGGCCGTACTCCAGCATGTTCACTTCCCTGTTGTTGTTTACATTACATTCATCGACTAATTGACATGAGTTGGTCAAATGTGGACCAAAACATATCTCACATGAGAGTACAAGTTCAGTTGAATGAGAAACAGGTGAAAAAGTATTAAATTGAGATGACTGTGGAGCAGAGCTTGAGTTCCCGAAGTATCGGGATGATTGTTGATTCGGGACAGCACCGATGTTGTTGACTTGGTTGGTGTGATTGTTTTCATTCTTCAGATTCTTTACTTCCACGACCAACCCTTCAATCTTTGCTGTTAAGGCCGTGAGTTGGTCAACTTCAAGATAGCCTGCTTTTGTTGCTGCTGGAGTTCTTTCGTCATACCAGTATCTTGCATTTGAAGTGACCTTCTCCATCAGAGCTTCGTTGGTGTTGGGTGCCATGTCAAGGAATGATCCCACCTGAGAAGAGAAATCAAGTTCTTTTTTGCTACTAACTTGAAGTCCATTGTAAAAATGGAACATCAAGCTACTAGAATCCATCAGTGTGAGTGGACATTTGTTTCTCATATCCTTGAAACGATCCCATGCTTCACTTAAGGACTCCATCGGGAATTGCCTAAAGTTCTGGATTGCTGTTTTAATTTTAGCAACTGCCGATGGAGGAAAGTATTCTTGCATGAATGCTTGGTGCAGTGCCGCCCATGTTGTGAAGTGACCCGTTGGAAAGCTATTCAGCCACAAAGATGCCCTATCCCGTAATGAGAAGGGAAATAAGGTCAACTTTGCGGCGTCGGAGGTCACTCCGTTAAAGCGGAACGTTTGGCATGCTCGGGTGAACCACAACATGTGGGCCCTAGGGTCATCTTGCTTGGACCCGCCGAATTGATGATTGGACATCATGTTGACAATGGCGGGTTTGATTTCGAAATTGGCTGCCTCGATTGCCGGTGCGCTGATACTATCATCCTCGATGAAGTTCGGCGTAAGATTTTGCAACACCGTCTTTTCTCCCGCCATGCTTGGTTTCTTGTGGATTGAAAGATTTTTCCACAAAGTTCGTTCAGGTTCAGGATCAAGTTCAATTAGACCTTCCACTCCTTTAGAGCGGGTGTGCATTCATTTATCCTGAAATCTTTATACAAATTGTCGCAAGGGCGAAAAAGTCTCCCTAACTAGAATTCACCTATGCTAGAATTAAATCAAGAAAAAATCGTGCCATTCCCCGGCAACGGCGCCATTTGATAACCGCTTTCGCGGCGTTGTAGTAAAACGGAGTCTAACCTTTCGGTTTTTCCCCGAGTGTCGTGTCTCTTGAGGAATGGCGGAGAAGTTTCTTAATTTAATTTTAGTCACGGGCTATCGCTAATCGTTGGAAGCCTTTTCAATATAGGAAAGTGATTTTGTTCTATATTATGCTAAATTATAACTAGGAGCAAGGTGCAATTTAAAGATTAATGTATAAAGACTGATTATTCAAGGATGCAAATAAGGGCAATGAATTGAGTAATTAGAAATGGATATGTTCTTGGACCTCTTAATTAGGGAAATTAAGACTAAAGTTGGACTAATAATTTCTTTCCTCATAGACAAGAATAGAAACTATCTTCATTAATTTATCCTATTTCTAGGTATCATTAATGTGTTTAAAATGGTTGTCTTAAATTATATCCTAAACCCATAGACAAGGTAGAAATAATTTTCCAATATTTTAATTAATAAAAATAGCCAAATTCATTAACTAGTTAAACTCTTTATTTTAGCAATTGAATTTATTTCTCATAGACAAGATGTAAATCCTTTTCATTAAATTATCCTATTTCTAGGCCTTATTAATGTGCTCAAATATGGTTGGCTTAAATTAATTTCTAATCTCATAGACAAGTTAGAATTAATTTTCCAAGAATTTAATTAATGAAAATGGCTAACTATTATTAATTACTATTTCATCACTTTAAACAACTAGTCCAATTTATTAATTTTAACCCCTAATTTGGTCAACAAGTCAATCCATATTCCTTTACTCAATTCATGCCCTAACAAATTTAGCTACTCATCATCATTTTTGCAATTAACAACATAATGATTAAATTCAACATTAACAAGGAATTAAACATGTATGATAGCAAACATTAAAAACAAATTATATTATTGCACAATAAACTTGTAGGAACTAAAATATAACTTTCTGGAATTTTTCACCAATTTTTGAACCTAAAATCCAATTTTAACAACTAATTGATAATTTTCCCAACTTTAACTAGAAAATGCAAAAAGCAACTAAAAATACTCTAAATTCGTTATAAATTTTATTTTAACTACTGGTAGTGATATAACAATGAATTAAACTGAAATTAAGGCCGAACTATTTTTTTTTCCTTTTTTAAGTATTTATTCTAAATTATGAACTAATATCAAATAATTACCGAAATTAAGTAAAAATTACTTCTACTTCGTGAAAAATTAATTTCTTCAGATAAATAACTACCTTGATGCTAGTGAACAACTATATAATTAATTGGAATGAATTCAACAACAATAACTATTTTATTTAATTTTTGGAAGGAAATGCGAAATATTTGAAAAATAATCTGGAAATTTTCGAAGAACAGATCGAAGAAACAAAGCACAGATTCAGATTCTACACGTTGAGAAGATGAAAATACATATAAAGAACTTACAATTTGGAGCTAAAATGAAGAAGATATGAAGATTTGAAGTTTCTCTCTCTCTAAAACCTTTGGAGCTCGAAAATGGAGGAAGAAAGAGGGTGTTTTGAACTGATTTAGGGTTGGAAGAGGTGTGTCTGAGTTCAGCAAAAATCGGGCAATTTATAGGAAAATTTTCTCCGTAGGCGGCCATCCAGGCGGCCGCCTTCCGCCTCTCTTCGGCCGCCTTCCGTCTAATCGCCGGCAGCGGATCGTGGCCGGTCCCGTCAGCCGTAGGCGGCCACAGAGGGCGGCCGCCTTCCGTCACACATTGGCCGCCTGCCGTCTTTTCATGGTCAAATCGGATCGCGGCGGATCCCGGCGGATCCCGGCCGCCGCAGGCGGTCCAGCAGGCGGCCGCCTGCCGTTCCTGTCTGGCCGCCTGCCGTCAAATCCCACCGGCCGGCGATTGCTTCGTTGTCTTCTGCCGCAGGCGGTCACCGTAGGCGGCCGCCTTCCGTCCAGTGTCGGCGGCCTACGGTCTTTTCCGAATCCGGTCAAAGTCAAAGTTTGACTTTCCAAAAATACCGTAGGCGGCCGCGAAGGCCATCATTTTGGCAGCCTGCCCGGCCGCCTGTGAGATTATTTGTCCGGCTTGTTCCTTATTTTGTGCTCTTCAATATTGTCTTCTGGACCACTTTGAAATAATGTCTCCTTCTTTCGGTATGATATCATTTGTTGCTCAAATTGGTTCATTTTGTGCTCAATTGACTCGAAATTCCGACAAACATACGATGAATGTGGTTTTCACCTGATTTCATGAAACTTGAACCAAAATATCTAAAACATGCCTTTTCTTTCTATTTTCAATCAAAAATCGCTTAAATTTGATAAGAAAAATAAGTACAAAAATGGACTTATCAATTAGCATAGTCGACTGGCCAGAGACCCTCTTGGACTTTCTGACTAGAGTTGCTACCAGAGCTGCTCTTCAGAGTTGCCATCAGAACCAGACATCAGAGTTGCTATAAGAGAATCACATCAGACTAGGATGGGCACTTAGAAGATTTCGGTGCTACTTCCAACGACCGTGAAACTAACGGGAAATACCCTAACGGTTAGGAGTCACTCAACGGAACATGGTACTGTTCACGCATTAAATGCTCAATTAATGTTGTTCGTACTATGAGATATTTAAAGCTGATGATTGACCCTGCGGATATCCTTTCGCCCTCAAAATAGCAAGTTGATGGGCCCAACTAGTCAACTCTACAGTACGCGCATTCAATGCAGTTGTCTCCTCCTCCAACGGGAAGACAACCTCAGTATAAAAGATACACTTCGAAGAACTACATGACAACTTTTGCTCACACCTTCAAAGCTTTCTTGAGATCTCAACATCTTCTTCCTCAAACAAGAAAAATTTACGTTGGAAAGATATTATACTCCTATCCCTCCTTCCAACTCAGAGCAAAGTTCCACCCCAGTTCTTAAACAACTTCAAGCACTTCATTTACAAATCTTTTGTGACGAAGCAAGTTGGAGAAAAACTCTGTTTTTCTACAGAACATCTTCTGCAAAGAAGGGCGTCTCAAAGTAGCCGGAGTAGTGAAGTGGTGATACTTCAAGGAGACTCAGTGAAATGAGACCAGTCTTAAAGGAAGCAAGGAAGTGCATCCCAGGAGGCATCTACACTTGAAGAAGACGTTTAGAGCTTCTTAAGTGCTAGGACTTAAGTGTTGTAATTGGTTTATTACAAGCTTATTGGAATAGTGGATTAGAGGAACAAGTTGTTCCTTGAACCACTATAAAAATCTCTGGTGTCATTTACATTACGCACTTAATATCTGCTTCTAGGATTTTAACTGTGAAACTCTCAAGAACTTGGAATCTGTGTTCAGCAGATCTTGGTCTAAGAATTAACAGAAAGACATTTGCCTTAGTGTTTTCCTGAGGCTACCCGGACAGAACTCTTATCCGCTGCCAGGTCCAGTTCTGACATCAGAACCCGACCTTCTCTGTCACCAGATTCAGACCACCTCTGATAAGTCAGTATTGACTTATAGAAAAGTTTGAAAAACTTAAATAGTCTATTCACCCCCCTCTAGACTGTTCCCTCCTTAAACGGGACGAACACCAACCCATGCCTAAGCCTATCTAACACCTCTGCTATACCGCCTACACCAACATAGCAACACCAAATATTGTGATTTATAGTGTTGGGTCTCTTAGATTTTGATGATGCTTTTGTATTTGACTAGAACACTTGGATTGTAATATTTTGTAAACATTTGCTGCATCAATTCTTTAACAGAAAAAGTACTCAAAAGGATGAAAAAGATCAATCAAAAGAAGAGTACTTAAAGAGAAAACGAAAACGACGTACCAAAAGAAGAAAAGGAAAAAGAAAAGAAAAGAAAAGAATAGAGGTACACACAAAAGTGTCAACGGGAATTTTTGTGACACCGCACCCGAACATCCTTGAAAATTCAATTTAAAAAAAATTCAAAGTTTATGTATTGAATTTCTGATTCCCAAACAATTGTAAACGATTGATGTTTTACGTAATTAATGATCGATTATTATACTGTTCGAACTCGTATATTAGTGTCGGGCTGCGAATACTCGTGTGGGCCTTATTAATAAATAAAGAGCCTAACATTATCTAAATAGTGATACATAACGTTTCAAGACAAGTTGAGGAAGGGCGGGCGACCCAAATATTATTTTGGGCCCAACCTGCTAAAAATAGCAAGTATTCGAGAATGGCATCCTAGACCCACTCGGGAGTGACCCACACGGCTAGTAGCCCAATAATATGTATGACAAATGTCAAATAAGTGATAGAATGATTGGAGAAGAATACAAATACCTATAGCCCCATCTTTGACATTATTGAGCTAAATAATGGGAGTAGGACTTTTTCCTTCTATAATATCCATCAAGTAAATTATTGAGATGAACCTACACATATTGGAGATCAATAATGTGATGTAGGAAGTTGACTTGTTCTAAATAAATTAGGATGAGTACAAAAAGACATCTTTTGACAAAAGATAAAACAATAGGACCCATCTTCCCATTTTTTGGAAGTATTGGTAGATGTTTTGGACCCTAAATTGATTGGGATCACTTGGGGAGCATCCCACACCTTCTTGGCACCTGCAAAATAAAGAGAATGAGTTAAAATCCTTGGTTGAGGCGGACAAAAAGAGAGGGGGGCTGAACAAGACATGTTTGTGAACCAAATGGACCCTCTCCCCATTTTTTTTTTGATTGAAGGTATCTTGCTCCATCATCCCACATGCCAACCCACTCCTATCCTTTGACTTTTGAGGATAAGTTAAGGCCAAGATAACACTTCCACAGCCCCCATTCGAACTCCCCAAGATAAGAGAGAAGAAGAGAGCCACCCAACCTAAAAGAGCAAGGAGAAAGCAAACTGCCCGCAGATTTTTCCTCCAGTGCAAGGGTTACTTGTTTGTTTCATATCTCGAGCTATAAACATCAAAATAAAGCGTATAATATACCAAACGAAAGCTCTCAAGACGAGGAATTCGTTAAGGCCTGGTTTGCTTCAATCGGAGTAGTGGAAGGCTTCCAAATCGTCCGAGCAAAACACAACCTCGCAGAAACGGAACTACTCTTCAAAAGTGAGTTGTTAACCCCAAAACCTTTCTTTTCATTTTCCAAATGATATGAACGATTGGTGGAAATATTGTACACTAATCCAAGTGTATAACATGTCCCCATAAAGTTATTTTATTGATGTAAAGGTTAGATACTAACCTAGAGCAAATCTTGGAAAAAAAAACTAGGAAACGAGTTAACCGGAAAACACCCATTCTAGGGGCTGTTTTCGTACCAACGATTAAGGGTTGTGATGGTCCCGGATAGAGGTAAAAGTCTAGAGGGGGGGGGGGTGAATAGACTTTTAAAGCTTTTTAAACTTTGGAACACTTTTCCCTCTAGATGAGTTGATCTATAATCTTTTGAGAGATTAATAGATTCACAGCGGAAGTCTTTAACCTCTTTATACTTAGTGTGAGATAACTTTCTAGTTTAAATGATGTTTAGACTGGTTACAAGAGGAAGTAGGCTTGGCAGTAGACTGGTGAGCAGGTAACTGCTTAGGCTACTACTGCACAGGCAGTTTGCTGACTGGCAGGCAACTGCTGAGTTGGCAGTCAGCTGGTAGGCAGGTTACTGCTGAGGCAACTGTTAAGAACAGGATGACTCTTGGATGGCTTTTTGTTCTGGCTTGTTATGGCGTTTGGAAAGACACATATGGATGGGCAGTGGGCTCAGCAGGAGGGTGAAGACCAGGGTACTGCTGAGGCACCTTCTGAGTGTAAGATAACTTCTAGTGGAAAACACTCTCAAGGAGAGTGAGTTATTAAGCAGTAGGCTAAGCAGTAGAGTCGATGAAGACTACTGCTTAGGATGCTGCTGGCAAACTACAATCCTTTAGTGAGATGTGTTTGGTGTGTGCTCTGCATGTATGAAAGTAAATCAACACACGATATATCCTGGTTCAGAGGTGGTGTAATCCTCCTACATCCAGTCCCACCCTATTTCAGATGGATTTCCACTAAAGTATTAAGCCCAATACAATTAGTGCCAATCTAGCCTTGACAACTCTGGCCTAGATTGAAGGCGTTTCACGAGGAGTATAACACCACTCCAAGTTACTCAAACCTTAAGACTTTTCTCGATTGATCCAGTGGGGATCAAAAGGTACTCTATCTATCTAACCACACTATAGGATCCGAACAACTGTTCTCCTAAGTGTTTACAACAACATGAATTGATTCACGAAGTGTCTAACCGCCAACTAAAACCTAAGCTCTATAAATGTTACAATGAATGATCTAGTCTAAGAGCTTAGTGAAGCATGAGTCAAAGCAGAGTGTTCAAGCACTTTTTCCTTTTGCTGGATATTCGTAGTGTAATGACTGAACCACTTGCTTTGAACTCAATGACTTGCTTTTGATCTCATGCTTCTGCCTATTTTTATAGGCATCTCCAGTAGATTAATCTCCTCCGTTGGTTAAGAGGATTTAATCCTAGACGTCCAAAGTATTGTACTTGCGTCTTCTTGTGTTGGAGCAGGATAAGGATTTGTCTTTTGAAGGCCACTTGCTTTGTACGAAGATAACACCCATACCTTAGGCCTTCTTATCGCTGCATGCCTATTCTGAAACTCTTTCACTTTTCACCTATTCTGATGTCTTCTCTGCTCTTGCATTCTGCGTGTATTTGTCTTGCAACTACACTTGTGAAGCTGAGTGCGTGAACCTGCTTAAGTAGTGAAGTAGTAAAATGTGTGACTCGGAATATTTTGTATCAAATAAATTTTGTACTGGTAGGATCTTTGAAATATCCTATTAAGGTAATAAGATTACCTTATTGCATTTTGTTCTTTCCAGTACAATTTATTTGGTACAAATTTCACAGTAAAATTTGTCACTTATTTTACTAATCACTTTCTTTCTTTAAGTGACATGATTAAACTTATGTACCAAATTAAAGCTATACTGGTTGGATCTAAATATCCATGTAAGGTAAATAATTTTTACCTTATTGCATTTTATAGTTCCAGTATGTTTAATCTGATACATAGTTTGTACATTGGAATTCTTGTCACTTTTAAGTACTTGTGTAGTTTAGCAGGTATTGTGTAATGTGTACAACTTAACTGGTAGGATAACAAATCCTATTAAGGTAAAAGTTATTACCTTATTGCATTTTGTGTTCCAGTTAGTTGTTCACTATTCTTGTTCACTTTGATTTATCTATATATCAAATAACACTTTACTGGTTGGATTTAAATATCCAATTTTAAGATAAAGACAACTTTACCTTATTTCATTTTGAATCCCAGTGTGTTCTTTTTGTTATATAGAATTTACATTGTTATTTGTTGTAGTGAACAGAATATCAAGAACTCTTCTTCTGAGTGTATGGTTTATCTAGTATTTCGAACATGATAAGCTAAATATTTAACTGGTAGGATATCAACTCCTATTAAGGTAAAATTACCTTATTGCATTTTGTTTTCCAGTTAAAATAGATAGTTTATTTGTACGAGATGTTATTGTGTGTAACAAATAAATTTAACTGGTTGGATTTATACGATATCCTTTTAAGGCAATACAATATTGCCTTATTGCATTTTATGGTTTTCCAGTCATATTTATTTGTTAACTATATAAAAAGGAGCACGACACATCTAGATAATTTTCTTAGTACTAGACAACTGTAAGATGCTACAACAGAGGATAACAAAGACTCCTATAATGATGCTACAATAGAGGGGGGATAACAAAAGCTTTTGGCATCATCAAAACAGTTCATCAAAATCTAGGGTCTAACAATTTCCCCCTTTTGTGATGATGCCAAAAGAAGAGTTCTATTCACTAAAACTCTCCTTCCCCCTCTTTTGGTAGCATCAACGTTCTACTCTTGAGGCTGCCTGCCATATGATTCTTCATGGAAGAGTCTTCTTTTCTTTTCAGCATTGATTTTAGCCAGCTTTTCTTCGAAGACTCTATTGATGAGGTCCTCAGAGAGGGCGTCACCAATAGAGTGTGTCTGGAGCCAGCTAAGTGCAAACTCTTCCTCAGTCTTGATGGTCTGTGGAGCCATCAGGAGTATGTTAATTGGAGCGAGTCTCCATGCTCTCCAGTTAAGGACTCTCTGTTTTTCTGAGTAGAGAGATTCCCTTCTATGACCATGAAGTAGGAATGTTTCAAGATTACTCATGAAATCATTCCTTAACTGGGTTGTGGGATCGTTTTGTGTAGGAGGAGCTAAGGAGAGGTCGAGATTGAGTCTCTGGTTTGACATTTTGAGGAAGGCTGAGAGTGTTTGTTTGAGGAGGAAGATGAGTGTTGATTGTGAGGATTAAAGAATAGACGAGTCTATTTATACACACATGCATGTTTAGTATTCCTTGATGAGAGTATCGAAGCTTATTAATGAGATTGCGGCTTTGTTCTTTTCTAGATTACAGATGTAACATAGATTGAAGAGAAGTTTTGGATTGGGTGAGCTCACCGTTTCTGAAGAAGCAATTAATGTTCAGCTTGATCTCCAAGTGTCATGTTTGAACGTTGCATGTAGACATAAATTCCTTTTGCTTTTGGTAGGGTGACATCAGACATTTGTGTGTATATCAATGTGTTCTTGATTTTGAACACGTATTTCACACATTACTGATGATGATTTGAAAGTTCAGAAGAATACCTGTAATATTTTTTGATGCTTAAGGAGACGAATTTCATTTTTGACTTTGCTGCCAGAGTGATAGAGTCTTTTTCTCCAGGTAGACATTTGCCAAGACTTCTTCCGAATCTTCTATTAAGACTCTTTGATCAGGAAACTTGATTCGGACCATGATGCTTCATTTCTTTTGATCAATTTGCATTCCCCCTTAGATGATGCTTCTTAGAAATTTCCTTCTGGTATGGAATTTTCTATGCTAAGTTCCCCCTCAATTGATGCTTTAGAGATTCCCTCTTCAGTGGAATTCTCCTACAAATGTGAGCCTTCTTTCGATCTTTCCAGCCTCCTGCTTAGAAGAAGTTTATAGCAGAGTGCTCTGCGGAGACCTCTGCTGAGACATTGCCTTTGACAAAGTGCCTTGCTTCTCAGGTAGGCACCTGTTGAGAGCATCAATGCAGTCTTTTTGAGCAGTGACCTGAGTGTTAGTCGTCTGCTGAGTCTGCTGCTTTTGGTGAGCAGGCGTCTGCTGAGGCTTCTGCTTTTGGAGAGTAGTCTTTTGTTTGGATTTGTTCCCCCTTTTAGTTTGCAAGGCTGAGATTGACTTTCTTGGACCTTGACGCTTCATTCCTTTAGGGTGGATGCACTAGACTACTTTTCTTGATTCATTATGGGCTCAGCAGTGAACTCAGGCAGGATGCTGGTTCTTCAGAGGGTTATTTTGAGCAGTATGGTCTGTACTCATTGTAGTCTTCTTTTTACAGCCGACTATCCTTGAGTATTTCATAAGGGTTCCCCCTCAGCAGGTGGCAAGGAATTCCCCTTAGTTCTAGAGTTGAGTTCTTCATTCTTTTGGGGCTCCTTTCTTCACATGGTCCTCCTCTTTTAGTAGATCATTCAGAAAGGCAAAGGCCTTTCTTGATGATGGTACCTTCATCATCCAATTTTTTTTGAATACCCTTCACAAGTTATCATTCTTCTCTAAGATAGAGAACTTTGTGTATGGTTCGTATCCAGTCTGAAGTTGAGAAGGTTTCTTGGATTCAGTTTGTTTGAGAGAGAAGTTGGCTTCCCTTTAGAGTGATGATCTAGTACGAATCCCTTCATGGATGCCTTCTTGTTGAGGAGGATGTTGCCACATGCTTGGTTTGAGACTACTGCTTTTCATCATCTTGTGTCTAACAATTGGTAGAATTTGGGGAATATGAGCTTCAGTTTTGGTGAGGATCCTTTTTGATCTGATCCTACTGCTGGCAGTTGTCTCAGTCTGAGTCTTTTGCTAGCAGTAGTCTGGCATCTGAGTCACCTTCTTGAGATGGTCTCAGCTATTCTTCTTCCATCACCTAGGTGGTCCTTCCTTCATCTTTCTTTAAGCACAGTTACATCTCTTGAGGAAGATGTAACAGTTGATCTGGAGTTGGCTTGTGCATTTGATTGAACTTTAAAACCTCAACACAAGGTGTGTATTGGTTTGTAAGTTCTTCATTTGATTGAATCTCCAACTCCTTTGATATCTTCTTCTCTTTTCCTCTTCTGCAAGTGTTTCTTTGGGTTCTTCCTTTGAACAGTTTGTCAGTGGCCTTCTGCTCCTTGTCATGTGCTTAGAGCAACTAGAATGTATGTACTATTCAGTTGAGTTAGTTGCTCCAGCACCCTCCTGTATTTATCATTGTTGAGTGGTGGTAGCCCACATTGAAGTGGGCAACTTCCTTTGAACAGATTTGGGCATCCATTCCCATTTAGAACCATTTTTTCTTAAGCAGTGTGATCTACAGCCTTTTGTGGTGGCTGTGTATGAGTTAATCATCTCTCTCCTGTATGTAGGATAAGAGTGATTTCTTCTGGGTTGATTTGGCTTTTTCTTAGGTGGGTGGTTGGTCTTATTGGTGAATTGCCAACTGGTTCTCTGGTTATCTTGTTTGATAGGAAGTTTCTGTTTGTACAGGGATTTTGATTTTGGTTTGGGAGCAGACATGTTCCTTCTTGTGGGAATTGTATGGATGTGGGAGTGTTGGTGGCTAAGAGACTTTGTGTTTTCTTTGGAAGTATGTTTTGTGGTAGAAGAGTATTTGGGAGAGTTTTTCAATGAGTGGGAACATGATGTGTATCCTGTGTCTTTTTCAGTGTGTTGAACTTCCTTAGTGAGTGGGGGAGTGAGGGAGCTTAGCTTTTCTTTCAAACTGATGTTTTCACATTCAAGAAAATCTATCTTTTTGATTACTTCACCCAATTGTGCATGAGCTACTAAAAGATTTTCTTGAAGTCTACAGTTTTCATTCATTAAGCTAAGGTACTCTTTTTGGAAGTTTTCAAATTGATGGAGCAATGTCTCCATATCAACACTGGAAGAGTTGGAATAATATGAATCGTTTGAAGAACAGGATAATACCTCATCATTGTCACCTTCATAAGATCTGGCCATATCATAGTTGTGAGAGGAGCTATTTTCTGGGAACATCCCAAATAGGCAAGTAATAGCATCCTTCTGCCTTTCTGATGAGCAGCTTTCTTCATTTGAGTAGCTATGATCATCTTCTGATTGACTCTCCATGAGTTCATCCCATACATCCTTTGTTTTCCAGTCATTGGATTTGTTGCTATTGATCAACAGATTCTTTGCTTGTTGTTCATCCATCATTTAGAAAGTTTTGGGATAAAAGTGGATTTGGATCTTTAGTTCAAAAGTAGTCAGAAACTGACTCTAGGAACACACCGCTCTGATACCACTTGATGGTCCCGGATAGAGGTAAAAGTCTAGAGGGGGGGGGGGGGGGGGTGAATAGACTTTTAAAGCTTTTTAAACTTTGGAACACTTTTCCCTCTAGATGAGTTGATCTATAATCTTTTGAGAGATTAATAGATTCACAGCGGAAGTCTTTAACCTCTTTATACTTAGTGTGAGATAACTTTCTAGTTTAAATGATGTTTAGACTGGTTACAAGAGGAAGTAGGCTTGGCAGTAGACTGGTGAGCAGGTAACTGCTTAGGCTACTGCTGCACAGGCAGTTTGCTGACTGGCAGGCAACTGCTGAGTTGGCAGTCAGCTGGTAGGCAGGTTACTGCTGAGGCAACTGTTAAGAACAGGATGACTCTTGGATGGCTTTTTGTTCTGGCTTGTTATGGCGTTTGGAAAGACACATATGGATGGGCAGTGGGCTCAGCAGGAGGGTGAAGACCAGGGTACTGCTGAGGCACCTTCTGAGTGTAAGATAACTTCTAGTGGAAAACACTCTCAAGGAGAGTGAGTTATTAAGCAGTAGGCTAAGCAGTAGAGCCGATGAAGACTACTGCTTAGGATGCTGCTGGCAAACTACAATCCTTTAGTGAGATGTGTTTGGTGTGTGCTCTGCATGTATGAAAGTAAATCAACACACGATATATCCTGGTTCAGAGGTGGTGTAATCCTCCTACATCCAGTCCCACCCTATTTCAGATGGATTTCCACTAAAGTATTCAGCCCAATACAATTAGTGCCAATCTAGCCTTGACAACTCTGGCCTAGATTGAAGGCGTTTCACGAGGAGTATAACACCACTCCAAGTTACTCAAACCTTAAGACTTTTCTCGATTGATCCAGTGGGGATCAAAAGGTACTCTATCTATCTAACCACACTATAGGATCCGAACAACTGTTCTCCTAAGTGTTTACAACAACATGAATTGATTCACGAAGTGTCTAACCGCCAACTAAAACCTAAGCTCTATAAATGTTACAATGAATGATCTAGTCTAAGAGCTTAGTGAAGCATGAGTCAAAGCAGAGTGTTCAAGCACTTTTTCCTTTTGCTGGATATTCGTAGTGTAATGACTGAACCACTTGCTTTGAACTCAATGACTTGCTTTTGATCTCATGCTTCTGCCTATTTTTATAGGCATCTCCAGTAGATTAATCTCCTCCGTTGGTTAAGAGGATTTAATCCTAGACGTCCAAAGTATTGTACTTGCGTCTTCTTGTGTTGGAGCAGGATAAGGATTTGTCTTTTGAAGGCCACTTGCTTTGTACGAAGATAACACCCATACCTTAGGCCTTCTTATCGCTGCATGCCTATTCTGAAACTCTTTCACTTTTCACCTATTCTGATGTCTTCTCTGCTCTTGCATTCTGCGTGTATTTGTCTTGCAACTACACTTGTGAAGCTGAGTGCGTGAACCTGCTTAAGTAGTGAAGTAGTAAAATGTGTGACTCGGAATATTTTGTATCAAATAAATTTTGTACTGGTAGGATCTTTGAAATATCCTATTAAGGTAATAAGATTACCTTATTGCATTTTGTTCTTTCCAGTACAATTTATTTGGTACAAATTTCACAGTAAAATTTGTCACTTATTTTACTAATCACTTTCTTTCTTTAAGTGACATGATTAAACTTATGTACCAAATTAAAGCTATACTGGTTGGATCTAAATATCCATGTAAGGTAAATAATTTTTACCTTATTGCATTTTATAGTTCCAGTATGTTTAATCTGATACATAGTTTGTACATTGGAATTCTTGTCACTTTTAAGTACTTGTGTAGTTTAGCAGGTATTGTGTAATGTGTACAACTTAACTGGTAGGATAACAAATCCTATTAAGGTAAAAGTTATTACCTTATTGCATTTTGTGTTCCAGTTAGTTGTTCACTATTCTTGTTCACTTTGATTTATCTATATATCAAATAACACTTTACTGGTTGGATTTAAATATCCAATTTTAAGATAAAGACAACTTTACCTTATTTCATTTTGAATCCCAGTGTGTTCTTTTTGTTATATAGAATTTACATTGTTATTTGTTGTAGTGAACAGAATATCAAGAACTCTTCTTCTGAGTGTATGGTTTATCTAGTATTTCGAACATGATAAGCTAAATATTTAACTGGTAGGATATCAACTCCTATTAAGGTAAAATTACCTTATTGCATTTTGTTTTCCAGTTAAAATAGATAGTTTATTTGTACGAGATGTTATTGTGTGTAACAAATAAATTTAACTGGTTGGATTTATACGATATCCTTTTAAGGCAATACAATATTGCCTTATTGCATTTTATGGTTTTCCAGTCATATTTATTTGTTAACTATATAAAAAGGAGCACGACACATCTAGATAATTTTCTTAGTACTAGACAACTGTAAGATGCTACAACAGAGGATAACAAAGACTCCTATAATGATGCTACAATAGAGGGGGGATAACAAAAGCTTTTGGCATCATCAAAACAGTTCATCAAAATCTAGGGTCTAACAGGTTGAACTAGCACTTTGAGGAGGCTGTTTGACACTCATTTATAAGCAAGGAATCAGTTCTCAAGCTTTCTTGGCCGAGGTTTTGGTCATTGGATCGAGAAGGAAAGTTTTAAAGCTCATTTGAGGTGAGGATCGACATCTAGTTGCTTACAACTTGTAGGTTAAGCATGAGATTACCTAAATGCCTAAATAATGTTTTCCATGGATTATGATGATAACTTATTGATGGAATATTGATCTATTTTCCAAAGAATGAAATGGGAAATGATTTGGTAAAGTATTGATAAAAATGGAGTTAAATGAACTATTGTGTGAAATAGGCATTTTACTCATGTGTGAATTGTGTAGATACATAAATGATTATTTATATATTACATTGAATGATTAAGTTGCTGCTACATATCTCTAAATATGTAGGGTTTTACAAATGGAATATATGATGGATAAGAATAATCTTAATAGTATTGAAATACTAGTTAATGATTGTTGTAATTGTTGAAGAATTGAATCTAAGGATTTGATTGTAATTGATGAACTTGATTGTGATGCAAGTGACTAAATTGATGTAATGTGATGCTAAGACCATGGTTGGGCAGTCCGTAAGGATGTCCCAAAATAGATTATTGATATTACAATTCTAGGCATAGCGAGTGCTTAGGAATTGGGGTCTATGCCAATGTAAGGAGATGTACTTGAGCCGTGCTCATAGAATTGCATTGGGTAGACATGATGGGGTGATTGTTGTGCATGGTGATGTAGTTGAGTTGGACTCAAGAAATGCACGGTGGAGTAGTTAGCTTATGTTAATTAAGGTGCATGGTGATGTAGTCGAGTTGGACTCGAGAATGCAAACATATGTGTTAGGGTTGAACCCTATGAATTGTTGTGACTAGGGGTCACGGGGTTTTGGGCTATGTTTGATAAACAAACCTTGGGCCTACGGGCCGACTACTTGACTTATTATATATAAAGTAAGTATATTTTAAAAAGGGGTAACTTGGGGTTACGGCCTAGATTATATTATCACCCTATTTGAGGGTCTTGTGTTTGAAATACTTGTTGTATATCTATTAGAGGCCATCCACACCAGCACTTTATAGCCTTATAGAGTGCTGACCCCTTCGGGGGCGTCCCACCACCATTTTTCAGGTTGAGGCTAGAGCTTGCTTCCTGTGCTCTTTGCTCGAGAGATCATCTAGGAGGGAAAACTTGGTTCGTGCTTCCTCCATTCGGTTTTTAAACATTAATAAACATGCTCATGAATATTTTACTATAGAGCCTGCGTGCTCATGTTAGCCACGTGTGGCATTTGTTTTCAAACTATGTTTTTCGCTACGTATTCGATTGCTTATTATGTTGTTTATGGATGGCTTACGTGTGAATGATATTCGAGACGCCTTGTATAATATGAATGTGTTGGACTGCGGTTGACTATTCGTATTGTACGGCGGGTTGTTGACGTGTCCGGGGAGGTCCGGGGCGTGACAATTTTGATCCTACACTCACACCTAACAACAAGCTGCTGCTAGTTCATAGGTAAAACAACAGGCTGCTGTTGCTTACTCACGCAAATCAACGTCGTTTAAAAACTCCTCTCATATATTCAATCTTGCGGTTACACACGGCTCAAACATCACATCGAATTTGAGCCTACTATAAGAAACAAAGTTGACCATCACATTTCCCTTTACAACTCTCATTTTTGCAGTTAAGTTAAAGTATGCAATGTGTGACTATGAGACCCACCAATAGTCTAGAAACTGTATAATTGTAAAAAAGTAGAAGTAAATATTGGTTACATTGCGGACGTATAAAATTACCTTAGCAATAAAACACGAGTTCCGGTACACACTCGTACAACAAGTCATTTTTAATCCAAAATATCACTTTGGACGTCTAGAACATCACACATATAATATAATGACATTTAATCCAAATCAAGCATACTTAGTATGCACTTCAACAATGTTCATACTAAATCATGTCATATTACACTTAGATGCATTTAATCATTTCATAAAAACACGTTTTTGGTTACCTTATGTAATCTCACACCTAAACCAAAAGTTATAAGGCATAAAGTCGTCAGATCATCTCACCTTGAATGGAGCTTTTGAACTTCTAGCCTCTCCGGTTTGCCTCTGGCGAACTTTGGACGAACTTCTGACGATCTTCAATGACTTTTCTGGCCACTTCTCAACTTCTTGGGAACTTTATCTAGATTTATCTTAGACAAGTCCCTAATAATGTTTCATGATCTAAAACTCGTATTAACAATTATAACTTCTAAATAGTTATATCCCGGCGAACCGGCCACCCGTGGCTTCTAAATCCATTCTTGGATATAAGTCAACCTTCCAACCCCTCACTCTACACCTCTAAACGTGTAAAACGAGCCCAGTGATCTATCATATTATTTACATAATCATATGAGAAGCATAAATGAAAGAAACGGGTTTAATGAAGTCATTAATTACCTTTATTTTCTTAGATTTTCCTCACTTCTCCCACCCTTTCTCCTTCATTGCACCTCCTCCTAGCTTGAGCTCTGTTCTTGGCTATGGAAATGGGGAGTTGTAGAGCTTCTCTATTTTTTGTGATTGGGTCGTCCAATGGCTAAGGGGGTTGATGGGAGTCTCTTTTTGGCTCATTCTCTCAATGATACCAAAGGACAAGGCCCATCCATGTCCTTTTGATGCTAATCCCTTTGAGTCAACCCTCCCCATTCCCCTTATCACTCTCTAGCCGACTCATTGGCTATCTTAGGAGAAATAATTGTGTGGGGTGGTCCCCACTTATGTGAAAGGTCATCCTTTACATCTAAGATGTACTATCCTCCGTTCTTTAATTCTTGCAACAATTTGACTTTCACGTTTGCTGATGCACAACTTTGACTGTAATTATATTTAAGGGGTTTTTACTTGAATATTACTAATTTTGAACCAATTACTAAAAAAGTGACCACTTTTAAAAAGGGCAAAAGAATGATCAAGAAGGTCATATATGTGGAATTAGAAAACATGATGTCACTGCAAAAAATTTATGTCATTGTGTTTGTTTTTTTTAAACTAAGAGTCGTCATCGTCATAATTATTACACTGCCACCATCACCGCCACAGTGACACCGCCACAGTGACGCCTCCACCCCAGCTTTTGACCACCATGACTTCTCTGCCGCCGATAACCGCTAGCCACCTCCTGTCACCTCCACAGGCCATAGCTACACCACCGCAGTGACATCTCCGCAGTTACAACTCCGTAGTGATACACAATTGCTCCGGTCAGTGTATTCCGCCCACCAAGAACCACTGCCTTCACCCCAGCCCCCTCCGCTACACCCCAGTCCCCATCCCCTTCTCTCCGCGACTTGCAGCAGCCCCCAACAACCACTGCCGGTCACCACCGGCCACCAGACCTCCCACCTCCCACCTCCACCCACCGCTGACGACCACCAAATCCCACAACTGCAGGTAACCTGCTGCCACCACTCACCTACGTACAACCTCACTAGCCTCATCTCCATCCCCACCCCTGTCAGCTCCCAACCCTCCTCAACTCCATCCCAACCCTCCTTAGCTCCCAGCTCCTGTAAAATCGTTGTCCAACACACCCCATCCGGCCAAGCCTACAACCACCGCATTCCTCCACGCCACCACCGCCCACCGTCGCACTTCATCCTGTAACTCATCCCATCACAACCCTAGCCACCAATATCAGATCTAAAACTCTAATCGTGCCATCTCCATCGAAATCGAAGCAATCGCAGAGGTGGGGCTCCAGATCTGGGGCGAGTTACTGTAGACGGAGAAAGGAGAGAAAGACGAGGTAATTCAGCACTGGTCGTCGTCTCCAAGGTCATCTCCGTCGCTGAAACCTCGTCGCCCATGCCGTCGTCTCTGTAGTGTCTCCGTCGTCACCTCACCATTTGAATCGAAGCCTCTTCGCCAGGTCGTTGGAGAATGGCGGATGCGGGATCTTGTGAAGAGAAGACTGGCGATGGAGAGGAAGTGCTTGAAGATGGAGGATGTGGCGATGGAGAGGAGGTGCTTGAAGATGGAGGATGTCAAGCTCTGGAGGAAGAGGATCGAGAAGCGGTGGAAGACGAAGAGAAGCCAGGCTCGACGAACGAGATTAGTTTTTAAATTCAATCACTTTTGTGTCTAATTGTAAAGTGGTCATATTTTTGTCACCTCAAACCTTATAGATAATATTGGTGCCATTCTTTCTATATTTAATTATGTATTAGTAAACATTATAAAAAGTTGATATTTTGGAAATTTACATTGATAGGAATTCAATAACATTTTATACGTAATAATTTGATTATGTATATTAATAGAAAATCGTGGTCAAAGTGAGGTCTGTGAATAGTCCAAAAAACACAATGTTGCAAGTGTTAAAGAACGTAGGAAGTATATATTTTTAATCCCAAAAGTTGTATTTTGCGAACTGTTTTAATTAAAGTATCTTTTTATTGTGTCAAGTTAAATATATACTACCTCCATCCCTCAAAGTTTGTCACATTTTGACTTTTTCAGTCAAACTTGTTAAACTTTGACCACTAATTACTCAAAATTAATTATATTTTATCCCAAAAAAATTATTTAATGTGATTCTTTGTAATATGTATTATTCAAATGTCAATTTCTTATAGATTTTATAGGTATATATTAATAGATAATTACGGTCAAATGTCTACCTAGAAGACCGCAAAAGTCAAAGTGTGACAAACTTTGAGGGACGGAGGGAGTATCATTCTCCCAATTGTTATGGGTTCCTAGAATGACTATATTATTCAACCTTGATTTGGTGGTCCTCAGAATTTATTATGAGACTGATACCTTTGGTGAAGGTATCATCCACAAGGGAATGGATGAATGGTTTCCACCCATGGAGCAATCAAGGAGCTTAATCCCATCCCGCACGAGATCCTTAGAGCAACTCCAATGCTAGGCATGGATTGCTATTGATGTGGCAATAAAATGGAAAAGGTCTACTTTACATGTGGGCCAATTATTTAACAAATGAGAGGGTCTCAACAAATGGGTCTCTAATGCAAACAAATAAAACTCCTCCACCTTCGTACAAGCAGAACTGAAATAAGCAAGAGACCCCACCAACAGGGTGAGACCGAGGGTCTGAGAGCATCTCCAATGTGGAGGTGGATTGCTCTTAGAAAGCATTCCACATAAGCCAATAGACCTTCTGTTTCAAAATCTAGTTTCCAATGCAAAAAAATATGGACCTAGTGAAGTTGACATGGCAATGAAAAAATGGACAGAGGTCTCGCACGAGGTCTGTATTCAGACCCTCGGTCTCACCCTGTTGGTGGGGTCTCTTGCTTATTTCAGTTCTGCTTGTATGAAGGTGGAGGAGTTTTATTTGTTTGCATTGGAGACCCATTTGTTTAGACCCTCTCATTTGTTAAATAATTGGCCCACATGTAAAGTAGACCTTTTCCATTTTATTGCCACATCAACAGCAATCCATGCCTAGCATTGGAGTTGCTCTGAATACAGACCTCGTGCGAGACCTCTGTCCATTTTTTCATTGCTAAGTCAGCTTTACTAGGTCCATATTTTTTTGCATTGGAAACTAGATTTTGAAACAGAAGGTCTATTGGCTTATGTGGAATGCTTTCTAAGAGCAATTCACCTCCACATTGGAGATGCTCTTAATGTTCGTTAGGTACTCCCTGATGCACCTAGCTAGGCAGGAGTTGTCAGACCGTGTTTCTAAGCACCTCTTACAAGGCTTGGGAACACTCAATCTCAAACGGACCAGTTGTCTTTATGTTTGAAACATCAGCCTCATAAGGATACGGGGCCCCTTCGTCCTTCTTGATATTCCGCAGAGTCATCCCTACTCTCTCAACGGTTGCCAATTTAGCTCGAAGAGCTCGGATTTCATCATCACGACGACTCAGTCGCTGTTTAAGCTCTTTTAAGTCTCTCGTATATATAGCCATAGAGGCCATATACACACGCACGTCGTCGCACACAAACATGAGTGCTTGTATTTGTGTATGTCCATAAATCCACACAAATATATACAGAGCAGGGATTGAAATAGTGGCCCGCTACCGCTATAGCGGCCGCGGTAGGGGCCGCTACCGCTACGGCCCGCTATTCGTGTGTGATTTCCAAATCACGGGAAAAATCCACTAAACCGCCCGCTATAGCCCGCTATTGATATTTCTGGCAGTACATCGTGAACTGTTTGATGTGTAAATGTATAAATGTTGTGTGAATGATGTGAAAAAATACATTAATGGTGATGCATGGAGTGAAACTCAAAATTAAATGTACATCTATCCACATACATTATGGTAGTAAATATTAATAAATATGTAAATTACAATTATTAAAGCCAAATTAATTATTAATAAGGATGATTTAACTTTAATATCGGTTGACGAAAAAAATGTTGACTTAACAAAACAATTTGGAACGGAAGTGATGTTATTATGGATTATGCAAATGAAATTGGAAATGAAACGCAAATATGTATTATTATTACTACTACTATTGTTATTATTACTATTGTTATTATTATTATTATTACAATTATTTATTACTCCCTCCGGTTTTTAATAAACTTCACACTTTCCTTTTTGGGACGGTCTAAAATAAACTTCACACTTCCTTATTTCCTTTTTTGGCAAAGAATCTACATCAAAACAGTGCCAAACAGTGTCGCAACAGTGCCAAATAGTGTTTCTACAGTGCCAAACAGTGCCTCAACAGTGTATTCTACAGTAAAGTCAAATTTCTTTCCTTATTTTGTGTGAAGTCAAAGTGTGAAAATTAAATAAAATAGGAGGGAGTATTATTTTTTATTTATTAAATTATTTGGCTTGTCATATTTTTTTTGAAGGGAAGATCGCACTGAAGATGTATTTGTAGGTGGTGAAGGTGTAGTATTTGGAACTTTTTGTAATGTGTCATTTAATGTAACAATCTATTTAATTTAAAGATGTGTTACGACTTGTTTAGTTTGAAGACAATTTGATTGTGTGTGTAATAAATTATTTATCTTACCTATCGTTCTAATTATCATTCTCTTTTAATTGTCATATTCTTATTGGTTGATTAGTTGTTAATGTTATAAGTGTTCAAACAAATATTCATAATGTTTCTATTAACTTTAACACCTATTAAATATATGTTTTGCGTAATTGAAAATACTTCACGCCGCTGCAACTGCTAGAGTCGGCTACAGGCCGCTACCGCGATGATCGCTACCGCTACCGCTATTTAAAACCTTGATACGAAGTAGGGAGTACGTATAATTGTAGTATAAGATTATAAGAAGCCACACAAAGGTAAACCTACTATTCCTCCACTAGACAAACATTAAAATTATATGGATATATTCTATAAATCAATCAAGTACTATACGAAACTACGAAATGACAGAGTTATAAGTTCAAGGTCTACCTAGCCCAACATATCATTGCAAAAGCATGCATGCAGACACTTATCACAACATTAGTTTACATCAGCATGGCCATCAACTCCCCAATACTGTGGTTTCATTAGACCATCACTAGAAGTAGAGGGCTGCATGCTTCCTTGAACATCCATGCAGCCATTACTACCTGAGGTGGCTTGCCCGGCCGCTCGCATAATCTGCTGCGGCATTCCACTCATGGATGAAAACCTAGCAAACCCAAGGCAACTCTGGAACTGTTGCTGCTGCTGCTGGAGGACATGTTCTTGAGGAGGAAGGGCGGCGTTAGGCTGCAGCAATGGCGGCGGCGGATTCGTAACTGGTTCAGCATTTTGTTCCTGTTTACGAACGGAAGAAGAAGCATGCGATTCGGGCGGCGGAACCAACTGTGTTTCTTGTGGAGGAGCAGAACCTGATATGACCGGCTCCTGCAAATGTGGAGTAGACTATATATATGTTGGAAAATGCAGTTCGTACACGGTACACGTCATTTTACTCGCAGGTCAAATTGTATGTGCAGAAACAAAAAATTTTCGTTTTGTAAAGAGAATCGTTTTTTCACACCGACAATTTTTTTTGTGTGACTTGTTTGTGTCACCGACAAAAACACATATCGGTGCGAAGAATGATTCTTTTAACAAATAGAAAAAAATTGTCTCTGCACCGACTATTCGATCGCCGGCGTGTAAAATGGCGTGTACACAAAGCTTGATTGATATACATAAGATTTTCTCTCTAGATCGAACCAGACCGATTAATATATAGTATTTAAATCGAAGTACTATTAACCTGAGAGGCTATTCCTGATCCTTGTGGTGGTACCACATCCGCCATTGCAGCTAAATATGTCAAGTTCTCCTGGAGAATGTCTAGATACCTTTTTTCATTTATAGAACCAAACCGTCAAACTCAGGAAAAAATCAGTACCTATATGAAAGAGGTTCTACAAACATAAGCTAGCTATTATAACCTAGGGATGGAATCAATCAATCAATGGCGAAATTTTTAGGGTAATAACTTAAATTGAATTAACTAAATTAAAGAATTTGTACACATTAATTAACACATTATAATGCTTACGGAGTATAAGTTTTTCTCTACTGGAAAATCTAATTATATAATATAGATCTAAATGCATCAATTAAGTTACTTTTAGGAATAAAAAACAAAGAAAACGAATACTAAATAATTTTCATGGACGGAAGATGAAAACCTTTGGTGAGTGTCTGAAAATGATCGAAAAGCGTCAAATCCGTGCCGATTTAATCCATTTAAAACCTTAATTAAAACTGTGTACTATGTATTCAACATGAAAAATTCATATGTGACCATACAATTAAATTTGATATAACTGAAATCTTAATGTCAAATATGAGATTGCTATGTAATTGTAGTGTCCAATTAATTGGCCCTACTCTAATTTCAAGAATGTTTTATATACATGTTTGATGAAAATAATATGGAAAGCAATCTTGCCCCACCCAAGACAATTTCTTGAACTGGCTGATAATTGCATTTTCGGGGGTGTTTGGAACTGATTCTGCTTCTGCTTCTTTTTTAAAAGCAGAAGCAGAATCAGAATCAGTTTTCAGAAGCTGGTACCTCCCAGCTTCTAAAAAAATTGATTCTGAGAGTAAATTAGAGCTCCAGAAGTGCTTCTGGAATTTCACCCAAACACTCTAGTTTCTGCTTCTGCTCCCTGAAGGAGCAGAATCAATTTTGAGAATCAGATCCAAACACCCCTTCACGACAATCAGATAATAAAAGCACATAGTAGAGTCTTGCAAAAAAACACATAGTAGAGAGTAGATGAGATGAATTGAATAGAGTATTGAACTCGATAATGACACAAGAAGTTTACAATTAATACTCAGCTCTACAACCATGCCCCTCTCTCTCTCTCTCTAAATGCCTGGGCGTGATTACAAATTTAATAAATGCTAGGGTTACGAAAGCTTATCCTTCACGGCTTCACCTATATAAAAGGTGAAGGTGACTTCTCCATTACAAGATATTTGTTGGCCCAAATGCACAATTGACCCGATTAAATAACTAGCCTATCAAATACGTAGTATATAAATTGGTTTAGGATGTTTTTACTTGGACTGTAATTTGCTGGTCTGGTCTGGTCTGGTCTGATCTGGTCTGGTCTGGTCTGAACTGGTCTGGTCTGGTCTGGTAAGGTCTGGTTTCTTTGTATTTTTATAACTATCCAAGTCTGGTCTGGTCTGGTCTGGTCTGAACTGGTCTGGTCTGGTCTGAACTGGTCTGGTCTGGTCTGGGACAAATTACAGTCCAAGTAAAAACATCCTTACTAGGCATAAATGCTGCAAAACTCGGTGCATGAAGTCTATTCTGGAAGTAATATCTTAAGGAGCTAGATTGCCTAGATATGACCTAATTACTTTAAAAAATATATTACTTATGTCCCGCTTAATGGCTTACATTGTGAAATAATACGATTATTTTGAAGATAATTAAATAAGTTAAATCGAATATATTTTGAGAAATAGTTTAATAGTTATACCTAGTATAATATATTGGGATCGTTGATGATAACAGAGACGCTATATGAATTATTTTTAGTATTTGATGATCTATTGTCATTTAAGAGTGTTGAATGTTTCCTAAAATAAAAATGAGAGCCTTTATATGAAATGCCTCAAAAAGAAAGTCAAAACTTAGAATGAGAAGAAAGAGTAGTACAATTTTTAAATTTGTGCGCACACAAACTAGGTAGCATAAATCAAATATATAATCAACTCACTCAGCACTTTCGGCCATTTTCCCGAGATTATTGCATTCCATTATAGCCAAAATCAGTTTTGTGTTATCTTCAAGGATCTGCATGAACCACAAAATATAATTATATCCGATATATAATAAAGAAAATTACATTTGTACACAAAATTAGTACCTAAATTGTACACTCTCCCTAGTTGTGTGTGTACACATGCAATGTATTATTTGTGTAAGAATTTTGTGTACAACAAGAATGACCCATACAATAATGGATGACATATATTCATATGTACTACTACTGTACTACGTATATCAAAACCATACTACATATATTCAATCTGTAACGATCCTACACCGATCAAGTATGGGCTTGATCAGAGGCTTATAAGTCAGATCTCTCCTCCTCGTAATTGGCTAATCTGTTGGGAGTGACTTCTATCTCTGGGCTTATGGCCTTGATATTGGCCTAGTGTGGGCTAGATTCATATCAATTGCTATCAGAGCCGTCCCCATCTTCCTTGTCCAACATTCAGAGTGGTGGCTTCGGCCCTGAGGGGTGCCAACCGAGACCAACATAGTCGTGACCAACAAGTACGTTGACTCTTCAAAGCGTGTGGTATTGTAACGATCCCACATCGATCATCGATCAAGTATGAGCTTTATCGGTGGCTTATAAGCTAGATGTCACCTCCTCCTAATCGACTAGTCTTTTAGGAGGAGTGAGTTCTATACGTGAAGTTATGGCCTTGATATGGACCTAGTATGGACTCGGTTGATATCAACAACTTACACGAAAAGACATCATTGGCATTTGGCACCAAAATTTTCACGGGATAGTGCAACATACTTTGACGGCCGTAATGTGTTAATATGGAAAAAATTATTAGTTACCTGACCGAATACTCAAGTAAGTAAAATTATTATAGGACTAAAATCGGAGCTAAATTTACACTTCTCCAAACAATTAAAATGATCATAAAAACTTGGTTGCATGCCTTAGCAATCAATGAATTTGAATCTCAAAGTAGGTAGAAACCCTAGTTAGGGCAAACGGTAATCGATGGATCTCAAAATCTCACCAATTAAACTTTATTTTTTAATTTGAGGAATGTACCTTCTGAATCTGGTGCGTTGTAAGAAGAGCATAGCTGCCGGAGTGAGAAGCAGCGTCGAGATAGGTTGGCTGCGCGGCGGCCTGCGCCATCAGTTCCGGATTATCCAAGTTCATCTCTTCGATCTTAGTTAATTAGTCGATTAAGAAATTCCTTAAGTCTCTAAAAAAGGAATTTCGATTCCTCAATTCTCTAAAAAAGGAAATTCCTTAATTAAGCAAACATAGATGGATCGATATAGATCCGAGCTATAGGCCTAGATTTAATTAAGTGCGTAATCTGTGATTATGGTGGAGATTTACCGGCTTAGAAGCTGTTCTCTTCGCCTGATCTGAATGTTTCTGATCTGAATTTTTTAAGTTCTGATCTGATCTGATCTGAATTTTTCTGATCTGATCTGATCTGATCTGAATCTTTCTGATCTGATCTGATCTGATCTGAATCTTTCTGATCTGATCTGATCTGGTCTGAATCTTTCTGATCTGATCTGAATGTTTCTGATCTGGTCTGATCTGATCTGAATGTTTCTGATCTGATCTGAATCCTTCTGATCTGATCTGAATCTTTCTGATCTGATCTGATTTGAATATTTCTATAATTATAATTATAATTATAATTATTATAATTGCAATTACAAATATAATTTAAATAAAATTATAATTATAATCGTAACTATAAAAATAATAATAATAATAATAATAATTAAATTTAAAATGAAAAAATTTGAACTTATTACACTAATTATAAATATAGATATAATATAATTTTAATTATATTTTTAATTATAATTACTTATATAATTATAATTGTAATTATAATTACAATATTTATCTCTATAATTGTAACTATAGTTATCAATATTATTATAATTACTCCGTAAAATAATTACAATAGTAATAATAATAATAATAATAATAATAATAATTATAATCATGAATTATAATTATAAGTATAATTATAATTATTATAATTATAATTAATAATAATTATAATTATATTAACATTAATTATAATATTATAATATAATAACAGTAACATAAATACAATTAATATTATAATAATGATATTATTATATTCATATTATTATTACGATAATATAATAATAATAATAATAATAATAATAATATGATTATTATTATTATTATTATAATAAGTATTATATTATTATAACATTATATTATAATTATAATTATAATCATAATTATAATTATGATTGTAATTATAATTATAATTATTATAATTATGATTAATTACAATTATAATTATAAATATTTATAGATATAATTATAATAAATACAATTGATTATACTTATAATTATAAGAATTATAATTGTAATTATAATTATAATTACATATAATTATAATATTATATTATATTAACATTAATCATATTATTATTATATTGTAATAATAATAATAATAATAATAATAATAATAATAATAATAATAATAATAATAATAATAATAATAATAATAATAATAATAATAATAATAATAATAATAATAATAATAATAATAATAATAATAATAATAATAATAATAATAATAATAATAATAATAATAATAATAATAATAATAATAATAATAATAATAATAATGATAATGATAATGATGATGATGATGATGATGATGATGATGATGATGATCTTCTTAATAATTACATTTATATTACTATTATTATATTAAAATATTATAACTATTATTAATATCTTATTTTTGTTATCATATTATTATTAATATTATTAATAATAATTATATAATAATAATAATCGTAATTGTAATAACAATATTAATAATAATAATTAATATAATAATAAAAGTGATAAATCATGTTTGAACTTTTCTGATCTGATCTGAATGTTTCTGATCTGATCTGAATGTTTCTGATCTGGTCTGATCTGATCTGAATCTTTCTGATCTGATCTGAATCTTTCTGATCTGATCTGATCTGATCTGAATCTTTCTGATCTGATCTGATCTGATCTGAATTTTTCTGATCTGATCTGATCTGATCTGAATTTTTCTGATCTGATCTGATCTGATCTGAATAAAATAAGAATAAGCAATAAGTAATAAGAATAAGACGAACAGAACAGCACCTTAATTTAGAATTTCAAAGTCCGATGCGATGGAGCCCTATACAGTACATACGAAAAGGCGGACCACGTTAAAAAACTCGCCTCACGTGGGCCCAGTGCAGCGAGTTCCGCATGTCCATTACGAATTGCATATTTGCATGTAATCCCTCGGGTAATTAAGGTGGGATTGGGATCCTCTCCCGCACGGCAGAATGCCTTGAGCGCAGAGGACCGTCGTATGGGAGAAGAGCGGCCTCAGGATCTGCACTTCAACATCTCCGACCATCCATCTTTTGATCGGGTGGTTTTCAAGGGCCGGGCACCGTGCCTTGCTTTGAAGTCTGGCAGAGGTTCCGGATCCATTAAGGTGGGTGTGCCAAATTCGGATTCCGGAGGATTTTAATGGAGATCAAAATTCCGTCATAATTCAGGTGTCTTCGACTTGGATTTTTGTGGAGTCCATCAAAATAAGGGTGTCCTCAATCGTTCCATGAATTTCTGTTGTTACTTATTTGGATGGATTTTAATGAATTTTGTTGAATCTTTATATATCAAAATAATCTACCACAATCTTGTAGGTTTCCCTCGGATTTCAAAATTAATAATCATTTCAAATCCATCAAAGTCATAATCCAGGACACCCCCTAAGAGCGCGGTCCCATATGATTGTCATTTTGTTCTTTTCCGTTTGTCCTACTAAATTTATCTCATATCATATTAAGAAATATTTATGTGATTATCATTCTATTTTACTTTATTCTCACTTTATTAATTAAGTGATAATCAATCACATAATTTTAAGTTTTTTTTATCACATCACTCTCTTTTGTCGTTTTTTTATAATGCTTTTCATTTAATCATTACCAAATTCTACGGTACCGTCCCCTAAGTTCATTTAATCATTCACGCGAAGCTTAAGTTCACATGCAAATGAAAGTAAATTTGATACGGTGCAATTTCCTCTAAGTCAAGTGCACTCAACATGTGAAATAGTTAAATGTAAATTAAAAATTACTTAGAAGCTGTTCCGTTCGTCTTAATCTTATTACTTATTCCTTAATCTTATTTTATTCAGATCAGATCAGATCAGATCAGAAAGATTCAGATCAGATCAGATCAGATCAGATCAGAAACATTCAGATCAGATCAGAAAGATTCAGATCATATCAGCAACATTCAGATCAGATCAGAAAGATTCAGACCAGATCAGACCAGATCAGAAACATTCAGATCAGATCAGAAACATTCAGATCAGATCAAAAAATTCAAACATGATTTATCACTTTTATTATTATATTAATTATGATTATTATATTATAGTTATTGTTAATAATATAAATATATTAATATAATAATATTATTAATAATAATATAATAATATAAAATTATTATTATATTATAATAATATAATATAATATAATATAATATAATATAATATAATATAATATAATATAATATAATATAATATAATATAATATAATATAATATAATATAATATAATATAATATAATATAATATAATATAATATAATATAATATAATATAATATAATATAATATAATATAATATAATATAATATAATATAATATAATATAATATAATATAATATAATATAATATAATATAATATAATATAATATAATATAATATAATATAATATAATTTAATATAATATAATATAATATAATATAATATAAAAAAAACAATATAATATAATATAATATAATATATTTATAATTATAATTATTATTATGATTTACAATGTAATTATAATTATAATCATCATTATTATTAATATGATTGTTGTTCTTGTTGTTATTTTTGTAATTATTATTACTTCGGAGTAATTATATATTTAAATTAGCAATTATAGATATAATTATGATTATAGAGATAAATATTATAATTATAATTACAAAAAAAATAATTATAAAATTAATTATAATTAAAAATATAATTACATTTATAATTGTATCTGTATTTATAATTAGTGTAATTGGTATAATTATTATAATTTTAAATTTAATTTTAATTATTAGTTTTTTATAATTATGATTATAATTGTAATTTTATTTAAGTTATATTTTTAATTACAATTATAAATCTAATAATTATAATTATAATTACAATTATAGAAATATTCAAAACAGATCAGAAAGATTCAGATCAGAAGAATTCAGATCAGATCAGAAACATTCAGATAAGATCAGAAACATTCAGATCAGATCAGATCAGATCAGCAATATTCAGATCAGTTCAGCAACGTTCAGATCAGATCAGAAAGATTCAGATCAGATCAGAAAGATTCAGATCAGATCAGATCAGATCAGAAAAATTCAGATCAGATCAGATCAGATCAGAAAAATTCAGATCAGATCAGATCAGAACTTAAAAAATTCAGATCAGAAACATTCAGATCAGGTGAACGGAACAACTTCTTAGTTCTAATAGAAAATGGGGGATAGAAACAACTAATTGGAGAGAAGTGAAAAGGAGTCACATCTACCATTCAGAGCATCTCCAATGGGATGTCTAGTCCTCTTAGAGCATCTCCAATGGTTGCTTCTAGGGGCTTGCTTGCAATTTTGAAGCTACTGATCTACATTGGAGCATAACGTACTCTTCCTTTTGCTTGAGAAATCTAATTAGCCTAAATGAACTACTAGTTTGAGCAAAAAGAATTTTTAAATATAATATTACAAATAATAAATGCAGAGGAAAAAGTTGTAGCTAACCATCGAGTATATTTCAATTTTGCTACAAATGCTTATGTGGCTAGTCAAGCTATAAGAGTAATTAGCTAACCGTCGAAGATGCTCTTACACACTCTTATACATTAGTCCCGTTTTTTATCTCACAACTTTTAGGACCAACATATCTTCATAGTTATACTCGTATTCATTTTCATTTTTTTACATCGATCACTTTTAACCCACTTTCGCTCCCTGAATCTTGTGTAAAGTTCATGTATGGGCATTGTCGTAGACATTGCTCTCTCCTATGCCACATAGGATGAACTACAGTCCACTAGACTATCCCATTGATATATTTAACTTTGTATTGTTAACTATTTGTCCCACAGGAAAATGTATAAATTAAAACAATAAAACAATACATAACATTTTAGACTATTTCTCCTATCAACTTCATTCCTTCAAACAAAAATGACGAGGACTTTTTATATGAGCCCAAATATATAGAGGAGCCTTAGCGTCAGATTTTAAAAAGGTGACGCCGCATATCATTTTGTATCCGGAGTAATTAAGGTATTAAACTCCCTTGTATTTTTTTCTTTTCTTCATAAAACTTTGATAAATGTTCTCCATCACGTACCTAGTTTTGATGATTGTCCTACATGGATTATATATACTTCGTATATACTAATATAATATATACACTACAAAAGAATACGGGATTGACGGGGATTTTGACACGGATTTGGCACGGATTTTGGCAGGGATACGCCAAATCCGTGCCAAAAACACTTTGGCACGAGCTATTTGACACGAAAAATTGATAAGTCCGTGTCAAATTCTGTGTCAATCCCGCGATTTTTTGTAGTGTATACAGCATAATCTATATGAGTGTTTGTATTTGTGGATCTCCTTAGAGCATCCACAATGCCTCCAAGTCTAGTCTCAATTAAAAATGACAAATGTCAAATACTTAAATGCGTTTCTAATCCACATAATAAAAAGTGGAATGATTGGATAGTGAGGAATGCATTAAACCTCCAATGCATATAGTCTTACGGTCCATGAGAATTGCCATTTGGAATTAAATTAAATATTTTAAAATTAAAGTAAAACTGCAAATATATTAAATTAATATAACTGTCATATGAAAACTACCCATTATTTCGTTTCTCTACTGTTATTCCGAAGATAGAGGCCATTTTGATGTGAGTCAGCAAGTTTAGGGGATGTCTACACATACACATTTAGCTTCACACCGTTCAATTTTTAATTTGCCATGTCACCGAATCTTACTTACACACTACATGCATTGGAAGAGAAATAAGTAGTCTAAGTCTAATTTAATGATGTGGCACACTTCACATAGACTAAACATGGATGCATTGAGGATGCTCTTATATCCACACATTTATAAGATCCTCCGACAAAGCTTACCCTACTACTCTATCTCTCGATTGGCGGCGTAGGATCTAGGCATATGTTATGTTGGGCTGAAGCTAAAGCTATCTTAATTTGGTTCTAATTTTGTTAGTATAATCTATTTGTATTTTTCATACTTTCCCCCGTTCTTAAATAAATGCAATGGTCAACATTTCACACTTGTCGAGACACAACTTTAACCATTAATATATATAAATTTATATTAGTAAAAAATTTATAAAAAATTAGATATTGAAAATTTACAATGAGACGAATTTAACAATATTTTATTCATAAAAATATATTCATACATTACTAAATAAAACGTAGTCAAAATAGGACATGTGAATAGTATATAACTCTGTGGACATGTAAAATTTATTGGGTCTCTTTTGAATTTATTGGGCCAACGTCAGATTCTACTGGACTATTTGTAAATGGTTGTTGGGCCTTATCAAGAAGAAAATATCAATATGGATCCATTAATTTTGGGATTAAATTAATTCGGGTCACCTAAATGTCCGATTAATTTAATTAAATTCTTAAAAGAATGGACCGATCCTATTAATTTCTCTATTTTGAGCCTATTATCAAATAGCGGCCCAATATAGAAGAGACATGATCCAATTGATAAAGAGAGCAATGAATCCAGTCAAGGAATCTATCCAAATGCATGAGAAATGGCTGCGAACCTTGTTAAAAAGGTTGTCCAGATACATTATATAAGTGCTGATTTTTTCTAGCCATTAAAATGCAAGCAAATAGAGCCCAAAACCCATTTTAATTATGGCCCATGAGGTATGAACGAATTTCAGCAACCCTAGGCCATATTTCCACCCTCTCCACACCTATAAATAGGGGTCTCAGTTGAGAGGAAGGAGAGGAGAACTTCCAGACGAAGAAACGCTGCAGAAAAGCTCTGAAGAACTCCCGAAAGGCTCTGAAGGATTCCGAAGCATCGGAAGATATCAAGCCACATTTTTTTGTCAAGAATATATGATTAATCCTTTGTGATTTCATTTATTCTTGATCAAAGCAAAAAGTTGAAGAACGTTCGAAGATCTGAAGAACAAAGCTTGAAGATTCGAAGATCTGAAGAACGAAGCTTTGAAGATTCGAAGATATGAAGAACGAATCTTTGAAGATTTGAAGATATTCATATGAAAATTGAATCAAGATTCAACTGAAGATCAAGCCATATATCCCGAGAGGCCCTTAAACAGAAGATCAAGCCATAAAACGGCCCTTTTGTTGAAGATCAAGCCACTTGAAAACCGGAGGCCCTTCAAGCTGAATTCTTTATTCAAGAAGATTTGAAGATCTGAAGAACGAAGGTTCGAAGATTCGAAGATCCGAAGAACGTTCAAATATTTGAAGAATCAGAGATTTAATTTTTAATTAAATTCTTTAATTATATTCATATCAAATTGCAAGTGAAGAATCAGAAGATTCATATTTAGAGATTGTACCCGATATTCTCATATATTATTATTTGCGATCAAATTTAAGTAAATACTTAAAATTTGTTTCACAAACTCATTCCGCTTATATTTAAGCTTAATATAACTGATTTCGCTCTACGGTTTCTTAGGCAGTCAGGCTCTTGGATCTGACCCATCAGTTGGCCAAACATTACAATGAAACGGTCATATTCTATAGATCAATTAAGTACAGAATGACAGAGTTATAAGTTCAAGGTAGCTGGTCTGGCATATGACATATCATTCCAAACCATGCATGGAGAAACTTATTGCAATATTAGTTTATATCACCATGACCATCATCACCAGAAGTAGAGGGTTGAGTGCTTCCTTCAAAATCCATGCAGCTACCGGGGCGGACCCCGGAAGTTTATCTTGGGAGGACGGTAACTTAAACAAAATATTTTTTGGGAGGGCGAAAATTATTTGTTGCCTTGTTGGTACATATATACACTAATTTTTTTTGTTGGGGGGCGACCACCTTCCATTGTTGGTTGCAAACCTAGCAAAGCTAAGGTATTCCTGGACGGCTGGACTTGTTGTTTCTGATGCTGTGAATGGAGGGCTGGTTCTGGAGGGGGAGGGGCGGCGATAGGCTGCTGCAAAGGCGGCATATTCATAACAGGGTCATCACTTTTTTCCGGCTTAGGAGTCGGAGAAGAAGCCTCGGTTCCGTGGCCTGTTTCTCTTCCAGAGAAGCAAAATCTGTGGCCGGCAATTGTGGAGTAGACTATCTATATGTTTCGTTCTCTCCCGTGGCGTATCGAGAATTGTAACTATGATAATTTAAATTATGATAATGCTTTATCAATTTAAATTATGATAATGCTTTATCAATTTAAATATGATTATTTAAATTATGATAATGCTTTATCAATTTAACTTTACCAGCAACAAACAAGCCAAAACAATTTTATTTCATTTGAAATAATGTTAACATATCAATGAATCATATAACAAAGAGATGTATTTAGAAAATAGTTATATTAATTGCAAAAATGTCACTATTAAACTTTACAAATATCTGAAATAACAGTTTGCAACAATTTAAAAAAGGGATGACACGCACGGAAGTCATAAACCACGTTTGCAACAACTTAAAAAAACACTTATTAGCTTTTGGCTTAAAAAAAACTTATTTACCAAACACTACCAATTTTTACTTTTTCTCGGCTTGCATGTGAAAAGTGTTTTTCCCTTTTCTATTACACAAAAAACACTTATTTTACCAAACACTACCAACTTTTACTTTTTAAAATCACTTTTTTTTTTCAGGACTTCGGCCGCTTGGAGTCTTTTTCCGTCTTCGAGTTTAATCGAAGGACGGCCGCTTTTTCCGTCTTCGATTTTAATCGAAGGACGACCGCTATTTCCGTCTTCGATTTTAATCGAAGGACGGCTGCTGTTGTTTGTGCTTCGTCCTCGAAGGGCGGATTTGCTGTCATGGCTCAAAGAGATCGGCGTTGTGGTCAAGGTTCGAGGATGATGCGTTGCTGTCGTCGTTGGAGAAGATCGGCGCCGCCTATCCGTTTACTCTGGTTGCATGGGGCAGAGATGAGTTTGGTTATGCAGGGACGGGGGATTGATGCATGGCCTTTGGCAGCCAAAGGTCACGGAGTATCAATTAACATGGTACTGGTGTTTAGACCTCCTCCTGAACCACCACCATGGGATGTACGAGGTGTTAGAGTTCGTGAACGCTTTTCTTGTAGTTTTTATCTGTTTGTTATTTGTTTTCTTGTGTCCACTTTTGTTGTTGGTTTTGATAGTTTGTTTGAGTTTTTTGCCTCTCTTTATGTCATTGGGTATGGTTGGATCTATGGGAATATGTTTGGCTGTGTCAAGCCCACTACATGGTTAGCAATTCGTGTTGCTCTCTCAGGGGTGACCGTCTCAAAGTCTCACCATAGGGTTACAGTCGTAGTTGTTGAAGTTTCACTTGGTGTCAATTTTATTTTCCTTTTGCTTGATGTAATGATCCTGAATCTTTTGATATGAATAGAGGCCCGTTTGATGATAAAAAAATCACTTTTTTTTTCTCAAACACTATCAACATTTACTACTAATCACTTTTTCCTTATATTGCTTTTTTTAAGCAGAAGCACTATCATTAAGATATAAGATCTTTATATTAATCACAAAACATATACTCCCTCCGTCCCATATAAAAGGCACACTTTCCTTTTCGGTCTGTCTCAATATAAAAGGCACATTTCCCTTTTTGGCAAACAAAACAGTGCAAAACAGTGCAAAACAGTGTCCAAACAGTGCCAAACAGTGTCCAAACAGTGCCAAACAGTGTTCAAACAGTGTTCACCCTTATAAACTCCCAAAACGCAAATGTGCCTTTTATATTGGGACGGAGGGAGTATAATTGTATATTAAATTAAATATATATAGAGGTTGAGTGGGGGTTGGGTGGGATTGAGTGGGGACAGCTGCCCCCACGTTGGATCCGCCACTGGTTCTCTCTTCATATAGATTTTCAGTTTTAGTCGCTGAAATAAACTATTGACAATTCCCCATTATTAGTTTCATAATATTAGTCATTTCCAAACTTGGTCATGTAATTAATAATAATTTTTTCATGTATTGGCTTTCCCCCAAAGGGACACTTTCTAGCAAAAAATACCAGAAAATATAGAGTTTTTTACCAAAGGAGGGTACTTTAAAATCTTATTTACCAAATCAGGGTAATTTTTATCTTATTTCCCAAATAAGGGGAGTTTTTGCATTGCCATCCAAATTCGAGTGCCACGTCATCACACGAATTGGGTCATCATTTTTAAATATCCACGTCATTTGTTGTACAATATCCACATCATTTTAATTAATTAATTTTCCATCTGATGCCATATTGTCATGTGCTAGTACGGTACATCCAACAAAAATCAAAAAACCTGGGCATAGAGGGGAATCGATCCCTTCTCCCCTCAAAGGCATATAAATGCTGCTCCCACTAGGCTAAGATAAGTGTTTACAAACTTGTTGTATTCAAACATACTTATCCCTTCGACTAAACATATGAAAAAATTCGATAACGTTCAACAATAACAACAAAATAATGTAGAAAGTCATCAACAATAAACAAAAAATCTTTAGAAGACACTGCATAAATTCTTCACCAAATGATTATAGTAATCAATACATGTATCACTAAAAAAGAAATGTACCAAAAATTACTAATAAACAAAATGATATGATTCTGTAGTATTAAAAATAAAAATATGAGCATCTCGACATGACAAAGTTCTACGCAAATCACCACAACATATCATAGTAACAACCAATATGTCCATCATCCAAAAAAGAGTACTTAAGATTACAAAATAAGAGAGTTCTCCAATATTAAAAATATGAGCATCTCCTCGCGACAAAATTTACGCAAAGCACCACAAGTGCATCCGGGAAGCTCATGTCATATTCACGTTTGCCACCACCACCTACACATAAAAAAGTTAGCGTGAGCATATTACACAAATATACACAAACCCACACACATATATTAAATATATGCAATTTAGGATACAAAAAATGCCGCAAGACAGTATGGAAAAAGTAATCTCTTTTCAAGCAAAGTATTAAAAAAAATACAGCAATCTAACCTAGTATAGTTGGTATTTATGTTTACATGTATCCCAACAAAAATTGTTATATCTGCCGTTTTTTAAAAATCAGTTAGGATTCAAATCTGCCAGTATAAGTGGTTCACCAGTTTAGTTATTAGACTAAAATAATTCTGCAAGTTTTTATAATCAACATTAATACAAATTATTAGTGTACATGTAAGGCTAAAATATATTCAACAGTACATGTATTAATAACTCTAGCAGTAATGACCCCATAAATAATTAGAAATTGTATTACTAAAACATTAGAGTGAATGGAAAAACTGAAAAAGTAGTGACAAAATATAAAATTACAACATTAGAAATACCTAGTATAGATGAGACCATCAGTCCATCTTTTTTCTCTTGTTTTTACATGTCCGTCTATCATGACCCGGCTCTTTACAAATGCCGCACAGTGTCTTAGTTTTACCTTCAATACATTCTTCCAAGTCAATTGTCTCATTATCAACATTCGTATCAAAAAATATAGCATCACTTTCAGAATGGATCATTTGTTGCACTGCATTCATGCTGATGCTTGCAAAATCTGAATTAAGTTAACAAGGAAAATAGTACAAAACTTTACACGTAAATGTGCTAGTATGAAATAAAGTACTTTTAATAAAATGTTTACTGTATAATCAATTTTTTTAGCAAAAAAAAAAACTCATGGCCTGAAATAGAAGAGTACTTTAATTTATGGCGTGAAATCAGTAAATAGGAGACTAAAACTAGAACTATGGCCTAAAAGTTTTGTATAAAGTACTTTTCGGTTTTACAAAAATTTTCATGGCCTAAAATTAGTAAATAGGAGACTAAAATTAGAATTATTAAATACGAGACTAACTTTACATTAGTATGAAACTTGCTACTATGTAAATATCATGTCATTCGTATAATCGTATTATCATGGCATCTAAGAGGGGATATAAAATTTTAAATATTTCAATTTTTTGGATCGGTTTATGAGACTTCTAAAATAGAAAATTAAGTGTATAGGTCCTAAATTGAAGAAAAACTTATTTCAATGCAATTTCTATAAATAATTGAATTTGAGGAGCAATAAAACTAAATTTGAAGCAAGAAATTTACAAAACAATTAGAAGAGCAGAAAGAGGAGAATCAATTAATAAATGTTTACTATATAATGAATTACATACCTGAATTTGAAGAAGAGAATCAGAGAAAAACCGAAATTTGATGAAAGGCGAAAACGTGTTGATGAGCAAATTCCAGAAGAGCAGAAAAGGAAACCCTAACTTACTTGGATGTCGGAAGGAATAATAGTTCGCATTTGGGGCAAAGCCAAGAAACGATTTAGTTTGAAAAGTTATATGCCTGGTTTTAGTAAATATATTAACAAGCCTAAATCTATACGGTACATATATTAAAACACAGATGACATGGATATTTAAAAATGATGACCCAATTCGTGTGCTGACGTGGCACTCGAATTTGGATGACAATGCAAAAACTCCCCTTATTTGGGAAATAAGATAAAAAGTACCCTGATTTGGTAAATAAGATTTCAAAGTACCATCCTTTGGTAAAAAACTCGGCAAAAAATCGCTAGCGAATAAAGTTACAATTCGCAAGACGATCAATAGCAAAAATTAGGGGACTAAGAAGCTGTTCCGTTCGTCTTAATCTTATTACTTATTCCTTAATCTTATTTTATTCAGATCAGATCAGATCAGATCAGATCAGAAAAATTCAGATCAGATCAGATCAGAACTTAAAAAATTCAGATCAGAAACATTCAGATCAGGTGAACGGAACAGCTTCTAAAGTTACAAATACTCCATGTATATATACACGTAGTATTTAAATATGATCTGTTTAGCATATATACCTCTGAGGCCATTCCTGATTTTTGCGGTGGTAGAAATGTAGAATATCCCCCATTGCAGTTAATAAATATGTCTAAGTTACGCTGTAGAATGCCCAGATACCTTTTTGTAACATATAAATCAAAATTGTAGATGTTATTCATTCCATCTCATAAAGAATAGTAAACGTTATCATGTACTACTACCTAAACCCCGTTTGCTAATACCAAAATCGGCTGATTCTGCTGAAATTTATGAAATTCTGATTGAAATGACTGCATTGATGATTCTGCTGATTTATGAAAAAAATTAAAATATATTTTTTTTAAAATAAGGAAAAAATTATATGTAAAACAGCTAAAATGATCTTCTACAGTAACTTCAGCCAATACAGCCAGAAAAGTAACTTCAACCTTACTTTTTCTTATTACTAGTATTACACAATTCTGCGCGCGAAATCAAAAATTACGTATTTGAAAATAAAGTTGGCTGATAATCCAAAAAAATATGCTTACCAAACGGGCTCCTAATAGTTTTTATATGAAAAGAGGTTCTAGTTATTTTTTATTCCGTATTTTACTTTTTTTAGTTCATGTAGTGTATGTATATGTATTTGTGGCCATGGAGAGAACTTAACAGTAGTATATACTACGTATTTTAAAAATTGATTTTATGCTTGGCCAATGGAAAATAATCTCTCCCCATCCAAGACTATTTCTAGATCCATTCATGCCTCTTAAATTAATATTTCTAGCGTCTTTAATAATTGTAAAATGAATATTGAATTGTTTTCCGAATTCAAATGCGTATACATCATAATATTTTGCACAATACAGAAAGTAACTTTTGTGGATGTTTTCTTTTGGACTGTTTTCAGTCCCAGACCAGATCAGATCAGACCATACCAGACCAGACTAGACTTCCGTAGTTATAAAATACACAGAAACCAGACATTTACCAGACCAGACCAGTAAATTTCAGTCCACAAGAAAACATCCATACTCCTTAAAATATAATTATATATGGTAGTGTTTGGTAGGGATAGAAATATCAGTAAGAGTATACGGAGTATCTCCTTAGATATTCTTTCTAGTAGAGACTGCAAATTGTATACGGTGCTTTGAATCTCACTACCATATATAATTGGGAGAAGGGCCAAAATGGACACTAAGGTTTTTAATGAAGCTCGGATATGACATTAAGGTTTTAAGTGGACCAATTAGACACAAGTATAACCTTTTACCTTAATTTCTACCCACCCACTAACTCCCCTGTCAAACGACCGTTACCTGCGCCTTAAACGCCCCCTTTCCCTGCGCTTTAACATCGGATGAGCCTGCCCCTGCGCTACAACCCTAATAAATACCACCCACCCCCATAAATGCATCGAACAACCCTAATGCATTTTGACCTACCTATTAGAAGGCGTTGATTCAGTCCATTTAGGAAGAAGGAGGAAAAGAATAACAATGGGGGAGAGTTCGTCAGCATCAAGGTTGTTAGAGAAGAAGAAATCCAACTCAGTAGAATCAGTGAAGTTTCGTGGGAGTATGGAGCGACAAATTTTTGGATGGACGAGGTACTGTAAGTGTAGAAACGCAAATGGAAGCCCTGTAAAAGCGTCACTTTGGACATCTTGGACTGACAACAATCCCGGAAGAAGGTTCTATGGTTGTCCCTATTATGAAGTAAGCTTCAAGTTAAAATTTTGATTTGGGTTTGATTTTCAGCATTTGATTATATACATTATGTACATTGTGGTGGTTTATGCAGAATAATGGTTGCAGGTTCTTTGAGTGATATGATGATCCTTTAACAGATAGGGTGAAAGATGTTATCAACGACTTAAAAAGGGAGAATAGAAGGCTACACACTACAATTAGGGGGCTGGAGGAGGTCATCCGTGCAGGAGGGGCTTTTGATGATGCACCAGTACTGGCATGTGTAGATACCTGCAATGAAAACATGGAGAGTGAAGTTGAATGTGTACATCAGTTAATTAAAAGTGGAGAGGGGAGCATATGTAAATAGGAATTCTTTGTTTGTAGTGTTCTTTTGTGCCCTTGGTGTTGTATTATGTAGGATGTTTTGGTAGTTGTTGTAATACCAGAATGACATTGGTATGATTGTAATGTCAACCAAATCTTTGTAATACCAAAATCTTTGTTATGATTGAAGTGTTTGACAGTTTAAAAGTTTGTTATGATTATATTCAGTATTATAGAATCTAGATTACAGTATTTGAAGTATAATAAGATTGAATTCCTGAAGTTTGAACCAAATCAGTTAGAACTAAAAAACTTACAAGTATGAAGAAGATGTACTATATGGAGTTTGAGCTTTGAACCACAAACTGAAAAGTGGTATGTTTTAACCTATTTACTTTGAACTGATAACTTTGAACCTATAATAAGTGAACTGATATTTGAACCTATTCAATTTGAACTGATAAACTTGAACCTATTTTCTATGAATCTAAAACAGAAAACTGATAATAAGTGATGATCATTAAATAGGAACAAGGAAATCAGAATACATTACATAGTTTCACATTCCAAAAAGGGAGAAGGCCCAAAAATAACAGTAACATGATCCTGATATAACAAAGATCAACTGATCAAAATTTTTGGCTCTTCTCCCTTCCAAAAAAGCATATGACTTGGTCTTGTTGACACAAGTACAATATTTGACAGTAACATGGTAATGTACAACCCCTAACTTAATGCTGCCACCTACTACTATAGCAAAAGAATAGGCCAGCATTTATAACATCCAAAAACTGATTAATTACAAAACATCTTCTTCTTTGCATCTTCTTTAATAAGTATCATGTTGTATGGAAAGATGAACCCTTCTTCTTCTGCAACTTGTTTAATAAATGGCGTGCGGAGACAGCTTTCTTCCCATTCCATTGCAAACCGGGTGGCTGAAAGGGCAAATTGGTGGGATTTATAACTTTGACTCCATCACTCTTGAAAGCAATGGTCCTATATGCTGGGACATCAACCTGCTTATCAACTCTGCCTCCAGCTCGAATTTCCCTCTCATTTGGAATAGCAAATCTCACACCAACATCAGGGTCATGTCCCAATGGAGGCTGCATCTGACTGACTACTTGCTCACTACTCATCCCAGGCTGCATTCATTAGTCATGAAATGAATATCAAGGTACATAAACCAAAATGACAACAACAACCAATACTCTTTATGAGGATATTAAACTCACATTTACAGTCTTTGCACCAGTGTTCACATCAACATAGCATCCAAAACCTGTGACTGATTGGTTACCTTTTGAGTTGTTTGTTCTTCTACATGGAAGTTTAGACTTAGAAGCACTTCTCCTATCAATATTTTCCATTTCACTTGCAGGTGGGTTCATTTCTGCAGTGCTGGTAATTGGAGAGAAAGCCACACTTGCTGGCCTCTTCACACTTGCAGGTGTACCAAGATCTGTTGGTTCATTACTTGCCTGGAGCAATATAATACCATATTACATACACAAATACATCTTCAGCAAATAAATAATATATATAACACTCTTCATATGAAGTATAGAAAAATATTACAAGTAAAAATAATAAATCAGTCTTTTAAAATACATTAGTCCAAACTATCTTAATTATTACAAAACTTATATCTGATAAAACCATGTATAACTTTATTAGTTCACTATATTAGTCCATTTATTTCAATCCAGTAATATATGTACTAGATATCAGTCCACTATATTATATCAGTCCACTTATATAACTTCTATAAAGTCCAAACATAGAGTCTTATATGATCCACTACATTAGACCAATTATAAAACTTACAACATTATCTTTATTAGGACATTTAGATCTCTTATGTCCCTCCAAATGGCAGATGCCACAGGTTTGAACTTGTCCTTTTCTTGAAGCTCTGTGAGATGAAGTACTATCACCTGCCACAAAATGTAACATCGTCCCCAAATGTATTTACTTTTAAGTAAATGATGTAATAAACCTTAGTAAATTGCACGTGGGACCCACGTCGGGAGCGGGGACCACCCAACATTCCCGAGACCACATATTTTATTCATCTTGGTCAAGATAATATTTATATAGTGGTGGATATTTCATTTGGGCTATGGAAAGGCCCAGAGTTGACCGATTGGGCAAAAGAGGCCCAAATACCGGTACCGACAATTTAACAGATATCAGCCCGGAAATGAATTACAAAGACTTCCAAATTAAAGTTTTGGAACATATATTATTTCAAAGGGGAATTTTGATTGAGAGCACATAATATATTTTATTTGACCCAATAAAATAAAATATAATTAAAACAGTCCGAAAAAATACAACTTTCGGGACCGATTGTACACACCGGGACACAAAGGGATGACCTCCCACATGAGTGGGGGCCACCCCACGTTTTTGTGTGCTCAAATTGACCCAAGGGAGGCCAATGGTACACATGATGGGAGGGTGAGACATTGAGAGACACCAAAGGGGTCCCTCTCTCACTTATTAGCTAAATGAGACAAAAGGAACCCATCCCCCTCCTTCCTCCTCATTGTACTCGACCAACCCACCCAAGAAAGAGGAAGAAAAATCTCTCCAACCCTCCTCCATTGCTGCAACTCGAGCTCAACCAAGAAGGGTCCAAGGAGTGGGATTACAGAAGGAAAAAGGCTAGGAAAAGTGTGTAAAATTAAGGTAATAACCTTATTATAACTTTTCCTTTATTTTCCTTCTATCATATGAGGTATATATCATGTGAAGGACCCTTAGTATGATTCCACATGTTATAAGTATGGATTTATGGGTTGGAAGGTGGTTCTACGTCCAAGAACGGACGTAGAAGCCAAAACGACCGGTTCACCGGAAAATAACCATTTTGAGGTTATTTGTATTAATATGGGTTTTATGGTTATAAAACCTTGTTAGGGACTTGTGAAAGGTATTTCAAGTGATTTCACAAAGTTGGAAAAGTCGCCGGAGTTGTCGCCGGAGTTGACCAAAAGTCGCCGGAGTTTCACCGGAGTTCAACCAAGAAGGGTAGAACTTCATACGCTAGTTCAAGGTGAGTGGACGGCTTAATATCTTATAACTTTTGGGTTAATTATGAGATTACCTAAATAAATGTTATATGAGTTCATAATGATGTTTAAAAGATATTTAAACATGTGATTAGCCAATAGGGTTAAGTTTGTATGAAAGAAATTCATTGTTGATGCATGGAATATGATATGAAGAATTATATGAAATGCATATTTGTTAAAGTGTTTTAGAAGCACAAATGAATATTATTAACTAAATTATATGATGATTAAGTTGATACACACAAGGCATGAAATGGCGGTCAACGAAAACGTTGACCGATGGACAAAGGATTTAATTAATACCGGTTGGTATTAATTAATTATAAACCTATATAAATGCATGGTTTTGCATGGATTGTTATACATAAGCTTTATGTATTGAATTAGTTATGAGTAACTAAGTATGATATAGACTCTATCTAGGTTGATAGAAGGTTGATCATAGGAAAATATTTTGGTGGAGGACCCTAGTACTCAAAAGTACTTAACACTCAAAATTTGGTGGAGGACCCTAGGACTTAAAGTCCTTAACACTCGGATTATAAATTGGTGGAGGACCCTAGGACTTAAAGTCCTTAACACTCGGATTATAAATTGGTGGAGGACCCTAGTACTTAAAAGTACTTAACACTCAAAACTTGGTGGAGGACCCTAGTACTTAAAAGTACTTAACACTCAAAACTTGGTGGAGGACCCTAGGACTTATGAGTCCTTAACACTCGAAAACCGGTGGAGTACCCAAGGATTATGATCCTCAAAACTCATAGATTATGATATTGAAATAGGGACAAGGAGGAGTCCTATACACTCATAGGTATATGGGTGGGTTGGGGTTTTTAGTCAAGAATATTGACTATTACTATTTTTCCCAAATAAAACGGTGATCTACGGATCGGATATTTTCCAAGTATATATACATACTAATAAGTATTTCATAACTTGGGGGAAAGACTATTTATTTAAGTATCACCCTATGTTTGGGTCTTATACTTGAAACGCTAGTTATTCTATATTTAGCCTGCTACTCGCTCGGTACTTGTACTGACCCCTTCGGGGGCCCCCACCATTTTCAGGTTGAAGCTAGAGCTTGCTACTTGCACCTTCTCACGGGTGATATCACATCGGGAAGACGTGGTTCGTGCTTCCTTATTTTCTTTCAAACTACCGAACACTTGCTCATGGATATTTGTTCTACTATAAACTATTTTTGGGGCTTGCATGCCCATGTTGTTGGCCGGTTGTGGCCTATGACTTACCGTTGAATATTTCCGCTATTCATTGGTTTAAATGTGATGTTGTTATGTATGTTTACTACTGAGTATGGATGGATTGTTTTCTCGAACGCCTTGTGTAATTAAGTGAGGTTGACTCGTGGGTGACGTCACTTAGTTATACGGCGGTTGTACACGCGCTTGGATTGCGGTCTGGGGCGTGACACAAAAGTACTATCACTTGTCCTTTTCTTGGCATTAAATGACTCAGTTATGTTGTTATCTACCATCCAACATTCGCTGTGACTACTAAAGTATGCCCTACACCAAGTCTGAATTGGATAGTTCAAAACATCAGATGCAGCTTCAGCACTTAATTTTCCTAGCCTTTTCAAGTTCATCTGCAGCTCCTCTTCATATGTGCTCCATGCACAAATCCAAAACCTTTTGCAGAACTGGTCACCTCTCCACTTCTTTGACCAATTAGCATAAACATGGCGAGCACAAAACCTATGTTCTGCCTTAGGTATGACATCTTGAACTGCAATTATTAACCCCTTTTGCATATCAGATATTAGAGTTAAATCAGCACCAGTATTCAGGTCAAGTTCCTGAACTAGCCAAGTTAGAAACCACCTCCAATTGGACTTGTTCTCTTTGTCAGTTACAGCCCATGCTATAGGAACCATTTGTCCATCCCCATCCACCCCTACTGCACTCAGCAATATCCCCTTACACACACCCTTTAAAAAGCAACCATCAACACCTATTATCCTTCTGCAACCAGCTAGCCAATTCTGCCTCAAAGCACCAAAACAAATGAACATCCTTTTAAACACCCTCTTTCCTTCTTTCAATGCAGCACTACATAACTCAATTTCTGCTTTGGAACCTGGATTGCTTTTCTTTAAACATGCAGCATAGGCTTCTAGATATCCAAACTCAGCTTTATAGCTCCCATCCATCTCTTGGATTATCAGCCTCTTTGCTCTTTTACATTTGTACAGGCTCACATTTATCTTCAATTTTTTTTCAGCCTCCGCTTTCATATCAGCAACCCTAAAGCTTGGATTTCTTTGCAAGTGGGGTTTGAAATAATTAGCTAACCATTTCTGGCTAGCACTAGGAATAGAAAAGTGCCTAAAGCACTTGTGCTCAGGATTACAAACCTTTACTGCCAGCCCACAGTTCTTCCCATCTTTAGATATCCACAACCTAAAAGGACAACCCTCCTCATTCATACATCTGACTGCCAAACGAGTCTTTTCATTTGGTTTTATTTTTAGATTATACCCATATTTGACTCCATAATTAGCAATTGCTGTTCGGGCCTCATTCACATCTGCAAATGTCATTTTATTCATGAAAGTTCCTGATCCATCATTCACAGCATAAGCCTCTCTTGGTTCTTCATCTGAGGAGACATCAGATTTGGTGCTATCCCCATCCTCATCCTCTTCTTGCATTTCATTAGAATGGTCATCTGATTCATAACCATTAGGTACACCTCCAGTGTTCACTTCAGTTTGGTCTGTAAGATCTTCATTACTAAATTCAGAACCAGCCCCATCCCCAGGTTCAACAGTTTGCTCTGGGACACTACAACCTTCTATTAGGGGAATTAGAAGAGGTTCATCTAGTTGATGATCAGCATACAATTCAATATCATCAACCCAAGAGTATCTTCTAATACGATTTAACACCTTCCTTATTGTGTCATCATCTTGAACTAAGAAAAGACCATTATCCATATCCTTTCCAGGTTCTAACACATAAATATTTTTAAGAGTTTTAAAACCCAAATCATCTTTGTATTTCCTTGATATGTCATGATAACACAAATAATCAGGGTCGAATCCGTTGATTGTATCCACGTCCCCATTCACATACTGTAAAGGCTTGAACACCCACCTCCCACTATGGTTAAACCTCAGGTTGACCAACCCACTCATTTTTACAGTACAAGCAAGACGAACGAACAGAGTACCTTACAGCGTAAATGGTTGCTTACAGTCCATCATTTATAATCTTCTCTGGCGAGGTTGCTTACTTTCCATGAAAATCGATTTAGGGTTCTAAATGCTCATCCGATGTTAAAGCGCAGGGAAAGGGGGCGTTTAAGGCGCAGGTAACGGTCGTTTGACAGGGGAGTTAGTGGGTGGGTAGAAATTAAGGTAAAAGGTTATACTTGTGTCTAATTGGTCCACTTAAAACCTTAATGTCATATCCAAGCTTCATTAAAAACCTTAGTGTCCATTTTGGCCCTTCTCCCTATATAATTCGGTGCCAACATCGGGGTGGGAATTGAATTGGGATATGTTTTCGTTTGAGCGGACCAGACTATCAAAAGGAATTAGACAGAATTGAAATAGACAAAATTACATTTCACTCAAAAAATGATGGTTTGACAAATTTTAGCATTTTGACGTTTTTGGACTGAAATGCTGAAATGGAAACACTGCATATAGGAGAGTTTTGAGTTAGCATTTTGAAATATGACGTTTTATACTAATTTTATGCCTAAAACAGTCAAATTACCAAACATCTTCTGTGTTCGTATGACCCGCCAACTTATTCCGCTAGTCGAACCCGCTGACTAAACCCATTATTGACAATCCGTCAACATAATTCCCTATTCGCTAACCGTTAAATGTCAAACACGCCCAAATCGGAACCCAAATTGATATGTCCATACACATCTGTAAATGAAAATGCATGCATACAAATTAAACTTTGAAACACAAATCAAATTTATAATCAACTCACTGAGCACTATGGGCCGTTTTCCCGAGTCTATTGCACTCCATTATAGCCATAATCAGTTTGGTGTTATCTTCCAGGATCTGCACCAACCACAAAATACAAATGTATCCGCATATATAAACATCAATGGCACGTTTATTTCACGGGTTATTAAACGGCGTCTATTAAGACCCGCGTTAATAAATGGCGCATAAAATAAGCAATATTGTAAGATCATGGTTACTTCAAAGGGTTTAAAACACCGTTTAACATTAAAATGTCCAAATAACCTTATACATGTAGAGACACACAAACATTCATGAACACAAGGGTAGGGTGGTAAGGGATAAGGGTAGGGGTGGGGTAGGACAGCAATAAGGTGGGGTCGCGATCGGGGTGGAGCCGAGGTAGGGGCAAGTGTAGGGGGGTAGGGTAAGGTGTGGTTAGGGGTAAGGATGGGTAGGGGGTGGGGTATAAAGGGATGGGGTGAAAGGATGGCGGTAGGGTGGGGTTGGGAACCAGGGTGGGGCCTAGGTAGTTAGGGGGTAGGGTAGGGGTTAGGAGCTACGAGGGGTGGGGGGGCCAGGGTAGGGTGGGTTGGGGTGGGGTGGAGGTGGTAAGGGGTGGCAGTAGGATGGCGGTAGGGGTGGGGTTGGGATAGGGTGGGGTCGAGGTAAGGGCTGGTAGGGGGTGGAATAAGGTCGTTGTAGGTAATGGGTAGGGTGGGTTGGGGTTGGGGTAGTAGGGTTAAGGGCAAGAGTAAGAGTAAGGGTAAATTCGGAAACTGAAAAAGTTTAAAGTACCGCTTAATTAATACATGAGGGGTGGTATGCTTAGTAAGCGGTACTTTAAGCACCTCTTTCGGTTAGTATACATCTTTTTAAGCAGCGTGCGTGTTTACTTCAGATGTCTTACTAACCTAACTACTCCGTATGACTTTAGCAGTGAAGTAAACACCTCCTAAGAGAAAGTTATTTTAATTTATAAGACTAAAAGATTGACTTCAATGCCCAAATATGACTAAACATGCTCATGGTACAAACTCCCTTCAATGCCCTAAACGACCCATTTTCATCATTTCATTTTCATTTACCTCAGTGCCGCAAAGGCTCCCACCTACAATGGGATGCCCTAAACGACCCGTAATAAAAAAAATACGAAGTAACCGATAACCATCCAAACCTAATCTTACTATATCTAAATGAAAGACTTTTAATCATCCAACCCTAATTTCACTCCGCATAATGGCAATGGCAATACCGGCAGACAGCGGACTTGATCACTGGCATAACTAAGAGCATCTTTAATGCAAGGCTGTCAACATTAAAAAAAATATGACATATGGCAATACATTATTGCAGTGTTTAGCCATGTAGGAAGAATGTCAAAACCCACGTTTCAACCCATTGATAAAACAACAAAATGTTCTCCAATAGGAAACTAAATAAAACACCGAAATGCTCTCCACGTTACAACTAATTTCACTAGTGGAACATTTCAAATTCAATTAAAATAGAGATTTGCTCTCCACGTTGCAAAGTCAGCATGTAAACACCGCTCTTAAATGAAGACTACCATGTTAACAATGTCAAAATAATGTTTTGCATATCAGCATAACATGCACGTTAACATCCTCCCTTGGAGATAAACTTTTTACTCTAATGTTAAAAATGGATGATGTAACCCGTTTTTGTAATGTCAACAGCCTCCCATTAAAGATGCTCTAAGGGGATAAGAAGGCCGAAGGCCATAGTAGCCCAGCCCTGACCCAAATTCGAAAAAATATACTCCCTCCGTCCCTAAATGTTCTTCCAATTGCGGATTACGAAGGTTGACCGACGATAAAGTTAAATGATCCTTGTGAAAATTTGGATTATTTTTAGTAAATAAAATTTACATATTCAGAAACTACATTAAACCCGCTACAAAGCCTGCAAAAAATAATTCAACTTTTATAAAATTTTGATATAAAAAGTAAGAGTTTAATAGTGATTTAAGTTGACCCTCGATAAGCGAAATGGAAGTTCTTTTAGGGACGGAGGGAGTACTATGTACTACGTATATTTTATGTGTTAAACAATTATTTGAAAACAATCTTTGTACACATTTGTCCTAAGGACATTTTTCAATCCAAGTCTAGATCAGACCAGATCATACCAGTTCAGACCAGATCAGATCAGACAAGACATTTACCAGACCAGATCACACCAATTCAGACCAGACCAGCAAATTACAGTAAAAAACTCTTAAATCCTTGTACGTTCACCATCCATAAACATTGACCCTAATTCAATGGCGTATGGATCAATGGATGTGACCATGGTTACTTAAAAAGAAAAAGACTAGATTTCACGGTAGAAGATTCTTGCACTTCAAATCCGGGTAGAGCTTCTTCGATTTCCATAAATAACATATATATGCGTGATGATAAATGGAATGTTCGGGTTATATAATGGGTGATATTATTAGCCTTGTATAAATTTTATGATATGAAATGATCAAAAGAAGTTTGTATATTTACCAGCCGCCTCTCGAGAAAGTTGGTAGAAACCCTAGTTAGGAGGATCTCAGAATTTTACCCAACTTTATTGTTTAATCAATTTGAGGGATTAATAAATTAATACAATGATGAATGTGCATAAGTACATATATATACCTGTTGAATGTGGAGCGGCGTAAGATCATTGCCCGTGTAATAATCTGTAATCCAACACGAGAAACTCGGTTCTCGAGGGCCCACTAGAGCAAGTTACAGGTGTCTAAGCACGTTTATCGTCACTTGATGTGTCATTTGGTTATCTTAGCTACAAATTGATATTCAAACGTTTTAAATGTCTCAAAGTTGTTCTTATATGCAACTTGTAGATTTAAATAGGGGGAGTTTTGATTTTATTATGTATGACTGACAAATAACCGGTGATAAAATGACATTGATACCGAATTTGACACAGATTTACATATTCGTGTCAAATATGTGCCAAATACCCTATAAATTTTGTTGAATCCGTTCCAAAGAATCGTGTCAATCGTGGTGATATATGTCCAATGAGCCTTTAAGTTAATATAGAGAAAGGTTAGTATAAGTAAGTGATAAAATTGTCTTCCTTGTGTTGACTTATAAATGCGCATTAGTTTGGAAATCAATGGATAAATTTTTTACTAGCCGCCTCTCGAAAAAGTTGGTTGAAACCCTAGTTAGGGCATTTTCGTGGTGGTGAGGAGGATCTAAGAATTTCACCACACTTTATTATTTCATTAACTTGAGAGATTAATGAATTAATGAAGTGATTAATGTGCATCTATAAAATACGTATTGACAAAAAAATTACGTATATATATACCTTCTCAATGTAGAACCGCGTAAGATCATTGAGATCCTATGTCTATACTCCATAATATGCCTAGATATACGTAATCTCTGATTAGGGTGCAGATTTAGCGGCCGGTTTAATAATCTGTAATGTAATCTAACACGAGAAACTCGGTTCTCGAGGGCCCAGTAGAGCAAGTTACAGGTTGTCTAAACAATGGTAATCACGTTTATCATCACTTGATGTGTCATTTGGTCATTTTAGCTACAAATTGATATTCAAACGTTTTTTAAATGTTTGAGCTGTTTTCATATTTAAACAGGGAGAGTTTTGATTTTATAATACATACTGCATTACTGCCCGTGCCATGCACGACTATCGCAGGGAAAGATTTATTTGGCATATTAAGGGGTATTTTCTTGAGCTATAACGTTTATCATAAATTTCTACAAAAATGTTATGGGATTGATACAGATTTATTAATTATTTCATGCCAAAATGTTTTTGGCATGAATTTGGATATTCATGCCAAAACTTCTATGAATTTTGGAGAGTTTAATTTCCGCCAAAAATCACTATCAACCCTGTGTTTTTTTGGAGTGTACATAAAATGTATGTAGTAAATAACAGCATATATATACTTCATATGACCCCTATAACTTTTTCATATTTTCTTGTTTTGTTTTTCTAAATACTTTGTCACTTCGCTTTTAAAATCAATTTGTGATTTATGTCATTTATATCTCCTCTACACAAACTTTAATCACAATTGTTTTATTTTATTATTTTCTCGTACGGTCAAATTTGGCAAAATTTTGATGGATAGATCAGAGGGGTATGCAGTTTTAGCAAATCAAATCTGGTATGCAGTTTTAGCAAATCAAATCTTTTCGTGGACTAGTAGATTGCGATATGGGGATTGAATGGGAATTTGAGATAATAAGATAGATTAGGGTAAGAGAAATTTAATGGGAGTTTATTAAACAATTCACAATCTGCATGTTAGCTTAATTCAACCAAATGGGAAAATGTAACATTTATTTTGAAACAATTCAAAAAAGAAAGTAAAACATGTAAAATGGGACAGGAAGAGTATTTAATTATGCTAATGAATCATATATTTTTTGAAAGTCGAAAACTTATTTATTATAAGTGGTGCAAATCACAAGTGATAAAGCAATACAATAGCTCAAAGTTATCCTGGAGTAGGACACAAATTAAACAGACTAGCCGGACCCGTCAAATTTGCTAACCCGGCATCATGGTGGACTAATCTATAGGCACCGCTGAACTTGCTATCTACTAAAATAAATGGACATAAAAGTAGAGCTGTTAAGATCCGGGGTTCCATCCTAAAAGGTCAACCCCGGATCTTAACATGGTATCAGAGCCAAGCCGATCCATGGTGTGGGACCCCTTATGAAAAATGACGACACGACAAAAAAAAAATTGACGAACCGATGAAAAAATGAATGACGACACGATCCAGACGAAGTGTCTGGTCGTGAGGAGGGGTGTTAAATGTCCCACACCGGAAAATTGTGAAGCACTAGAGTGCTATATTAAGCTTCGGGCTACTCCTCCTATCAGGTTGACCTTTTAGGATGGAACCCCGGGTCTTAACAAGAGCTCTTAAAATGAAAACAACAAACAGAATCAAAACTTCTGGTTTCTCCAGTCACCAGTAAGGGAGAAAATGTTTTATCAGCAACCTCCAAAGACGCTATTCCGATTTTATCAGCCATCAGGAAGGTAGAAGAAGTTTGTCCAGCCACCTCGAAAGGAAGCATGCCGCTCACAAGATCTACACGAATTCCAAGCGGTGCTGATCCAATACCACCGCCGCAAATTAAAGTCGTTTTTTTAGTCTGATTCCATTAACCTTTATACTGACCTCCAATACTTGGACCATGGCTAGATTCCCTAACCGCATGTTAAGATCTGAGGTTTGATTCTAAAAAGTCAACCTCGTAGGAGGGGTAGCTCAGAGCTTAATACAATGTTTAATTCTTTCAGAGATATTCGGTGTGAACATTAACACCCCTCCTCACGACTAGACACTTCGTCTGGATCGTGGCGTCATTCATTTTTTCATCGATTTGTATGCATGTAGATAGCAAGTTATTAAGTGCATGTATAAGTGTTATATGTAATTAAGTGTTAAAGTTAAACTACATATTGTAGTTTGAATATATTTGAATTTGACTTGCAATAATAGGTCATATTATGTGTTAAAGTTCAAGGATAGCTTGACCTTTATGGTCATACAAAGCGCATCAAGGATTAATGGTTCATGACCAATAATAGGTCATATTATGTGTTAAATATGTTTGAATTTGACCTTTATGGTCATACAAAGTGCATCAAGGATAGCTTGACCTTTATGGTCATACATGCACATATAAATGAAAAGGGTAAAATTATATGTAATTAAGTGTTAAAGTTAAACTACATATTGTAACTAAATAAGAATGGTTAAAGTACGCACATACTTCCTCCGTTCTTTTTTAGTTGCAGCATTCCCTTTTTCACGCTAGCTAATGCACAACTTTGACCATCGTTATATTTAATTATCTATTAGTAAAAAACTTTTAAAAATCAGATTATGAAACTTCATAATGAGACGAATTCAACAATATTTTTCAAAAAATAATAATTCATATACATTAGTAAATAAAATGTAGTCAAAGTAGAGTACATGAATAGTGTCTAACTTCTAATGTTGTAACTATTATGATACGGAAGATGGTATTTAACATGAGCTATGACAAAGAGAAGTGACAAAGTATTTAGGAAATCAAAAAAAAAAAAATACTCCATATGACCCTTAAAACTTTTTCATATTTTCTTTTTTTGTTTTCCTAAATACTTTATGTATTGCTTAACGAAACTCACCTTATACAATTTTAATGTGACTCTATTTCAACAAATGGGAGGTTTTCAATTTTAATGAGATAACTTTCATATGCGCCCATTATTAGTCCTTCACTCGCTTGCACTTAATTGTTTATAAATAAAAAGTTTCCACATTAAATATTTTGATATCCAATTCAAATATGTTATTTATAGCGTGCAATTTCATATTACTTGTAGATTCTCTCATCTATTTTTGCTAGAAATTGTACTCTACAATGGAAAAGTCATTAAAATGGACAAAAATTGTACTAACTCCAAATTGTCCAAATTGATTTGCATGTTTGACTTTTTTTGGTCAAATATTTTCTTTTATTCGCTTACTTAGGATGTCAATTTTTAATTATTTTCAAATTTTAAGTTTGCAACTTTAAATATATTTTAGTGTAGTTTTTGAATATGTAAATTTTAATTATTAAAAACTGAATTAATTATAGATAGGGAGGATTGACTTTTATTATTGGTTGACCAAAAAAATGTTGATTTTGCAAAACAATTTGAGATGGAGGGATTAAGAAAGTAGAGCCAAAACTCTAGCGGGCAAAAACAAAAATTACGCGATTAAATTAACATATCTCCCAAAATGATATTGTTCCACAAGTACATAAAGCAAATAAGAAAATACTAGCTGCAATATAGGACATGTCATATGGTTGCCAAGGGATACATACAGAAACTTCTTAGTTTATATCGCAGGGCCATCACTTCCCCAATATTGTGGTTTCATTAGGTCACCACTAGAAGCAGTGGCCTGCATGCTTTTTTGAACATCCATGTAGCCACTGCCTCAGGCAGACTGCCCTGGCCGCATAAGTTGCTGCATTCCACTGTTTGATGAATGCCCAGTGGAGCCAAGATATCTCTGGAATTGTTGTTGCTGCTGCAAATGGGGGATATGTTTTTTAGGGATGGGGGAGGCGGCGTTAGGCTGCCGCAACGGAGGCACCTTCACGATAAGGTCACTTTGTTGCTGTTTAAGTACAGTAAAAGAAGGTTGAGATTGTGGCGCCTGCATTTCTTGTGGAGGATAAAAATCACCTGTGACTAGCTGCAAATGTGGAGTAAAATATGTGATCTATCTTCATTAGAGGCTAAAGAGTGGCTTAGATTCGGGGGCAGCCGCCCTAGGGGGTGCAGCAGGGGTGCTGGCCCTAGGTCCCAAGAAAAGATAGAATATTTAGGCCCAGTCTTAGGACTTTGTATTAAGAGTGAGTAGGTTGAATGTTTGAGTTGTATCCACTAATTTCATGCGGCCCAGGAAAAAGAATTGTGAAGGTATTAGCAATTTTAAATAAAAGACTAGACTCTCTGTTGGATTGGTGTGTATTACTGAACCGTCATTTAGGCCCTCACTCCTTCAAAGCCAAACCACAATATTTTAATTCCTCAACATAAACTTCAATTAGTCAAACATATTCAAAAAAAACTTCGATTAGTCAATAGACCATAAATAGTGGATACATCAATTTCTTGAGTCTTTTGTCCTTCCTAATGAGAATATGGGAATCTAAGTTCTTATTATCTCTACTCCTCTATATCCCTTATGTAGCTTAGTATTACTTTTATGTCCTTGTATATTTTGTGCATTTATGCTCTTAGTTACTTCAGGATCAGTTATTATAGCTTCTCACCCCTTTTTTAGTTGATTAGTCAACTAGTTATTGTCTTATTGATTGTTGTGAATTGTGATGTTGTGTTATTGATCGTGAATTGAGTTTCAATTTGTGGATTTTAAGATTGACAGATGATAAAATTAAATCACTCCCGATATTCAAATTAAATTTAATATTTAAAATTTACATATTTATGAACTACATTAAAAATTCTATAAAATCACATAATCCAAACTGGAATATAATAAAAATTTGATGCGTTAAATAAGTTGATAAAGTGAAATCGTATTATATAAAAAAAAATTGAAACTGTATTGACCAAGAGAAGTAGACTTTCAAATCACTTTGGGATGGATGGAGTATTACTATTAATGTAGTAATTTTTAAAATACTAAAACTGGGAATATGATTTGGGTTTTTAGTTAAAATATGTTGTGTAATTGAATTTTGATTTTGTGATAGTTTTACAATTTCTTCAGTAAAAAAATTGGATATTCATTAAAATTATAAAATTAATTAATTTTGCGGTGTAATAAAAAATTCTCTAACCGTGATATTACTTGTTAATATATGGCGAATTATAAAAGTTATTTCTTTATTGTTAATAATTTTGAAGTATTATTGTTATGCATTAGATTTCACAATACAATTTTTTTCAATTTTTTATTTAAAATTAGGCCCAGTATGAATTATCTGTCCATAGGCCTTGAAACTATCAGGGCCGGTCCTAGCTACTTAGACTATTCTTAAGGATATATATGGTGAACTAGCTAGACTTCAACACTATAAAGGCTAGTGTAGATCCGCCTTGCTAACATGGTATAAGTTTTAATCTAGTTAGCTCTATATAAGACATACTAGGTCCAATACATAAACAATACCTTAACGTACTATTAATATTGTTGCACTTTAGTATCATAACTCTTAAATGAAACAAATCAATATATTATGTATACACAATAGAGTGATGACATAAATAAAAGAGATGTACAATGGATTGTACACATGAAATTCTGGCCGCCACGTAAGAATTTTTTGTAGGAAATTTGAATGGTATTATTGATTGATACATTTACGTATAGTTAGGATACTAATTTTTTTCATTTAAGAGATGATATTAAAATCCAACAATATCAATACTTTATGTACCGTTTATGCATTACACTCAGAGACACTACTATTAACCTGAGAGGCTGTTATTGATCCTTGCGGTGGAAGCAGTCCCGCCTTTGCAGTTAAATATGTCAAGTTCTGCTGAAGAATGTCTTGATACCTATGTTTTAAATATAATGAAAAACGATCATACACTAAAAAACATCACCACTACAAAAATAATGTAGATATTAACCGTATGTGGTTCTAAGTGAGCTTAATTAGGATGTTTTATCTTGGACTTTTTTCAATCCCAGACGAGATATAAACAAACAATACCAAACCAGACTTCGACAATTATAAAATACACAAACACTAGCCAGACCAGACCAGATTAGTTCACACTAGAGCAGAAAATTTGAGCCAAGTTAAAAACATCCTTATTCACTCAAAAGAATGTCGAGTTTTACCCCCTCGATCTTCAAAATTATTTGTATGTTATCTCGATTGCTACATACATTTTGTACTAATCATCCAAATTTAATTAATTATATTAACCTTTCTCACATGAAATACAATATCATCTTCATGTTTTTAATGAATGTATAATATTCTTGTAGAAGGAAATACAAATTAGGCTGCTTTCGATTTCACTACTATCGATACATCATACATATATAGTTCACAAAATACCCAAACACACATATAATATACTTCCTCTCCTCTAGTTCTGAAAGCTTACGCTTTTGTCTTTCCCTTTATATCATTACAAAAAGTAGATTAGGTTTAAAGTAATGTAGTTTAAAGTAGATAAATAAAGTAAGAGTACAAGGGTAAGTTTATAATGAATACAATATACTTTCCAAAAATGGAAATGAGAAACTTTAATTTGGACTTGCTGAAAAAGAGTACAAGTGTGAACTTCTTTCCCAACCAGAAGGAGTATATGTACATGTGTGTGTATTTTTGAAGCTATTGTGGAGAAAGATGGCAAGGATGGAGGTGAGATATTTTGTTTTTCTTCATTTGTAGCTTAACGGGGTTGTGTAGATTTGGTGAGGCGCATCTGTGGAGTAATCAAGATCAACATTTCCAAAAGAAACACTTGGAATACTAGAACGGTAAAAATGTGATTTTGAAAAGTTGTCTAATTTGGTGACATAATTACACTTCATGGACAACATACCCACAAAATTTCATCAATAAAATCGACATTGGAACACTTCAAACGAAAGAAGCCTAAAATTGTACAAATTTTAGGCCTACCTTACATGATATATAAACACAATTATATGTAATTAACTGACTTTGCAATTGAATTTTAACCTGCAATTTTGTAAACATAATCTACACTTGATGAAAAACATATATACTCAAAACATTTCATCAAAATATTCCACCAGCAACAACCCTAAAAGAGGTGGCCGAACAGAAGGTCATGTCCATTCGGCTAGAAATGATCATTACTATAGATTAAAGATATTCTCCGAGTGTAATGCATCAATGGTACATAAAGTCATAAATTATTGATATTGTAATGCATATTTCAGTTTCACCTAATGCATATCTCAATTTCACATAATGCACAAATCAGCTTCATATAATGTCAGTGCATCTTACCCTTTGTGTTGCACATTTCAGTTTCACTAAATGCACATGTGAGTTTCATCTAATGCACATTGAATTTCAAATAAAACAAATCTTAATGGCCAAATTCATTGTCATTTCTCTCCTAAGATTCATTTCAATATATACAAACTAAGAAATGAATAAATTGAAATGTATAATCAACTCACTGAACACTTTCGGCAATTTTCCCGAGTTTATTACATTCCGAAATCATTAAAATCAGATTTTTGTTCTCGTCCAGGCACTGCATAAACCAGAAAATATAAGTGTAGGCAATACATACAAACATTCATGTATGTGTATTATGTGCCGAGTTAAGGCTTATAAGTGCATTGGGTACTCAAAATATGCATTTTGTCATGTTGTTGTACGTAGAATAATTCAATTTCTGATTTTATATCACACTTTTGATAATTTTATGAATGTTGTAGGGTGTATATCAATATATGTAACATTTTTTTTTGCATATTATATAAAAATTATGTGCTATATTCAGGGTATTGTTATTAATATTTTTATCATGTTCAATAAAATTTGTGAATGGTTAAAGTGTATATTACATGTACATTGATGCACGATACATGCACATTACATGTGCACTATATTGTATTATTAGTGTAACAATATAAATAAAGGTTAGATAGATTTGGGTTTGTGTGTACACCTACCGATTATTAGTGCAAATTAAATAAAGTTGAAAATAATTATGTGGCAGTATAGTGTGGAAATATATTTAGTTAAAGAAGTGCATCATTTATTATATGAAAAACGGTGAAATAGAATCTTCTAATATAATTTATCCATTACTTCAACCCTTCAACAAAAAAAGCATCGTACAAATACGCCTACTTTTTAAATATAATTTATCAAGCCATTTTGACATGTGATAGCAGGTTATTTAAAAAATAGACATATTCATAAATTTTATAAAAAATCATATAAGTTTGGAAAATGGTGTAATAATAATATAAAAATAGCATAAATATAAAAATAGATAATTGATTTTAAAACTTTAAAAAAAATAAGTGAGAATATAAAGTGAAAATGTAAAATATATAAAATATAAAATGTAAAAACCTTTTAAATAGATGTAGAATAAACAAATAATTTCAAAAATTAAAACATATTGACTTTGACATTGTGAAAATTTTCACAATTCTTATCCATAATTCAAATTTTAATCTTCTTTAGAGTTTTTAATATAAAAACCTGCTATACGAGTTAAACACTAAGTTAATGCCCACATTGATCAAGAATTTAAAATAAGTGTACATATATGATACTTCTCTTAGTACATGGGCTTAAGTTAAGGATAAAAAATAGTAGAAAGACTTATTTAGCCATTTTCCTTTCTAACGAAGTATGAGGCTGAAAAGGGTACCGGTATTAAAGTGATATTTTACCTTGCGAAAAGAGGAATGGAAATGATGTTTAATATTATGTAGTTATATATTGAGATCCATGCTTATGCAACCTTTGATCTTTAAATAAAATAGTATAATGCCATGTTATATTCTCGGACATATAATTATTGTGATCAAAGAGAAGATAGCATCAAAATACATTTATGTCAAAAAATAACATAACCCATTAAATGTATTCAAGACTAGAGAGAAGAATATGTTTCTTTCCTTAGGTAATTGAAAGGATTAAATCTATATGGAACGGAAGTGGTTACCAAAATAATTCGAATGGATATGATTACAAATTAAAGATATATTTGAAGTGAAAAGTGATCCTAAGTAGCTATTTTTTAAAATGAGCGGTTAGGATTTATTCTCATTTATCACGCTAAGTGTATTGTTCTCATTTAATCCTCAATCTGTAATACAAAAAGTATATATGTTGAAGGAAAATTTATTGGAACACACCTTAAATATTGTGAGCTTTTTATATATGATTATTAAACTTATATGGCTAAACAATGATACAAAATACCACTCATTGTCCTCCTAAATGATACTCTCTCTATCTTTAAAAAAATTTCCAAGTTTGACGAGTGCAGAGAATAGTAAAGCAAAAACTGTCTGCAGTGGTTCAAGCCGGTATGTGGATATGAGAGCGATAATAGGAAGCACAAATTAATTGATTAAAAGGATAGGTGACAAAGTGTTTTGGACAAACAAAAAAGATGACAAAGTTATTAGGTAAAGATGGAGTAAGACATTAAAAGTGACTATTGCCTTCCACCTCAATGGGTGTACACCCCCTTATTGGATTGCTCCAAAAAAAGATGACAAAGTTATTAGGGAAAGATGGAGTAAAATATTAAAAGTGACGATTTCCTTCCACCACAATGATTCTACTATCTATAATGATCAATAACCTCTCAGCAATCCGGCCGGCCGGTTTGATTTGAGGCTATCGAGATGGTTGCATCTTTTTTTAGTATCCAATATAACCAAATATAATCGTAATGATTATCGATCATCATGTCGAAGGTGGATTGGTGGTGATGTGGACTATTGGTTAACATTTAACATTGGCGGGGGGTTAATGATCAACATTGAACCCTAATTATATTACATAAGGATGTAGCATTGGATGATTATTAAACAAGAAGAAATTGGGATGGAGGTTAGGGGATTCGACAAATTAGAATAGATGTACCTTCTCAATCTGCTCCAGTGTAAGAGGATTATTGTCGAGGAACTGCGAAGAAGAATCGAGATTCGAGGTTAGCTGTGCTGCATGTGCCATCAGTTTCGAAGAATTCGATGTCATGTTAGAACGCATTAGTGAAATTCCGAAAGCAAGAAACCTAGATACAGATTTTACCTGTCGATATATATAGATAAATTTAAATCATGCCGGCAGAAAATTAAATCCTTGTCCAGATTTGAATTATAATTTGCTATATTTATGGTTGACTGAAGATAAAGTTAAATCATACCTGCTAGGCAGCTAATAATTAAATCAACTTTATTAATTAAAATTTACATACTTGCAAACTATATTAAAAGTTCTATAGAGTCCCGAAATCCAAAATAGAATATAATAAAAATTAGTAAGCTTAATATGATAAAAAAAATTGGGTTCACCACACAAAGTTGACTTTACAAATCATTTTGGGATAGAGAGAATATTTACTTCCCTGAATAGGAGTAAATAAAAGCCAATTTGTAAGGACGGGAGTATAAGTTTTAAAATTCCAAAATACTATAGCACTGTTATTGCATTTTGGAATCATTTTACTCCTATCTCAAGCTAATATGCGATTGGGAAATTGTCTATATAGGAGTAAACACATTTTAGAATTTCAAAATAAGACTGTTATATTTTTCTTCTCTATGTTAATGTGTTGTACTACAACTATTATGGCAATACTTACTCTCATGTTACTCCTATTTCAGAAAGAGAAATATAATGATCCTATTTTAGGATTTCAAAACATGTTTACATCTATTTTAGGAACTTTCTCTACCTGATTTGATTATCATGTGTAGTTTGTTTGTTTATCTTATATGGATGAGCACATTGAATTTTATTTTGATTAGGTTATGTTGTCATTATTAATTTTTAATCCCCTAATTATTATATTAGCAACTCATATCGTAAGTTTTGATTTTTTTTTTCATATTTAATCCTTCATGCATTGTGGTAGATAAGAGACAATTAGGGAATTTTGTACTTTTTTAGTCTTTTGACTTTTGCATAAGTATTATAGAGCATGTTTGATAATTAATCCTTATTTTAAGCTTATAAGTCTCCCTGAATGGTTTTTTATCAAATACATAACTTTTGGTTTCATGCACTAAAATGTGTAACAATCAAAATAAGTATGGTTGAAATATTTTTCTCACTGAATTGACTAAAGTTATTGTAAATGACTATTTTAGCTATTTTCATATAACTTTTTTTTGTTTTATGAATAGAAAATATTTTAGATACAAGTGTTTCATTACTAGGAGGTTTCAATCAATTCAACTATTTCAACTTGAATTTTATCAATTTTATCAAATTCAAGAATTCAATTTCAATATAATCAAACGAATTTAGTCTTAATAGAAGGATAAAATGGGAAAATAACATAATAATGGAACCTTTTATTTAAATTAGAAACACTTGATTATGTGGGTCCAATGGAGCGAGATCCACATGTCTAATAGCAACTTTTAGCCCTGAATTTGAGAAAAGATGCATAGGCAATCTCGTGATTCAGATTTCAGAAAATTGAATTCATGTGTATCGTCACTTGAGGATTTGGATCCTCTACCACACGGCAGAGGTGCCTTTCATAGATCAACGGTAACAAAGGGGAGGGGAGCTCTAAGATCACCACCAAAAAATGGATTGCACGATTATTAATGTCAGGCGCCTTACCCGGCAGCAAAAGTTAGAAGAGAATCAATTTCATTATCTTAGTTTCAATTTATTATTCAAATGTTGTTCAAACGTCTATTTTTTCATGAAAAGGTGAAGAATCAATTTATGTTTATAATGATCAGCAGTAATATTATAAATAGAGCCGTCAAAATGGGTCGAAACCCGCGGGCCGACCCGTTTAAAACCCATTTATTGGTGGGATAGGGTTGTGATTTTCTGACCCATTTAATTCGCGGGTTTAAGTAGGTAGGCCCAACGGGTTGCGGGTTTAAGTGGGTTGGCCCAACGGGTTGCGGGTTGGCCCGCGGCCCAATATACAAACATGTAGTTTTGACTTTTATTATCTTCAATATTGTTCTTTTACTACCAAAAATATTACTCTGTATAATTACAATTAAAAAAATTACAACAATTGTAAAATAATTATTGTTTCTATAATAAATGTTCAAATAAAATGTTGAAACATATATTTTATGTGAAGTTTGATACAATATTTGGCAATTACTAGTCATGATTTACAAATAATCAATCAAAAGGTTTAAATAGATCTTTACTTTTATACAATGAGTATTCTTCTTGCATACCCTCTTATAGTTTTCAAATTCTCATTTAAGAAAAAAATGAAATATGACCTGTACACAATAACTTACATGTAAACTTCATATTGATACAATTAATCATACTCATTTTAATGATATTGTTGTGAACTTGAAGTTCCCACATTGCTTGCACATGCGAAAGTGTGTACTTATAAGTAGAGCTTGAGGTATCAAAACGGACAATACCCAGAAGCTGTATGTTAATAACACGTTATCAGCACGATACTCGCGAGGGGAGGGTGTGTTATGAACCTGAAGTTCCCACATCACTTGCAAACATGATAGGGTAGGTGCTTATAAGTGGGGCCTAAAGTCCTTACCATGGAAGCGGTTTAAAGTCGTGGGATCCTAAAGTATCAAAGCAGATAATATCCACAAGTTGTTTATAATAGATATCTAGTTTTAAGGAAATTCTTTTAACAATTTAATCTTTTCAAACTTTAATTTGTATCGAGACTTAATTATATTTTAATTTAGGAATAAATTACACTTTTGGTCCGATGAGTATCACACCAATTCCACAATTGACCCACGCCTTTCACTTTGACCAATTTTGGTACATGACTATTATATTTTCACCCATATATGGTCCTTCCGTCAATGTTTCGGGTGGTTATAATTGACGCAAAAGAACCACAAATGGTAAAAAAAACATTAGTCAAGTACCAAAACAGGACAAAGTGAAAGACGTGGACTAATGTAGAATTGACATAAAAACTCATTTTGCTCGAGTTACTTTTCACGTTTGCCAATGCACAAGTTTGACCATTAATATCTTTCATTACTTATTAGTTAAAAATTTAAAAAATTCATATTTTGAAAATTTAGAATGAGAAGAATTTAATAATATTTAAAAAAATTAATTTATAATACATTAATAAATAAAATATTGTCAAAGTAAAATATGTGAATAGTGCAAAAAGTTCAATGTTGCAACTAAAAGAGAACGGAGGTAGTATTATTTTTGCCAAATGTTTTTGCAAAACAATGATTCTTTTTTTTTAACAGTAGGGCTTTATGAAGTTAATTATGTTGTAATTTAACTAGTTAATGATAAAGACAAGTAAAAAATCACAAACAATTAGATGTAACTCACGCATAATTAAATGTAACTCGCGTTACTACAAATGTAACTTCAGTTAACAACAAATGTAACTTGTGCCCTGAAGTGTAACTCATCTTACTCCCTTTAGTAGTTCTATCACTTTCATATGTGAAATAGAAACCGCGTGTTATAAAGAGTAACTTTAAATATATAGAAATGTAAATCACGGGTATGCAAAATGTAACTTTAGAAATGTAACTCGAGCTAAATAAAAAATGTAAATCAGATTAATTTAAATGTAATTTGTTCACAATGGAAATGTAAATTGGTTTAATAGAGATGTAACATGTGCCCAAATCAAAGTCTCCGCAACTTGTATATTATATACACACACCATATACTTTATAATGAATACAAAGTCCAATCGTAGATGCTATCTTTCAAAACAAACAAAAAACAATCGTGGATGCGATTAAACTCTGGAGTCCAAATGGAGTTTTACGCCGGGTGAACCTCGTCATCGGAGCGGAATCCGGGCGAGACAACAAGAAGTTAGGAGAACAACAGACGATTTGGATCTGGGATGGAACAATCATGGTCAGAACCCTAACTACTATTTTGGCATGGCACTCCTAGATGTATAGCAGAGGTGCAGTAGCGAAGCAATTTCAGATGCACAACAAGGTTGAAGATCACAACAAATCAATTCCCGATGCAGAGCCATTCGAGATGCGGAGCAATTCCAGATGCGGGTCAGAGCCAAGCAATTGCAGATGCGAACTCTCTGTTTAGTGTTCCAGGACAAATTCGCTATATGTTTTGATTGAGAAACGGTACCGTTTTGGGATCGGTACACCATGAGCATGGTGGACCGATCCCACGGTATAATTTGCCCATAAGAAGCCATTCCAATACTAAATCAAGTAATATCCAAAACCTTAGCCATAAAAGAACAAACAAACCATGTCAAACAATGTACTCATACATACTACAAACAATGATTACTCTAGTATCTAGCCCGAGTATTTCTCATTTCATCTATATTATACCGTCAACATAGTTCTGGAGGAAGAAGTTGTGACATTCAAAACAATGAACTTTGTATAGGTATTTTTGGTAGTATTTTAGCACAGTGAACTTGTGAATACATGTAATACCTTTTGGGTTCCGATTTTGAAAACATGTTAGGCTGGGACAAAGGCAGGTATAGGGGTAGAGGGCCTTACCCCCCCCCCCCCCCCATTTTTAAACTTTTAAATCGGGTAGAATGTATTTATAAAATTTTGTAAACATGTTTTTCATGAACTTTAGATTATGTCCGCCAAAGTTTAGCTTAAAGTTTAATTGGGAAGTCAATGACATAAAATATGGAAAAATATTCCTTTTTTTATACGTAGTATATATTTTGGCACAATGTTTTCAATAATTTGTTTAACTGACTTCGCGATTGAGTTTTAAACTAAAATTTGGTGTAAATAATCTAAACATCATGAATAAAACTCTCGCATAATTTTATCAAAAAGAAACCACTCTAAAGCACCTCTAACATACACAGTCAGTCAACGGATCTTGTCAGGTGGTTTTAACAAGACCATTTCTCTTTATTAGTAGTACTCCCTCCGTCCCATTTTGGTTGTCCTACTTTCCTTTTTGGGTTGTCCCAAAATGAATGTCTTGTTTCCTTTTTTGGCATGAAATATGTGGTTCTTATTAATTCACTTTATTCTACTCAAATCTCAACCACAACTTTTACTTTTCAACCACTTTATTAATAATCGTGCCAAATTGAAAGTGGACAACCATTATGGGACGGAGGGAGTATTTGTTTTCTTCTTGACCCCCGACTCAATCATAGCTCCGCCCCTGCTGTTAGGTCTAGTATGGGTATTGACATTGAAAACACGTGAATTTTGCGTTAGGGCAGTGATTTTGAATACATATTAATTAACATGCACTTTAACTTCTCGTTAGAACTAGTATTGCTATGAAAACCTGTCAAAGAATAAGATTTGATTAAAAATCTAACAATTCTTTTATAATTACAAACTTACAATATAATAGTGGTATAGATTTGTTAATTACCTTGTAGCCTTGCAATCTGTTTAAATTGCTTTAGAAGTTTAGCTTATATTCGCGGGATGCAGGGGCTAAATGCTACTACATAATTTTTTTTAATGGATGCGACTACATAATATAATTCTTCTCTTTAAGTTTATTATTACCTCAATTTTTCTTATAATTCTTTTTTATATTAGACATTTTAAAACTAATATCTTCAATACTGCTCCATAATATATTATCATAATCTAGTATAGTATAACTATTTCTCCAAAGTATAGTATTATAGATTTAATATTTTCCAAATAACTACTCCTAATGAATATAGTGCTTTTATAGATATGATATTTCAATGAAGTATTGAAAAATTGTGAGTGTAGTATAAACTATAAACATATATATTTTGAACTACTACACTATTATAGAAACACAAAATTGGGAGGGAGGGGGGCAAAAAATATTACAAGCCAATAACTAAAAAAAATCAAAATCATGGGAGGGGCAAAGGCCCCCCTTGGTTTACACATAGCTCCGTCCCTAGTGGGATGCCAATCACATCTCTGGGTCCACAAAAGAGGCTACATACATTATCCCCGCGAAAGCATTGCTTCAAGTAGCAGGGAGTGTTTGCGATTGTTTTTACTTTTGAAAAGTGATGTTTTAAAGTAATTTTGGAAAAAGTGTTTAATAGTAAAAGTTTGTAGTGTTTGAAACAAAAGTGTTTTTGAAAGAGTAAAGTGATAAAATAAGTGTTTTTTTGTGTACTAGAAAGAGAGAAAAGTTGTTTAAAGCACTACCTCTCTACCAGCTTCCAGCTTTTAGCTTTAAAGTTCTTTCTTAAAGTAGAAGTAGGCATTAGCAAACACTTTTTTAGCTTATTTTAAGTTAAAAGCTGATAAATTCTTATTTTAAACAATTGCACACACTCCTTAAGTTGTTGAGTAATCAAAGAAAAATATCTTTCATTCTTTTGATGAGAAAACAAGAAGCAAAAGCATTAGATATAATGATAAAGACTTAAATAAAAAATAGTAGACAGTCGAATAAGGTTGAATTTGCCCGAGATGCGAAACACTCAGTTGAATATGACATAAATATGTGACACTGGACCCAAATGTGACACACTCGGTAGAAAAATATCTTTTAATGAAAAAACAAGAAGCAAAAGCATTACAAATAATGATAAATATATGACTTAAATTAAATGAATATGACTTAAGGGAAGGAATAGAGTGTTCCTCCCTTTCACATCCCCATTGGTCCCCTCCGCTTGAAGGTTGGGCAAAACTAAACTCACACAGAGGCGGACCCACTAAGGATCCCACGCGATTCCGGGACCCGTGCACCTTCAAAAAAATTACTATATACTCCGTATATTATACTCCCTCCGTCCCAATATAAAAGGCACATTTGCGTTTGGGAACTTTTTAAGGGTAAACACTGTTTGAACACTGTTTGGCACTGTTTAGACACTATTTGGCACTGTTTGGACACTGTTTGGCACTGTTTGGCACTGTTTGACACTGTTTTGTTTGCCAAAAAGAGAAATGTGCCTTTTATATTGGGACGGACCGAAAAGAAAAGTGCGCCTTGGGACAGAGGGAGTATATATTTTATATAAAATTTATTAACACTTGTATAAATAGAAAAAAAGCTTGTATGATTACTAATGAATGAAGGGAAAATTTCACAAATAGGTTTAAAAGTAAATTAATATCACTTTTGTCACGTCTCGGTATTTCTTTCAAAATTAGCCGAGTCAAAGTTTTGCTTTCACAAATGGACCACTTGTACGACTAACGGCCTGATGCCTAGCTCATAGGCCTGCAGGTTGCTACGGCAAAAAGAAGAGGCGCGGAAGCAGTGAAGCACCGCCAAATTAGCTTCGAAGGTGGAAAAACAAGGAGAGAGTTCCAATTGCTTCGCAAATAACTTACTTCTTCAGATATCAGATTTCCATGTAGCATAAGTGCATAACAAAGCATAACGTTTATTTTAAAAATCTAAAGCAATTTAGAAATAATAAAATATAATATATCTCTCTTTACGTGTTTCCATTTTTTCCTTTTCACTGTTATTGAAGTATTGAAAAATCTAAGTAAATCTAATAAAGACAATTTAAAATTATCAAACAAAATGTATTTTTTAATTGTCAAAGAGATGCAAAACTGAAAAAGTAATTCCAAGTAAAAATTACAGAAATGAAATAATTTTCATAAACATACGAAACATTAGGAGATCAAAATATTGTGAGTTCTTACAAACTTAAAAACGTGTTAGACAGTTAAATGTTTTAAAATACAAAATCCAAACTAAAAATGTGAAAACTCACATTTTTTTTTTGAAAAAGTAGAAAATGTCAAAAAAAAATGAAAACAGTTTTAAAATATATTTAAGAATATGATATCTTAGTAATTTATTATTTATCTTAACCGTCACAATATTTAATTGATACTCCGTATTATTTATACGTAGTATATTACTAAAGAAAAAATCACATTAATTTTACTCCGGGAAAAGTGATGGACAAGAATGTGACTTGATAACTTTTAGTGATTATAATTGTGTTCAAAGTTACTATGATGTAAACTTTAAATATTATTATTATACTCCTTCCGTTCCGCTAAGAACTTCTTACTTTAACCTACACACGTATTTAGAAAATAAATTTGACTTTACTGTAGAGTACACTGTTTCGACATTGTCTGATATTGTTTGGAACTGTTTTGATGTAGGATAACTTTCCATTTACGGAAATGAGAAGATCATTTTGGAACGGTAAACAAGGAAAGTAGGAAGATCTTAGTGGGATGGAGGAAGTATAAACTAAAAGTTACCAAGTCATATTTCTGTCCATGACTTTTATTAGTAATATTTTAGGAAAACACTCATTACTAAACACATGTATGAAGTTTTTATATAAAAACATATAGAATACGGAGTACTAAACACTATTCAAGAAAATGATAAAATCAAATAAATAAAAAAATGAAAAATCATAACAAAAAAATATAAATTTCAGGAAAATATAAAAATAAGTTTTTTGTTGCATATTGATGGATAGTCTACCCGGGGGTATCTTATCCGAGGGGTTATTGCGGAAATAACTAGAGAGAAGTCAGAGCAAATAGGAGGAGAGAGAGTCGATTTTATTAAATGAACTCAGCGTGGTTTACAAGGAGAATAAGGGCTGCTATTTATAGCAGCAATAAATGCGATGAGGGGACACGTGTCAGTAATCCAACGGCCGAAGGGTCACATCAGCCGGTTGGCACCGGCAGTGGTACGTCCACCGCATTGAATGCGGTTGGTGGATGTGACGTGGTATTAAATGCGGTGGTTGGCTGTCTCTAAAAGGAATCTTCGATGATTGAGCTAGTTCAGCCGAAGGCTCCCCGTGTAGCCGAAGGCTCCTGGCGTAGCCGAAGGCTCCCCGTGTAGCCGAAGGCTCCGTGTGTGGCCGAGGGCTTGGTTCAGCCGAAGGCTTCCCCTGGTGCCGAGGGCATGAGAATGCCGGAGGCTCATGTCTTCGCCCGTTTCCTCCCAGCAGCTTCTTATGCCAGAGAAGGCTATCTTGTGAGTTTTGGAGCCTTCGGCCAAGGAGGCCGAAGGCACCTCAATGTGTATTCCGGGCTACTTTGAGGCTTGGGCAGTTGTATTTGGGCCTGAGATGTCCTCTGGGCTCAATGGATTCGTGTAGGAGAAGTAGGAGTCTATGGGCCGGGGGTTCCTGGGCCATATACTCCATCAGGAGTCCCTCACTCCTTTTGCCGAAAGGTACTTGAGGGAAAAGGAGTCGATGCGTTGATTCTTCTGGGGGCTTCATCATTTCGCTGGGTGCCTTTGCCGGAGAACTTTGTCTACTGCTGATTGCCGAAGGATTCCCTCAGTCCCTCACATGTCGAGGGTTTTCTGGGGAAAGCATAGGTGTATTGCTTGCGTGTGTTGTGATGAGGGCTGCTTTATTTCCGCAAGTGACTTGTAGAAAACTTGTGATATCCTGCCTCTGCCGAAGGGGTTCCACTTTGACGTTTGTCCGGAGGCTGCACGCGTCCATTGTAAGTTGCTGTATGAAGAAATTTTTACTCTGTGTGATTCCCGAGGGGTGTATGCCAGTCCCCCACTCCTTCAGGCCGAAGGCGAGTTCGGGCTGAAGGAGTTATGATGAGTTGATGATCCCCCGAGGGGTGATAACATTGACAAGCCGAAGGCTTATACTGCTACGGGCTCGAAGGCGTTTGGTGGAATTATTTGTCCGTAGGGTGTGGCGGGTGATAGCCGGAGGCTATCATTCGAGGGCACCCCAGTGGTGCCGAAATATAGTCGTTGTAATATAGCCGTTGGAGGAGGGGTTGACGTGGCGTGCCCTTGTTGGTTGGGGGTGGGCGGCTGTCATTCATTGGCTGAGGCGGCGGCCCGTAATGATGGGCTTTTCAAATCGAGGCCCAGTTCTCGAGGCCCACTGCCTATAAATACCCTGAGCCTGAGCTCATTTGTTCTTGTGCGAACTTAGAGAGATAGCGGAGCTTTGCCATTTTTTCTAGAGAGAGAAACTTCAGCCTTCGATCAAACGCAATTTTTGAGGTCAGTTCTTCCTCCTTTCCCATACACTTAGCGTATTTCGCTTCACTGGCCTTAAATCTAGTGTTAGGGAATACTTAGGAGCCTCCAGCTAGTTCTCTTATATTCCCCCTTTTCCCTGTTATCGAGAAGATGTCTTCGGCCAGCGACTCCCAAGATATTTCCGTGGAGGCCCCGGTTCAATCGGAGAGCTATTCCGAGGTTGAGTCCTCAAGTGACCACTCGTCGGTTAACAATGACGCTGCCATCGCCGAGGAAGTCCAAGACACCCTTCGGACTGAGCTGGAGGCGGAGGACTTCGAGCAGGTGGCGGAAGACGAAGAGCTTGCCCTCGCGCTCCAAGTCGCCGAGGAAGAGGAGGAGAAAGAGCGGCAGAAGGTGACCGTCGCCGCACTCCCCCTTCGTGGCGCCGGCGAAGCCAGTAGCTCCCGGCCCCTAGATCCGGAACCGATAAGCGTCGCTCCCGGGAAAAAGAAGAAGAAGACCCAGGCGGCCACGAAGAAGAAGCAGGCTGCCATTGACGCGGGTCAGCCGGTGGGAATACCCGAGGGCCACTCGTATCTCAACACCGCCGCCCTCGAATTGAAGACGAAGGCCGGGGAGGCGGAGTATCTCAAAATTCAACTGTTGGTCGGCCCGTCGGCACAGGTGGTGGTTCCGGGGCCTGACGATGTGTTATTGCATCCTCCAGAGGGCTGTTACGCGGTGCACATCCTTTCGGTGGAGTTGGGTCTCCGATTCCCGCTCCACCCTTTTCTGGTGGAATACCTTCGGTTCGTGGGTCTCGCTCCTTGCCAACTGACCCCGAATAGTCATTCGTACATCACAGGGTTTCTCTCGCAATGTCGAAGCCGAGGGGTTGTCCCTACATTGGATCAATTTTTCCTATCCTTCAACCTGTGTCGAGGGGGTGCTGCCAATAGCGAGGGCTTCGCCAACCTCCAACAAGTGCCGGCGTGGAGGCTTTTCTCGGAGGTGCCTTCGTCCCACAAGGGATGGAGGGACCGTTTCTGTTACCTCAGGATGCCGGGAGTGACCTTCCCGAGGCCTCTTCGCAACCATTTTCAGAGACACCCTAAGGTGGGCAATGCTGCCCTTGAGGCCAATGGGAGAAAGCTGAAGGCGAAGCCGCCTGGTTCAGAAAAGCTGACGACTATCAAGGCCGCCACGCTTCCGGAGGAGCTGCTCAAACTAGAATTTCAGCGGTATCGCTTGCCGGGGGAGAAGGATGAGAGATATCCTCTCCTTGACCGGGGCTCTCCGGGTATCAGAGGTGGTTGCCAAGGGCCCTTGTTGTTTAGTACTTAGAGACGTAAGTCTTTGGTTTGCTTTTGATTCTAACTCCTTCTTGTTCTTTTGCAGGCGATTTTATGGATCCGAAAGCTTTCTCCAAGCTGTCCCGGCAACTGGCCAAGGATAAGAAGAAGAAGGAGGAGAGGCCTCCGGCGCAACCGCAGGTGGACGCCCTTTTGAAGAAGCAGGAGACCCCTGAGGGTCAAGGCCCCCCAAAGGGGGCTGCAATCGCTGGTGCCGGTACTGATGCCGGAGGTTCCAAGGAGGGGGAGCTCAAGCGGAAAAACGCCGGGAAGGGCGTCAAGCCTCCGGAAAGGAAGAAATCGAGGGGGGACGCTGAGCCAAAGGATACCCCCCTGGTGATCATTGACGATCCCCCAACCGACCAGCCGTCGGCCTCCGCTCCCTTGGAGGACCTCGTCGAGGGTGCCTGGCCCCTTGAAACCGTACACTTCCCCATAAAGAAGGGGACAGCCATTATGCATGGCACCCTCGACCCGAGGGAGTTCTTGAGGGGTGCGACCCCTTCGGTGGATCGGTCCACCCTTAGCCGATTCGGGGATGAAGCCCTCGAGCTCAAGGCTCTTCAAGCTTCGGCCACTGTAAGAGCTCGGATCTTTTGAACCCTTCTTTTCTCTTCTTTCCTTTGAATAGTTTTATATTGTGTTGGTCCCGTTTAATATGGTAATCAGTCTAGAGGGGGGGGGTGAATAGACTGATTGGTTTTTCAACTTTTTCTCAAAGTCAAAACTGACTTATCAGAGAAGGTCTGATTCTGATGACAGAGAAAGGCTGGTTCTGATATCAGAACTGGCCTTGGCAGCGGATTCTGATCTGTCCGGGTAGCCTCAAAAATACTAAGGCAAATGCCTTTCTGATAACTCTGAAAACAGGATCTGCTGAACACAGATTCCAAGTCTTAGAGTTAGTCAGTTAATATCCTAAGTGCAGAAATATAAATTGCAGTAAAGTAAATGACACCGGATATTTTTATAGTGGTTCAAGGAACAACTCGTTCCTCTAGTCCACTGTTCCACTAGCTTTGAAGTAGATCGGTTACAAAGCTAAATCCTAGCACTTAAGAAGCACTCCTCGTCTTCTTCAAGCCTAGATGCCACCCAGGATGCAGTTCCACGTCCTGATGGCTGATCCTTTCACTCAGCTTCCCGGAAGTATCACCACTTCACTACTGCAGTTACTTGGACGCCCTTCTTTTCAGAAGATCCTTTGAAAAACAGAGTTTTTCCTCCAACTTGCTTCGTTACAAATGATGTTTGATGAAGTTCTTGAAGTGTTGAAGAACAGGATGAACTTTGCTTGTTTGTTGGGGATGAGAGATTTGGAGTTTGAATCTTCCCAACGTAAGCTTGTCTTGTTGAAGGCTGTAGAATTTGAATCTCAAGAGAGCTTGAATGATGATGAGTAAAAGTTGTAGCAAAGTTGTCTTCCTTGTTCTTCTTCGTGTAGCTTATATACGGAGGTTGTCTGCCCGTTGGAGGAGGAGACAACTGCATTAAATGCGCGTACTGTTGACTTGACCGCCGTTTTGGAAGGTTTCTATTTTTATAATATATCTTCCCGGATTCCTTGGTCAATCATTTGCAATCAATCCTTCAGCGTATCAGGCTCATTTAATGTGCATTAAATGCTTTCCTTTCATGCACAGTCTTCTAGCCGTTGGATGTTTTACCCGTTGGATTCATAGCTGTTGGATGTTGCATGAAATCTTCTAAGTGTTAGTCGGGCTCTGATCAGGATTTTCTGATGTGTTGGATTCTGATGGCTTTCTGAGTTCTGATGGCTTTCTGATGAGTTGAGTTCTGATGGCTTTCTGATCTCTGACTGAACTCTAACTCTGATTCTGATAGGTCCGCTGATGAGTACCTCTGATCTGTAACTCTCATCGGTTATCAGATGTCCAAATTTATCAGCAACTCTCATGGTGCAACTCTGATGGACTTCTGATAAGAGAACTCTGATGGAGCAGTTCTCATAGAGCAAGTTTGGTCGAACAATTCTGATGCACTTCTGATCTGATCCAAAACAGAGCAACTCTGATCGTCGACTACACTAATACTTACAATTGAAAATTCTAATACATAAAATCTAATTGGGGGTACTCTAACTTTCTAATCCTATAGCATCATCAAAATCTAATTACATTTATTCCTTACAATTTCCCCCTTTTTGATGATGCCAAAACCCTTAAACTATTTCCAGAGAAGTGCCTTTCACCATAAGGAAAATAAGTTAAAAATAAACTTTCATTTAAAAACTTGGTGGGCACTTAGCATAGGAAAGTAGTAAGAGTAAGATACAAATAAACAAATAAGAGAAAAGCACAAGGTATCAGAGCATAGATGATCAGAATGCAATAGAGAAATAATTTGAAATTGCCATGCAAATTAGAGGCAAGCTGGTTATCTTATTAATGAAATATATTTAAAGCTACAAGAGGATAGAGTTTAGAAATCTTCCTCTTCCAGATCAGCTTCCTTAGCTTCAATTTCCTTTAGATCAGCATTGACCCTAGCTCTGATTGTAGCAAGATCTCTGGGATTCTGATATTCTGACCAGGCAGGTGCAAGCTGGCAATCTAGATAGTTTCTGATGGCTTCTGATAGGTCCTTGCCAGGGATCACTTTCATCCGCCACCAATCTTCTGCTTCTTGCATTGAGCCACCATGGTTTATGATTATCAGCCCATCTTTATCTAGAATGAGATTCTCTTGTTGTGTGGGGGTCATATGCTTCTTCATTTCTCTGAATTGAGCAGCATCAGGTTTAGCCAGATCACTGTTGAGCCACTGGGCAAGAGTGAAGGTGGAGGTTGACTTCTTCCCTTTCTTGAACCGAGGAGGAGGAGGTCTTTGAGTACCAGCAGCAATCTGCTTCTGCCTTGTTCTCTCAAAGTATATAGAAGGATCAGGCTTACCAGAGATAGGGGTTAGGGCTCTGGTGCTTGTGCCTTCTGTAGCTCTGATGGTTTTGATAGGTTCTCTGTTGTCTTCCCCCTTTTTGGCATCAACAAGATCACCAAGTAGGAGTCCAATTTTAGAGAATTCTGTAGCATTGCTTTCCTTGATTGCTTCGAGAGTTCCTGGAATAGTCTGAGTAACAGAAGCCAGCCCTTCGAGAGTCTCTTTCTGCTTATCAACAGCTGATTGAATGTCTTTTGTAGTAGCTTCAAGAAGAGTCAACTTGTGATCTCTGTCCTTTCCACTGTTGATCAGCTTAAGTCCAAACTCTTTGTTTGTCTTGCAGATTTCTTCCACATCAGTCAGATGTTCTGCATTCTTGTCATGAGACCACTGTAGAGTGTCTACAGCATCAGATAATTCTTGAATGGCCTTGTCCTGAGCAGATAGAGTCTGAGATTGTGAGAACAGGACTGTGTGCAGACTGGCAACCTCTGAAGCTATGTTATCAACCTTCTCATTTGATGTCTTCATGTAGCTGAGGAAGGTAGTTGCCAGTGTAGAAAGGGTAGTGGAAATCTTGGTAAGTTCAGACTCAATGTTGTACTGAACTAAATCCAGATGAGCATCATGCTTCTGATTTAGTACAAGCATTTTGTTGAGCCCAGCAATCATCTGGTCTCCAAATTCTTCAGCTGATTCCACAAACTCCTGGAAGGGGATGAGGACAGCTTTTGGAGACGTCGGCTGAGGCAATTCATTGGCCTGAGGTTGAGGTTGTACGGGAGATGGAGGAGGTGTAGGAGTCTTCCTTCTGGCTGATTGAAGATCTCCAGCCAATGATGATGGAAGAAATCCATCATTATCTTCAGTTGAGGAAGGAATCCTTACAATCGGTTCTCTCTTTGGAGTGGAGGCTGCAGATTGTTGAGGAGATGGAGGTTTGGATGAGGGCTTCTGCTGAGGAGAGGCAGATTTGGATTTCTGATGTTGGGAGTTCTGATGAGGTGAGGTTTGAGGGGTAGGAGTTCTCTGATGTTGTGATGGAGGAGGAGGTGAGGGTGATCTGCTTCTGATGGGGGTTATCTGATGGCAGGGTGAGGATTGTTTTGGTGTGGAGGATTTCTTGGGTGTTGGAGAAGGGATTTGCTGAGGTTGAGGAGGAGATGGGGGTGGAGTTGTGGTTGGTGTGACTGGTTTGGGTGAAGGAGATTTGGGAGGTGATGGTAGGGGGGCAGGAGAGTTAGGAACTACCTCAATGGAAGTCTCCTCAGTCTGAGAGTTCCTCCACTCTCTGATCAGTTGCTGCATTGCCAGAGGCAGATTGTTGACAATAGAAGATTCACCGTGAAAGTGAGGAAGGTAGGGATATTTTCTCAGAGATTCCCTCCTTTTCATCTCCACCAGCCATTCTTCAAAGACTGGGACCTCACTCTCTGATAGAGGTCTGACATGCTCTTCTGATGGTGGAGCAGTCATCTTCTCTTTTCCCTTGATGCTTTCCTTCTTCTTCTCCAAGACAGAATGTAAAAATTGAAGATCAAAGCATAGAGATACATCATCTGTACCTGCCCATTTGAGAACTTCTTCTTCCTCAGTTCCAAAAGTGGCAGCTTGGGCAAGAATTTGTTGCAGAGGTCCCATCCTCCACTTCCTCCATGTGAGTACCCTTTGAAACTGTCTGTCCAGAGCAGTAGAAGGGTTTAGCGGTTTTGGTGGAGGCATGATGACTGGCAGATCAGGTGCAGATAAAGGGTGGACCTCTGATTCAGGTTCCCCCTGAGCATCAGAGATCACCAGTGCAGCAGCCAACTCTGGTGCAGGTTCCCCCTGAGGTTCTGATTCCTTGGGGGGTGAGTTGGCCTTCTTCTTCTTCTGCACTCTGATAGGAGATTGTGAGCTATCAGAGTCACTCTGAATCACAGCTCTTCTTCTCCTCTTCTGTCTCAACATTTTGACAGGGGCCACAGCTGGTGCATCCTCCTCTGATGGTTCCACCTCTGATGCAACCTCCTCAGTGGTTGCCTCTTGCTTCTTCTGAGGCTTCTTCTTGGATTTAGTAAGAGCAGGTTTTGACTTAGCAACCACCTTCTCCCTGTTCTGTTCAAGTCTTTCTTCCCTCTTCAACTCAGCAGCAATGGCCACATGCACCTTGGGAGAAGCAGTAAGAAAAATAGTCTTGGAATGATCGACAGTAGATGTGTTTCTGAGCTCTACTTGAGATTTTGAGATGACCTTTGAGAGGAGCAGGCCATGACCCATCTTGGTTGAGAACAAGCCAGTTTTCTTGTCCTTCTTTTCTACTGATTCGGCGAGGGATTTGTACAGCACCTTCCCCCAGTTGATGTTCATGCCATGATGAACTGCAAACAGGGCCTTTGCATTTGTGTTGTTCATCTGGTCAGTTGAGCTGGTTTTGCACCACAGACACCGATGCATGATGCTCATTAGTTTTTCATAGTCCCTTTTCAGCAGGTTCTTCTTCATGTAGAGCTTATCTACTCCGGTGGCATCTTCCCGGCAGTAGGTGTCTACAAATGTCTCCACAGAGACTTCGACTGACTCCAAGTCGATGAGTGTAGGGGTGTCAATGTCCTGAGAGTCGAGTTCGATGCCGAAGAACTCATTGAGAGAGACAGCATCGATCTTCAGGTTCTTTCCCTGAACCTGGGAGTGGATGGCATTGTCAGATATGTAGGCGTTGAGGTAGAACTCGGCCACATCTATATTACTGAAGTGCTCATAAGGATGAGCCACTATCTTGGTCAGTTGCGAGTCATTCATCCCGGCAATGACCGCTTTCATCACCTTAGAATTTTCTGCCAGCAGCGGCAATGAAGACATATCCACTTTCATTCCGGTGGCTATGTTAGCCACAAGCATCTTGGCTTCCGATTCGGAGAGGTCGGTGATGTTGATGAACTTCATCTTTGAGAGAATTGAGAAGGTCTGAAGGTTGGAAGTTTGAGGACGAAGAATAAAATTGCAGTAGCGATTTAGGTTTCAGAAAGAGTATATATGATTTTGGGTTAGTGGACGTTTGATATAATTTGCGGTTTCGAGGTCGCATTAAATGGATTGTGGGCGGAAAGCCGTTTTCCAAATATGGTAATAACTACCGGGGGTAAAATGGTAACTTCCGGTTTATTGAACAGTCTCGCCCGAAATTTAGAAAATTTTTCTAAGTCCACAGCCACTCTGATAGAAAAAAGCAGTCCACGTATCAGATAAGGGGTACTCTGATACAGGGTCCTCTGATGGAAAAGAGTATCAGAAGTGATGAGTTCTGATGGATCCACATCTGATGCTTCTGCAATTCTGATTCAAGCTTCTGACGGTTAAGAGTTCAGGTATCAGAGATGGAGTGTTCTGATGAATCCACATCTGATGCTTCTGCAATTCTGATTCAAGCTTCTGACGGTTAAGAGTTCAGGTATCAGAGATGGAGTGTTCTGATGAATCCACATCTGATACTTCTGCAACTCTGATTCATGTATCTCGGGGAAGATCATCCATCATTCCCAGTTCTTCTCTCAACTTGTTAAACCTTGCCTCTGAGAGAGGTTTGGTTAGAATATCTGCAAGCTGATCTTCAGTTGGAACATGCTCAATTGAAATGTGCTTCTTCTCCACATGATCTCTGATGAAGTGATGTCTGATTTCAATGTGCTTGGTCCTTGAATGCAGCACAGGATTCTGAGTGATGGCAATAGCACTTGTATTGTCACACAGCAGCTTGATCTCCTTTGCTTGTACTCCATAATCCTTGAGTTGTTGCTTCATCCAGAGTAATTGAGCACAGCAACTTCCAGCAGCAATATACTCAGCTTCAGCAGTGCTTGTTGAGATTGAATTCTGCTTCTTGCTAAACCAGGAAACAAGTCTCCCTCCCAGCAATTGACAATGACCGGAAGTGCTCTTCCTGTCCAATCTACAACCTGCAAAATCTGAATCAGAATAGCCAATTAGTTTAAAATTACCTCCCTTGGGATACCATAGTCCTGCATTTGGATTTCCTTTGATGTATCTGATAATCTTCTTAGCAGCAACTAGATGGCTCTCCTTGGGCTTTGATTGGTATCTGGCACAGATTCCTACTGCAAAAGCTATGTCTGGTCTGCTTGCAGTCAGATAGAGAAGAGATCCAATGATTCCTCTATAAGTTGTAGCATCAACATCCTTTCCTTCATCATCTGGTCCAATTCCTTGAGATGCATTCATAGGAATTTTGACTGAAGATTTTCCATCTACTCCAAACTTCTTGATGAGATCTCTGGTGTACTTTCCTTGGTTGATAAAGATGCCTTCTGGTACTTGTTTGACTTGTAATCCAAGAAAGTAACTGAGTTCTCCCATCATGCTCATTTCAAACTTCTTCTGCATAACTTGAGAAAATTTCTTGCATAATTCTGGATTAGTGCTTCCAAATATAATATCATCAACATAAATTTGCACTAACAGAATATGATTAGCAACAGAAATCTGAAATAGAGTTTTGTCAACCTTTCCTTTAGTAAACCCATGATTTACTAAGAATAGGGACAATGTGTCATACCAAGCTCTGGGAGCTTGTTTAAGACCATAGAGGGCCTTTTTGAGCTTGTAGACACAGGAGGATTGAGTAGGAATGACAAAACCTGGAGGTTGTTCAACATAAACTTCCTCTTCAAGTTCTCCATTCAGAAATGCACTTTTGACATCCATCTGGTATACTTTGATGTCGTTGTAAGCAGCATAGGCTAGGAATATCCTGATTGCTTCCAGTCTTGCTACAGGTGCAAAGGTCTCATCAAAATCTATGCCTTCTTCTTGACAGTATCCCTTTGCAACAAGCCTTGCTTTATTCCTTACAATATTGCCTTCTTCATCTGCTTTGTTCTTGAATACCCATTTGGTTCCAATGACATTCTGATGCTTTGGTCTGGGAACAAGTTTCCACACTTCATTCCTTTCAAACTGTGTCAGCTCTTCTTGCATTGCATTGATCCAGTCTGAGTCTTCTAGAGCTTCTTCTACACACATTGGTTCCATCTGGGATATGCAGCAGGTGAACATGGCTTCTCTTCTTGATGCAGATCTGGTCCTAACACCACTGGTAACTTGACCTATCACTTGATTAGGAGGATGATCTCTTAACCAAGTTAGATCAGGTTCTGTCAGTTGCTGTCTAGGCAACTCTGATGGTTCATCTTCTGATACATCATCTTCATCTTCATTTTTGTCTATCAGAACTGGATTGGCAGGAGGAGTTGAGAATATAGGGTTGTTGATGACCTCTTCTGATAGTTCTGCAACCTTATCTTCAAGACTGATCTTCTGCAGAGTCTCTGATAATTCTTCTGCAGAGGTACCATCATCAAATTTGACATGAATGGATTCATCAACTTGTAGAGATCTTCTGTTGAGTATTCTATAGGCTTTGCTTGAACTTGAGTAGCCTAAGAATACACCTTCATCAGCCTTTTCTTGAAATACCTTCAGATTATCCTTTCCATTGTTTAGAATGTAGCACTTACATCCAAACACATGGAAGTAGCTGATGTTAGGCTTTCTTCCTTTCCACAGCTCGTAGGGGGTCTTCTGATGATTCTTGTGGATCATGCTTCTATTTTGAGTGTAGCATGCAGTGTTGATAGCTTCAGCCCAGTATCTGATGGGCAATCCTGATTCTGCAATCATAGTTCTTGCAGCTTCCTTCAGTGTTCTGTTCCTTCTTTCTGCAACACCATTTTGTTGGGGTGTTCTGGCAGCAGAAAGTTGATGGAATGTACCATTCTGATCACAGAAGTCTTTGATCACTTTGTTGACAAATTCAGTTCCTCTGTCAGATCTGATTGTTCTGACCTTCATATTCTTCTCAGTTTGGAGTTGCTTTAGCAGAGATGGCAACTTCTGAAGAGTTTCATTCTTCTTGGTTAGGAACACAGTCCAAGTGTATCTTGAGTAGTCATCAACCATAACAAGAGTATATCTTTTTCCACCAACACTGGGAGTTTCAACTGGTCCAAACAAATCCATATGGATCAGATTTAGAGGACAAATAGAAAGATCTCCAGCTATGGGTTTGAATGAGGTCTTCACTTGTTTGCCTTTCTGACAAGCACTGCAGAGGGTCTCCTTCTTGTAGACAATGTCAGGCAGACCATCTACAATATGTTCCCTTGCCAGTTTGTTGATGGTTTTGAAGTTCAGATGGCTAAGCTTTTTGTGCCAGTCCCAGCTTAGCTTTGAATTGTCCTTAGCTATCAGGCAAGTTCCATCTTTTGCTGTTTGCCAGTCAACAACATAGATGTTCTTCCTTCTCTTGGTTGTAAGAACCACTTCTTTGGTTGTCTCATGCTTGACATAGCATAAGGTCTTGGTGAATTCAACTGTGTAGCCTTTGTCACAGAATTGGCTAGCACTCAGCAAGTTGAACTTTAGACCTTTGACATATGAGACATCTTCAATGATTATCTGGTTCTTGATCAGCTTCCCTCTTCCTTTTGTTTGCCCTTCCTTGTCATTTCCACCGAAAGTGACTCTGGGTCCATTGATTTTCTGGAACTCTGATAGGCAACTCTTGTCACCTGTCATGTGTCTGGAGCATCCACTGTCAATATACCATTCTTTTTCTGAGATGGCTCCAGCACACAGTTCCTGCCAGATTAAAAGGAAGATTTAGGTACCCAAGCAATGTTGGGTCCTGGGGGGTAATGCAGTCTCGGTAGTTGGTACCATTTTGGTCTCATCAGCTGAAACCTTGGTGGATGGTACCCATTGTCCACCTGGTAGTTGTAGTAAACAGATGTATGATTCACTTTGGGCAGATGCTTGTGAGGATCATGCTTTCTGTTTGCATACTTCTGCATAGCCTTCTTTGTTGGAAAGAAGTCCCATATACTGTCAAGATCAGAGGAGCGCTTAACTTTAGACTTCTGAGGTTGACCAGACAGCCTCTTCTGCCTATAGTTAATCTTCTCTTGATATCTGCCTTTCTGATAGCAGTTTCTGATACCATTGTCATGAGATTGTCTGATAGGGTTAGGCCTTTGATTATTATTGTTCTGAAAACTTTTCCTTTTCCTAGAGTGTCTGCCAGGTTCATTAGTTTTCAAGCTTTGTTTTGGTTTTGCCTTTAGAGTTTGTTTCTCTGGTATGACCTTCTCATGAACAACTTTAGTACCAGAAGTACTAGCATGGCAATTGGGGCTCAGAGTCTGTGGCACTATGACCTTTTTAGCCTTAGCAACTTGGGTGCTAGGCCTTACAGAAGGCTCACCAGACTCTGGTTCAACATATCCAAGACCAGAGGTGAAGTTATGAGAGTCACCAATATTCTTCATGGAAGATTGCATCTTCAGAAGACTATTATATCTACTCTCAAGTTCCTCAATGTCTCTTATTCTTTTCAGAAGAGACTCATTTTCAGCTTTCAGTCTATCTCTTTCCTCAGTTAAGAAATTAAGTTTACACTCAGTCTCTTTCCTTAGATTAGAGATATCAACTTTCAGCCTACTGTTCTCTTCTTTAACAAAAGAATAAGTGGCTTGGATAGTTTGGAACTCTTCCCAGAATGATGACATTGGATCATCATTTAAGGCTGTGCCTACCGAAGAAGAAATAGAATCAGAAGTAGAGCATACCTCATCATCTGATTGTGCCATGAGGCAGAGGTCTTCAGTTTCTGCATCCAAGCAGCAGAATGCTTCATCAGAGTCGGAGTCTGAGCTGGACTCTGATTCAGAGAGTGGATCTCTCTGAGCTTGTTCTGAGACAAATGCTCTTCTTCTTCTGTGTTGATCATCTGGTTTCTTTTCATCTTCATGTCCTTGCTTCTTGGACACTCTTGGATAGGGGCAGTTTGCTTTGAAGTGCCCAGGCTGTCTGCAGTTGTAACAGAGGTACTCTCCATTGCTTTCAGAGGACTTGGTCTTCTGATGTGGTCTTCTGATGGAAGATGGACTCCTTCCATCTTTCTTCATAAACTTCTTAAATTTTCTGGCAAAAGCAGCCATATACTCATCAGATAATAGAGTAGAGGGGTCAAAGTCACTTACCTTTGAGGTGCTAGCAGTGAGAGCAGTGGTGGTCCTCTCATCAGGAACTTCTTCCTTCTCTTCATGCATCTCAAACTCATAAGCCTTGAGATCAGAGATGAGTCTTTCAGTGGCATAAGTCTTGATGTTCTTGCTTTCCTGGACTGCAATCACCTTCATCTTCCAGGCTGAAGGCAGTCCCCTGAGGATCTTCATGTTGACCTCTTTGATGGTGAGCTCCTTCCCAAGTTCAGAAATCTCGCTGATGAGAATCAGCAATCTCTCATGCATCTTAGCAATGCATTCTTCTGGTAGGAGTTTGAAGTCATCAAACTTCTTCATTGCAATGGTCAGCTTGTTGTCTCTTTCTTGTTCATCTCCTGCTCCAATCTCATCCAGCTTATCCCAGATTTCTTTGGCAGTTCTGCACTTCTTTATTCTGTTGAAATATCTTTCATCAATAGCTTTGTAGAGAATGTCCTTGGCAATGTTGTCAAGGTTATACTGTCTTTTCTCTTCCTTGGTCCATTCTGACCGGGCTTTCTCAATCATCTGGGGTTGAGAGTTGTCAATAGAGTGAGCAGGATTGATCTTCATGAACTGGATGAAGGGGCCATTTTCCAAGACTTCCCACATTTCATCATGAAGGGCACATAGGTGTGCCTTCATTCTGATCTTCCAATCATCATACTTCTGATCTGTGAACATAAGATGCTTTGCAAGAGAATTATCCATAATAATAAATAAAGAGAGGCTAAGAACAAGTGGATCTTTGTTCAGAGAGTAACCTAAAAGATTACAAGAACAAGGAAGCTCTGATACCACTTGTTGGTCCCGTTTAATATGGTAATCAGTCTAGAGGGGGGGGTGAATAGACTGATTGGTTTTTCAACTTTTTCTCAAAGTCAAAACTGACTTATCAGAGAAGGTCTGATTCTGATGACAGAGAAAGGCTGGTTCTGATATCAGAACTGGCCTTGGCAGCGGATTCTGATCTGTCCGGGTAGCCTCAAAAATACTAAGGCAAATGCCTTTCTGATAACTCTGAAAACAGGATCTGCTGAACACAGATTCCAAGTCTTAGAGTTAGTCAGTTAATATCCTAAGTGCAGAAATATAAATTGCAGTAAAGTAAATGACACCGGATATTTTTATAGTGGTTCAAGGAACAACTCGTTCCTCTAGTCCACTGTTCCACTAGCTTTGAAGTAGATCGGTTACAAAGCTAAATCCTAGCACTTAAGAAGCACTCCTCGTCTTCTTCAAGCCTAGATGCCACCCAGGATGCAGTTCCACGTCCTGATGGCTGATCCTTTCACTCAGCTTCCCGGAAGTATCACCACTTCACTACTGCAGTTACTTGGACGCCCTTCTTTTCAGAAGATCCTTTGAAAAACAGAGTTTTTCCTCCAACTTGCTTCGTTACAAATGATGTTTGATGAAGTTCTTGAAGTGTTGAAGAACAGGATGAACTTTGCTTGTTTGTTGGGGATGAGAGATTTGGAGTTTGAATCTTCCCAACGTAAGCTTGTCTTGTTGAAGGCTGTAGAATTTGAATCTCAAGAGAGCTTGAATGATGATGAGTAAAAGTTGTAGCAAAGTTGTCTTCCTTGTTCTTCTTCGTGTAGCTTATATACGGAGGTTGTCTGCCCGTTGGAGGAGGAGACAACTGCATTAAATGCGCGTACTGTTGACTTGACCGCCGTTTTGGAAGGTTTCTATTTTTATAATATATCTTCCCGGATTCCTTGGTCAATCATTTGCAATCAATCCTTCAGCGTATCAGGCTCATTTAATGTGCATTAAATGCTTTCCTTTCATGCACAGTCTTCTAGCCGTTGGATGTTTTACCCGTTGGATTCATAGCTGTTGGATGTTGCATGAAATCTTCTAAGTGTTAGTCGGGCTCTGATCAGGATTTTCTGATGTGTTGGATTCTGATGGCTTTCTGAGTTCTGATGGCTTTCTGATGAGTTGAGTTCTGATGGCTTTCTGATCTCTGACTGAACTCTAACTCTGATTCTGATAGGTCCGCTGATGAGTACCTCTGATCTGTAACTCTCATCGGTTATCAGATGTCCAAATTTATCAGCAACTCTCATGGTGCAACTCTGATGGACTTCTGATAAGAGAACTCTGATGGAGCAGTTCTCATAGAGCAAGTTTGGTCGAACAATTCTGATGCACTTCTGATCTGATCCAAAACAGAGCAACTCTGATCGTCGACTACACTAATACTTACAATTGAAAATTCTAATACATAAAATCTAATTGGGGGTACTCTAACTTTCTAATCCTATAGCATCATCAAAATCTAATTACATTTATTCCTTACATATTGAGCGCCTCCTTACGTTTGCAGGCTAGTCTGGCTTTCGGGGAACTCGTCCGCAGGGCAGAACAGCACCGCCTCGAGAAGGCCAAATCCGACGAGGTGACGAGGAAGCTCGTTGCAAACAATACCGAGGCCATACGACAGTTGGGATGCTTGGAAGAGGCCCTCCGGGTGGCCGAGAAGAAGCTGGAGGCGGCAAGACAGGAAGCTCGGGCTGAGGGGAAGGCCGAGGCGGAGAAGGCCGCAGCCGAGGCCGCCAGGAGAGCAGCCGAGGATGCTGAGGCCCAGAAAGCGGTGGCCATCTCCAACGCCAAGGAAGAGGCGGTGGCGGCTTTCATTGCTGATGGCTGGAAGGCCGAAGAGCAGAAGCAGTGGGTGGCCTCCGTGGTGGAGGCTTCTGCTGATGGCTGGGTGAAGGGTCCCGGGGCAATGTGGCTGGCCCGAAAGGGAAAGAGCTTCTTCGAAGGCGGACAGTACTTCACTCAAGCCCTGATTTATCGCAAGTTGGCCCGGCACCATGGGGTGGACCCGAAAGAGTTCGACCCGGCCCCGTTTGGTCTTCCCCCTCTGCTTCCTGACCTCCAAACCCCCATGCCCGAAGGCGAAGAGAGGCCTTTGCTCGAGGACTCAGAGATGGACAAGCTGGCCTCGGATGATGAGGAAGAAGCTGAGGATGATGCAGCCTCGAAACTGAAGGATGATGTCACCGGGGGGGCCAGGCTTGAGATTTTACTTGCCACACTTTGATGTAATAGCTGTAGGCCTCGGCTTCGGCCATATTTGTAAACAAACATCCATTGTTAACTCTGTTTTTTTTTTGAATGAATGTAATATGCCTCCGGGCTTCTTTAATAGGTGGTGCCATCGTCTTTTTGATGAATGTATGTCCTCGCTTCTTTTTGTATTTGCGTATGAATGATTTTTCCTTTTCCTTGTCTGGTCTCCCGAGGGCCAATCAGTTTGTGGACTTAGAAAACTTTCTAAGAACTTTGTCATGACCCTTCGGATGTTTTGTGGAATCATGGGGGGGGTTTGTGATTGTGGACTTAGAAAATTCTCTAAGTAAGAACTTTTGTCGTGAGCCTCCGGTCGTAGTGTAGGATCAACCCCCTTCGGGTGTTCGCAGTAGTGTTGCCGAGGGATGGGATGAATTGGAAGTCTTCATTCAGTAGTGTAGCTTTTTCACAGTTGTGGACTTCGGGCGTAAGAGTCGCTTGGGCCCCCGGTGTGTACAGTTGCCGAGGGGTCCAAGATTTGTTGAGATCGTTTGAATGAGCTTGGTGATATTCTGCCTTCGGCATAAAGCCTCCGGTTTGTGTAGACGTAGGTTTAGCCTGCCTTAGAACTTTGTGTAGCCTTCGCCATGTTACATGGTTGACTTTGATCCAGCCTTAGAACTTTGTGTAGTCTTCGGCATGTTACATGGTTGACTTTGATCCAGCCGAAATCTTCTTGGGCCTCCGGTGGAAATCTTGTACTCCAAGGTTTCATGCAATGAAGCCTTCGGCTATGTGGCCCTTTTCTTGTGCCTTTGTAGGAGCCTTCGGGAATGTATATCCGAAGTGTTGAGCCTCCGGGGAAAATAGTATCCGGGGAGTTCCTTCCCCCCTACACATCTTTTTTTTTTTTTTTTTTTTAGATGGTGTAGGAGAGGCGTCTAGAAACTTGGTTTCTAGGAAAGGCTTGGCCTATATGGGAGGCAACGGAATAAACCGTTGGCTCCCCCTTCGGGAATGACCTTCCGATATCCCGAAGGGTTTGAGGGTCGTTTCCTCGGCCCGAGACATCGTCTGTTGCCTGCTTCCCCTTGGGAGATAGCACGGAAAGCGCCTCGGTTTTGAAAGTCGTCCCCTCAGCCCGAGACATGGTCTGTTGCCTGCTTCCCCTTGGGGGATAGCGCGGGGAGCGTTTCGTTTGTGGAAGTCGAATCCTGGGCCCGGGACATGGTCCGTTGCCTGCCTCCCCTTGGGGGATGGCGCGGAAAGCGTTCCTGGGAAGGGTTTTATTTGTGTGTAGAACACAAATAGCCGGGGGCACTTGGTACCAGCCGGAGCCGAGGGGTGTTGCATCCCCCGTTTTTTTTTTTTTTTTTTTTTTTTTTTTAGGAGGGTATGTAAAAGTATGCATAGTGTATGCATGATTGCGTCCTCGTGGGGTACGGCTTGGTGAGAGAACACTTTGGTGTTTTCAAAGAATGATGGGGGTGGCCCATACACTTGGTACTTGGTACCTAGATTGTTGTTCCCCCTCATCAGAGGGGGAGGCCTTGGGCCTTTTTAGGTGGAGAGATGAGGGCTTGGCCACTCATGTGTGAGAGAGAAGTGGGCCTTGGGCCGTTTGTACAATATGTAGGTGATGAAGGCTTGGCCTTTTGATTATTCTTCAAAAACAGACGGGGCCTTGGGCCATTGATCATTTACAGTCGTTGAGGATGAGGGCTTGGCCACTCATTGGTAAAACCTCACTAGGTGGTGCACGTTCCAATGTCTAGGAATTTCTGTCCCATTAGGACGTTTTAATTTGTATGTCCCTGGTCTGATGATGGCCGAGATGATGTAGGGGCCCTCAAACTTGGGCGCCATCTTCCCTCCTTCGGTGGGTAGACTGGCCTCCCTTCGTCGGAGGACGTAGTCTCCCACCTGGAATTCCCGGGAGCGGACCTTGGCGTCGATGTATCCTTTGACTTGTCTTCTATAGTTTTCGGCCCTGAGGAAAGCTTGCTCTCGGCGTTCTGAGATGAGATGAAGGTCGAGGGCCATGTTGGCTTCGTTTGCCTCGGGCTCATATTGCTCAACCCTTCGGGTGGGAAGAGTTACTTTTGTGGGAGCCTTAGCCTCAAAGCCATAGCATAGGGAGAAGGGGGTTTCGCCTGTTGCACGCCGAGGGGTGGTGCGGTAGGCCCATAAGATGTTGTGGAGCTCTTCTACCCAGCCTCCCCCTTCGGCTTCCAGCTTCTTCTTCAACCCTTCGAGGAGGGTGCGGTTGGCATTTTCTACTTGTCCGTTGCCCTGAGGGTAGGCAACGGAAGAGAATGTGTGCTTGATGCCCCAAGCTTCAAGGAGGGCACAGAAGGGGGCTGCCTCGAACTGAGTCCCGTTGTCGGAGATGATTTGTTGGGGGACGCCAAACCTTGTGAGAATGTTCTTGAGGACAAAGTGACGGCACCGAGCCTCCGTGATGCTGGCGAGGGGTTCGGCCTCTACCCACTTGGTGAAGTAGTCAATGGCCACAATGATATACCTGTTGTTGGAGGTACCCCTCGGCAGAGGGCCTACTAAGTCGATCCCCCATCTGGAGAAGGGTATAGCGGTGCTGATGGGGGCGTAGTTGACAGCTGGTCTGCCGGGGGCCTTCTGAAAGTGCTGGCAAGCGGTGCACCTTCGGGCTAGATCAGCACAATCTCTGGCCATCGTGGGCCAGAAGTAACCTTGAACGATGAGCCTTCGGGACATGGAGAAGGGTCCCTGGTGAGCTGAGCAAGTGCCACTGTGCACTTCTTCCATGGCGACTTCGGCTTCATCTTGATGAAGGCACCGAAGGAGGGTGCCGTTGTAAGATCTCTTGTAAAGCCTCCCGTTTTCGATGGTGTGGCTGGGAGCCCTCAGCTTTGTTAATTTTGCGCGGGCCTCATCTTGGGGCAGTTGTCCTGTGTTGATGAAGGCGATGATGTCGGAGATCCAATCCTCCGGCCTCAGGTTAACGCTCATGACGGGGCTCGCGTGGATGCTTGAGAGGCTAAGTTCCTCAATTCTTGCAATTTTTGAGAGGTGTTCGGGGGATTCATCCGAGAGCTTGGATAGAATGTCGGCTTCGGAGTTTTGAGCCCTCGGTATTTGGGTGAGAGAATGTGCCTCAAACACCTTGAGCAACTCCTTAGCCGCTTCCTTGTATTGTTTCATTCTTCCTTCCTTGGCTTCGTACTCCCCGGAAATTTGTCCCACAACAAGTTTGGAGTCACACTTGACGTGGATCATCTTAGCCTTCAGATTTGCTGCCAGCCGAAGGCCACAGAGGAGGGCTTCGTACTCGGCCTCGTTGTTGGAGACTTTGAAGGAGAAGCGGATGGCATAATAGGCGCGGAAGCCCTCGGGTGTAATGAGGACTACCCCTCCGCCGCATGCTTTGGTGGCTGAGGAGCCGTCGGTATAGAGGGTCCACCATTCGCCAAGGGGTGCCGAAGGCTCCTCGTCAGTTGCTGATCTCGCGGTGCACTCCGTTACGAAGTCCGCCAGGGCTTGGCCCTTAATGGCGGGCCTCGGACGGATATCGATGTTGTATTGACTGAGGAAGATGGCCCATTTTACCATCCGGGAGGAGCTAGTGGGACTTCTCATGAGGGCGCCGAGGGGTTGATGAGTGAGTACTTGGACCGGATGAGCTTGAAAATAGTGACCAAGTTTCTTGACGGTCCAAACGATGGCTAGCACCGTCTTCTCGACGGGAGAATACCTGAGTTCGGCTTCCCGGAGGGTTTTGCTGACGTAGAAGATGGCATGTTGGATGCCGTCTTCCTCTCGGATCAGCACTGAGCTGATAGCCGCGGGGCTAACACCGAGATATAAGTACAAAGTTTCCCCCACCTTAGGTTTGGAGAGCACTGGGGGAGAAGAGAGGTACTTCTTGAGTTCATCGAAGGCCTCTTGACATTCAGAGGTCCATTGAAAACCCGCCGTCTTCCTCATGATTTGGAAGAAGGGGAGAGCCCTCTCAGCTGACTTTGAGAGGAAACGGTTGAGGGCTGCCAGGCGACCCGTCAACCGTTGGACTTCTTTGACGTTGCGCGGGGGCTCCATGTTGATGATGGCCCGAATTTTCTCGGGGTTGGCCTCAATACCCCTTCGGCTGACCATGTAGCCCAAGAACTTCCCTCCTTGTACGCCGAAAGTGCACTTCTTCGGATTTAGTCGGAGGTTAAATTTTTGCATGATGGCAAAAATTTCCCGGAGGTCGTCGGCGTGAGTGCTTGCCTTCTTACTTTTGACGATCATATCGTCAACGTAAGCCTCCATGGTGCGTCCTAGGACAGCTTGAAAGACCCTAGCCACCATGTGTGTGTAGGTGGCGCCTGAATTTTTGAGGCCGAAGGCCATCACAAGATAGCAGAAGATGCCTTCGGGTGTCATGAAGGCTGTTTTTTCAGCGTCTTCCTCGTGCATGTAGATTTGATGGTATCCGCGGAATGCGTCGAGAAATGACATAATTTCGCATCCGGCGGTCTCATCCACCAATTGGTCAATGTTCGGCAGCGGGAAGGGGTCCATGGGGCATGCCTTATTCAGATCCGTGTAGTCCACGCACATACGGAAGGTAGGGGGCTTTTGTGCGAGGACTACATTTGCCAACCAAGAAGGGTATTTCACCTCCTTAATGTGTTTGATGGAGAGGAGCATGGATACCTCCTTCTTCACGAACTCCCTTCTCTCGGCCGAGAGGGGTCTTCTTCGTTGTTGTACTGGTTTGGCCGAAGGGTCCACCGCTAGGCGGTGGGTGATAACCCTTCGGTCAATTCCTGGCATATCCTCCGGCCCCCATGCAAAAACAATGGAGTAGGCGCGGAGAGCTTCGGTGATGCCAGCCTTCAGGTCTTCGGGGAGCTTGGCTCCGATCTTCAGGACTCTCTCCGGCTTGGCCGGATTGAGTATCAGGTCTTCAGTCTCCTCGGCAGGCTCAGCCCTCGGCCTGTTTTCTTCCTCCTCCAAGGCCTTAGCGGTGATGGTGTCAACGCGAAACTCGGTTTTACTAACCTTCCTGGTGAGTTGAAGGTAGCAGGCCCTGGAGAGCTTCTGATTCCCCCTCGAGTAACCGATGCCGGTGGATGTGGGGAACTTGAGGCAGAGGTGCCTCATGGAGATGACGGCCTCCAAATCCTCGAGGGCGGGCCTGCCGAGGATGACGTTGTGTGCGCAGTCGAGGTTGACGACGACGAATTCCACTTCGAGCTTGGCTCTATGGGATCCGTCGCCGAACTCAACCATGAGAGTGATGACGCCCTCGGCGTCAATGCTGTCCCCCGTAAATCCGGAGAGGGGGGTGTTGATGTGTCGGAGGGACCCCCTATCGAGTCCCAATTCATGAAAGGTACTAAGGTACATGACGTTGACAGAACTCCCTGTGTCAACGTAAGTCCGGTGGATGATGGCGTCATTGATCTCAGTGCGGATGACGAGGGCATCCCTATGCGGCAGAGAGCCCGAGGGGAGGTCCGCATCCGTGAAGAAGATGGGTTCCGCCCTCGGCCTTTTAGTTGGGGGCATGTGATTGACTTCCCCAACGTACAGGGACTGAGCCCACTTCTTCCGCTGGCTAGCGGAGTCTCCACCAGTGTTGCCGCCGTTGATCATATGAATATGGCGCTTATATTGTTGATGGGAGCCCTCTCCCTCGTCGTCGAGGCCCCCAATTTCTCGCTTCTTCCCCTGTGGGTTTCCCAAGGGGATGGTGTTGGGGTTCACCCATTTGTTAGCCTTCGGCGGAGGCCCTTGATGGTGAAGGGGGCCCTGGGGAGGAGGGCCCCTGATAAATTGAGACAAGTGGCCCGCCTGTATCAGCCTCTCGATGGCGTTCTTCAGCTGATGGCAGTCGTCGGTTTTGTGTCCATGGTGGCGGTGGAAGCGGCAGTAGGGCTCATCAGGACCGATGGCATAAATCTCGAGGGGTGTACGGGAGTCTCGCTCAACGAGCCCCCGCTCTTCTGCATGATCAAGGATGACGCTGACGGGATGCGTCAAGGGCGTGCGTGGGTGCTCAAGGAGGACGGGTTGCGCCCATGCCTTCGGATTATTCTTGTAACCGCCCCCGGTTCTGGCTTGGCCACCTCGGGGGCGATCATTATATTGAGCCTCGCGGTTGGCCGGAGGAGGAGGTCCTCCGGGCCGATTTCTGCCCTCATTCTTCTGAGAAGGATCCGTGTTGCGGCGGTCCTTCTCGATCTCCTCTGCTTCAGCATATCGATCCCCCCGCTGAAGGGCCTTTGTATAATCGCGGGGGGATCAGTTATAAGGCTCCGGGAGAAGTTGCCGTTGCGGAGGACGGTGTGGAAGAGGGCCATTAGGGTCCTGTCATCGGCGCCTTCGACCTCGAGGGAGGCCTGCCTCCAGCGTTCTAGGAAATTCCGAAGGGTTTCCTCCTTCTGTTGCCTCACATTCAGAAGATGGGAGAAGTGTTTCTTTGAGCGGTGCCTCCCGGCAAACTGCGTAAGAAAGCGGTGGGCAAGTTCTTGCCAAGAATCAATGCTGCCTTCGGGCAACCGGTTGAACCACTCATATGTTGGTCCCTCCAGTGTGGAAAGGAACCAACGGCATAAGTATTCATCCGAGGCCCCCATCATCATCATGCTATTTTGATAGCGGCTATAATGCTCTTGGGGATCCGTCTTCCCCTCATACGGCTTGATGGGTTGCCCCCGATATTTGTGGGGGATTTTGGCCGCCAACACCCTTGGGGTGAAGGGTGTCCTAGTGCGGAGTTGGATGAGGGGCTCGCCTGAGCCCTCGGCAAGCTTACGTTTCATTTCCTCTACTTGCGCCCGGAGGTCAGCGTACTCTGGGTCCGGCCTAGCTGTGGAAGCCGTCGGGGGAGCCTGACGGTTCTCCTCAAGTTGACGGAGGAGGGCCTCGATGATTTCGTCCTTGGGATCCTTCGGGACAACCCCTTGGGAGTTGGCCCGGAAGGATTGCGCCTGATTGATCTGGTGCCTGGCGTCATCGGCATGGAGGAGGGCTTTGCCCTTGCTCCGGGGTGGAGGTATGCCCTCGGCTCCCGAAGCGGAGGCTCCACTCTCCTGAGGCCTGCTGAACTCCAGTTTGCCGAGGCGGTCTTGGACCCCTCGGCGCACGGGAGCTCCCCCAAGCCTCTCAAGTGCAGAGGTCCGGGGTTTCTCCTTCATCAAGGGACGTTTATCCCTGGATTGGGCCTCTTGGGAGGCGGTATCCTGCGCCATAACCCCTTCGGCGTTTCCAATCCCCGGGGGAGGATTGTTGAACAGAGGAGGGAGCGGTGGTAATTGAATAACATTCCCTCCAGCGTAGGGCTGGTGGGGTGCTTGAGAGGCGAGGGCTCCGGAATTGAGAGCCATGTTCTGAACAAAGGCCGCGAAGGCAGCCTGAAGATCGATGGCCGGGGCCGGAGGGGGAACTTGGTTCTCACTCCGATCCCTCCTTCGATTATCAAGGCCAATGCGGGCATCAGGGGTGTTCTTCTGCAGCTGTTGCCGGAGGTCAGCAGTAGCCTGCTCCAATTCGAGGATGATACCACCCTCGGGTACCAAGAGCCTATTGGAGGCCTCAGCCCCGTTGGTTTCGCCGGGGGCGGCGTGGTTCTCCTCCAGAGTTTTGGATTGGGCACGAGTGGTTCTTCCCATTTTTGGTGAGTGTTTTGTGTTTGGTAGAGGGGGAGGGTTTCTTACTTGATAGTTCAGACCTCTCAACGAGAGCACCAAATGATGGATAGTCTACCCGGGGGGTATCTTATCCGAGGGGTTATTGCGGAAATAACTAGAGAGAAGTCAGAGCAAATAGGAGGAGAGAGAGTCGATTTTATTAAATGAACTCAGCGTGGTTTACAAGGAGAATAAGGGCTGCTATTTATAGCAGCAATAAATGCGATGAGGGGACACGTGTCAGTAATCCAACGGCCGAAGGGTCACATCAGCCGGTTGGCACCGGCAGTGGTACGTCCACCGCATTGAATGCGGTTGGTGGATGTGACGTGGTATTAAATGCGGTGGTTGGCTGTCTCTAAAAGGAATCTTCGATGATTGAGCTAGTTCAGCCGAAGGCTCCCCGTGTAGCCGAAGGCTCCTGGCGTAGCCGAAGGCTCCCCGTGTAGCCGAAGGCTCCGTGTGTGGCCGAGGGCTTGGTTCAGCCGAAGGCTTCCCCTGGTGCCGAGGGCATGAGAATGCCGGAGGCTCATGTCTTCGCCCGTTTCCTCCCAGCAGCTTCTTATGCCAGAGAAGGCTATCTTGTGAGTTTTGGAGCCTTCGGCCAAGGAGGCCGAAGGCACCTCAATGTGTATTCCGGGCTACTTTGAGGCTTGGGCCGTTGTATTTGGGCCTGAGATGTCCTCTGGGCTCAATGGATTCGTGTAGGAGAAGTAGGAGTCTATGGGCCGGGGGTTCCTGGGCCATATACTCCATCACATATGATTTCTTTGTGTTTCTTTTTGTTGATAACTTTAAATTTTTTGTTTTTTATTGTTTCTTATTGTTTCTTATTGAGAATTTTTATGAATCCGACTTTATCATGTTATGTATACATTGTTAGATAATGTTGTGGTCACTAAAATAAATGAATATTTTGAAAAGAGACACCACTCAACAAAAGCAACTATACACAAGAAATAGCAACAACATACAACAACAAGAAAAAACATGCAACAAGAAACAAAATAGATAAATACAATACATACAAGTTTCCAATGATGTTCAATTTGTGATCAGAATTATCATTACAACCAAATCGCTTTAAGCGTTTCTATAAGCGTGAGAAAACAAAAATTGTTAAATAGCACCTGCTTTGTACCATATACTAAATTTATTTCTTCTAGCATTTGCAAACTTTTCATCTACTAGATTGTAGTAATCCCGCCAATCACAAAAACACCTCAATCATCTGATTTTGCCTACCATCCCCATACATCCCTGTCCAATAAGAAAGTATGTCTCCACTTTAGTGACAGCATAGATGAGCATAAAGAGAAAAACTTGACAACAAAAATAATGATCATAACAAAACATATTGCAAAGGTGTGATAATAAGTCCACTTTTTCACAAAAACGGAAACAAAAGTGCATTCTTAGGAAAAGTACATATCTATATTATAAGGAGTATTTTTTTATAAATAAATGCTGCAGCAATACGAAAAATAAACCTATCAGATGATTATTTTGCAGTAACACAGGTAAAGGATGTCAACATATAACCCTGTTTCACAATATCATTATACCCCCAAAGGCACTTGGGTTTACACAATAAAGAACACAGTGGGTGGATCACCGACTTGATGCAAAATATGTTGGAACTCTTAATCGTTGTCCCTCTCCGGTGGAAGACCACAAGGTGCAAACATTTTGTGCATGAAATTATCACACTCATCCTATAGATTCATCCTCAGCAATAGCAAAGTAAGACAACATTGGGTAATGTCCAAAAATAAAAGGCATAGCCAATATCAATAGAAACGGGTAATTTCCACATGAATGAAGTGGACAGATGGTAGCGGTGGGGAGCTTCTGGATCCTGCCCCTTTCGTTGAGGTACAGGGTTCAATCCCCATGTGCCCCATTTTTGTTTTGTTTTTGTAAAATATCATTATTTTGAAGTTTAAATAACTTTACGTAATTTAAATTTTTGGATAAATTATTAAAAAAAATTTACTGTTAGGATTCAATATTAAATGTATGATATTTATGAATAGTTTTTTCCCATATTGTATCCGGATTTAAAAAATGGAGCACCGGTAGTAAATTGGACGTTAATTCAAATGATTCGCCATTATTAAATGAAAAAATGAATCAAATAATTGTTAAATCTGAAATTATGATGACTAATTGTCTACAGGACCAACATGTTGAAACCTAAGAAGGTACATTTGTAGAATTGTAGAATGAAATATATACTTCGAATGTAATTTTTGTGTAATGACTATCTTAATATTCTGATAATGTACATTAACTATGAAACATTATGTTATTTTAGAGCATGTTGGGTAGTACTCGAATATGATGTATTGACTGATTCTACTGAAATTTATGAAGTTACCGCTAAAGTGACTGGATTGGTTGATTCTACTTATTTATGAAAAAATATTCAAAATATATTTTATTAATAAAGTAAAGAAAAAATTATAGCATCGCCAATACAGCCAATACAACTGAAATATACTATGATGCGACTGAGTTGACTAAAGTATGAAAGATAGCTCAAATGATTTTATACAGTAACTTCAGTCAATATAGCCAGAAAAGTCACTCTAAACTTACGTTTTCTTATTATTACACAATTCAATGCGCGAAATCAAAAGTTACGTGTTTGGTAAATAAACCTAATAAGCCGGAAAAAAATTGCATAACGGGCTCTTATTAATTAGAGTTACATTAGAGTAGGGACCCCGCGATCCTGATTTTCTGGGTCCGCCACTGAACTCAGATGCGAGTTTTGACCCAGTAACAGGAGCAGCTACGGCCCGGTGTATAATACGCAATTGCAGGGGTGAGGTTCTAATTTCTGCTTGGAGGAGACTTCCTAAGGCTGAGGTTTTAGCTTGTGCAAATGTGGTTCAGATTGCAACGACCTGGATCAATATGTCGCTCATCATTGAAGGAAACTGTGCTGTGATCAAGATTAGTCTGTCCACGCCGGGCAGAGATGCTTCTCAATTTGGGAACCTGTTACAAGAGGTGAAAGGGCTGACTTCCGTCTTCCTAGATGTGCGCTTCAACTTGGGTTAAGAGGGAGGCTAATTGTGCAGCCCATAAGTTAGCTCAATTAGCCAAGGAAAATGATGAGGTAGTGGTGTTACGGCTACTCGGCTAGAGTCTCCTTGGAAGATTAATAACACTCTAAACTTTGATTGTAGTCCTGCATCTTCTATTCATTTTCTTTTGTTTCCGCAAAAAAAAAAAAAAAAAAAAAGACTAAGGTTGAGAGGGCGTTTGGCAACACTGTTTTTCGGCTTATCAGGCTTATCAGCCAACTATTTCACCAAACACGTAATTTTTTCTTTCGCGCGCTGAATTGTGTAATAAGCAGAAAAAGTAAGGTTGAAGTTACTTTTATGGCTGTATTGGCTGAAGTTACTGCAGACGACCATTTTAGCTATTTTTACATATATTTTTTTCTTTATTTTATTAATAAAATATATTTTGAAAATATTTTTTTCTTAAATCAACAGAATAAGTCAATGCTGCAACTTCAACCAGAACTTCATATATTTCAACAGAATCAGCCAAAACTGCCGATTTTGGTGCTACCAAACGGGCTCTGAATTTGTCATCGAATTTGTTGCTACTGTAATCAAGAAGGATGTAATGTACCTGTGTTTATATGCCCCTAGCCCAAATGCGGGACTGCCTATTGCTGGTTGCTGAAATTTTTCCCACGGTCGCCGCTGTCAATCTTCCAGAATCTCGCCGCTATCGCCACTGTCTGCCACTGAAGTTTAATTTGCTGCCAACGCCACCAGACTGACCTTAGTTATGCAAGGAAATTGTGGGTCAGTTAATTATAATAATAAATGAAATTAGAGGTAGAAAAGTAATGTCTAATTCTATTTAGGGAAAACCAAACACATTGTGTTATTTTTAGTCGTATAGTGAGCAATAACCTTAGCTTCAAGAAAAGAATCTGTGTAATATGTTGATAAATAATGTGTGTTGGTAGTAGTGGCGGATCAAGAAAAATCCGTTATTGGGGGCATAAACTATTTAAGTTAGAGATTATAATATTAACAAAAATTATATACCCAATGTGATTCTCAACAAAACTGAATGAACTATTTAGAGCTTGTTTGGTGAGCGTGTTTTCCAACTTATCAACCAGCTTTTTCACCAAAAAACGTAACTTTTGATATCTCCCTCTAAATTGTGTATAATAATAAGAAAAAGTAAGGTTATAGTTAGCCTTCTGGCTGTATCGGCTAAAATTACTGTAAAGAATCATTTTAAATATTTTTAATATAAATTTTTCTTTATTTTATTAATGCAATATATTATATATATAATTTTATCATAAATCTGCAGAATCAGCCAATACAGCCACTTCAGCAAGAACTTCATAAATATCAATAGAAACAGTCGATTCAGCCAACTTCAATGTTACAAAACGGGCTCTTAGATTTGAATAGACTCCGATATCTTACGTCTTGTTAACCTAGATGATTTACGGTATCGCCTAATAACCTATGTACTTATTAAATCATCAATTATAACTATATTTTAGTAGTCCACTCGGTTTATCAAGTATCTTTTAGTCTGAAGGCATCAATATGACATACTCCCAAGAAAGAAGCCACATGTTTGAATTTCATTTTAGTTCACACGTGTTGGCCTTAAGATAGACCATATGCTCCGTATAATCCTATCCTATCCTATCCTATATACCTAAAAGCACAATCCCTCTCCTAAACTTTTTCCCGCTTCTCTCACTCATGACTCATCTAATAGCTTCTCTCCCAATTTACTGCTTATGGACGGTTACCGAACCTTTTTTTACTGATTTCTTGCTCAAAAATCTTACGTTTCCTTTTCCAGCCACAAATTAAGCGCAGTCAACTCTTCCTCAATCGTACGACGCAAATTCAGCGCAGTCAATTCTTTTCCACTGATTTTTCAGAATGCGTTCTCTCGCCTCGGACATCAATGTCCATGCCTTCGTCCCTTTTCTATCATCTTTGTGCAACGACGACATAAGTGAACCCCTTCACCCATTCATTGACTTCCTTCAGTGATTTCCCGCATTCTTCTTTCACTGGAAAGTAGGAAACCATCTGAGTAGGAAACCATCTGAGTACAAACGTTCGTAAATATCTTCTTTGGCAGTTTCATTTCTACATCTGTACCAGTTTTTTCATCGCAGGTATTTTCACAATTTCATCCTCCTTATGATTTCATTCTCCAACTATGATTTCCATTTCCAATATTCTTTATTCGAATTTCACTTCAGGTTTTTGTTTTTAGTTTGAACGGAGGTATATGAGTATATCTTACATCAAATTGAGGTAATGATTGAGAACACCAGCATGAAACAGGAGCATGTAAATTTTTATTTGTATGGTTAGTGAGTTTGGAGCCAGTTTCAAGCAACAAGTTTACTACTTATTTGGCAAATGGCACTTTTGGAGCCAATTTTGGTTTTATACTTAACTTTTCTCCTTTAGATTTACTTTGATATTATTCAGACGGTATCTCCATCAACAATCAACAAGGTTTTGGCCAACACTTAATTTCCCTTCTATACTTCAGATCGAGCAAATTTGCTAGACTTCAAACCATTACGTGCTCTATTGCAGGTATCGATGAGTAGCAGTGTAGCACATGCTTCCTAATTTATTGAACCATCATTTGAATTTTAAAAAATCACCGTGGCACGGGAAGAAGATAGAAATAGGGGTCTGGGAAAGAAGAGTTATGAATATGGTTCTCCATGAGCTTCTTAAAAGTGATAGTTTTATTTTTGGTAGTTTCTATGGTACTTACAAGGTACCATACCTTTGTCCACATGGACCAATGAAAAGGTAGCAGTTGAATTATTTAAATCTAAATTAAAATTGATAAAGTGATGTGGTCCAATCAAATGAATGATAGGTACGGTACCCCTGTTTTTAGAAAAGTACCGGAGTTGTCGCCTTTATTTTTTTTCATCTTTCTCTAAGCATATTGATCTATTTTTTACAATTACATAATGGTTTTTGTTGTGAAAGTAGAGTATTGGTTGATATAAAGATAGCTTTAGAAGTGAACATATTTAATAGTGAGAGACAAAATTTATACTACGTATTATTCATTTCAGACAAATGATCTATGTTGCGCTCTACAAAATTTATCATGTGTAACACGATGAATGACCAAAATTAATTATATTTATGAATTAAGCAAATTTAGTCTATCTAAATATGTAAATTTATTGTATTTATATATTCTTTTTAGAGAACTTAAATATTTCTTATAAACACTTTTATATATTTATTGAGAGTGAATGTCATGTGATGCTATTAAGGAATATATATATAGGCACAATCTGATCCATGAACTAAAATGAACATAGCTGAAGTTGATATGATTTCAAGGACGATGTAATACTAAAAGTCTACAACCGTTCTTAAATAAGTGGAATATATATAATTTTACATTATTCACATGTTCTACTTGATTATCTTTTATCTTTGATGTATGCATTAATATGTTTTTTTTAAAATATTATTAAATTTGTCTCATTCTAAATTTTCAAAATCTGATTTTTTAAATGTATTTACTAATAGAGAATAGAGAATTATATATATATTAATGGTCAAATTTGTGTTTCGACAAATATGAAAAGTTGATTGTTGCATTTATTTAAGAACATAAATTTTTAGCGAAGATGAATTTCTTGAATGTTAACTTATGAATGATACAAGTTTATGTGTTTTTACGAATGAGTTAGACATCATAGCCTCTTGAGTAACGCCTTCATATTAATTGAAATTTGTTATTACATTCGTTCCACTAACATTGAGACATGATAACATTAACACGGTTATTAAGAAAAATGAGTTTGTGTGATTGACATTGAATTGATAAAGTAAGAACAAAGTAATAATGATTTAGAACCATACAATTTTAGTGAGACAAACCAAAAAGAAAAGACAACAATTTTAGCTGAACGGATGAAATATATGTTATAGTAAAAAAACAAACCATCAAGAAAACTTTCCATATTAATTATATTATGGTGTATAGAAAACTGTAGATTTTGGTTTTTGAGTTCTTCATAAACGCTCTATTCAATTTTTATCACCGTATTAATCAACCATTAAAAGAAATCACTTACTGTAACGGAATCCCGTGCAACGCACGGGTGAGAATCTAGTAGGTTAGAAAGCACATCCAAAAGAAAAATATTCACACCCTTTAGTTTTCTTTTTTCCACTTTATTTTTGTGATTTTTTAAACACACTTATTCTTTATACGGTTATAAACTTACCAAGAACATAAGTATTTTCATATTTTTGTAATATGTTTCCTGCTTTTCTATATTATTATCTTTCCATCATGTCATCAATTTTCATTGCACAGAATCCATCTTAAAATCCCGTTTAAAAGTTAATGATACAATTGAAAAAAGAACGAGTTCGTTGCGTTTATTTTTTTGACAAAAGTTTGTTGCGTTTGTTAAGATTAGACCTTTACAATATGATAAATAGAATAATATATACTCCGTAATATATATGTATTCTTACTTTGTAATGCTAGCTGGTACACATTGTCCAATTATTATGAATGTCAATGTATAAAATATCTGGTGACTTGAGCATAACTTTGTAATTAACTAGCATTTCACTTTTTAAGGAACGGTGAATTAATTGATAAAAACGAAGTACTAGATTAATTTGACTTAATTAAGAATTTTTAAATTCGAATCTAGTAATGAATTTGTTTTCTAAATCATACGTACGTTCTACTCCGTATCTCTTACGTAGGAACTATCTTTAATTGGGGGCAAGCAAAATAATTTATTGGGGGCAATTTTTTTTTTTACAAAGGAATGTGTATTTATTAATGTATGCTCCTAATCAATTATGAAAATGTTGTTGGGGGCATGTGCCCCACTCCTTTGAAGGTAGATCCGCCCCTGACTTGATAGAAAATAGACCCAATGAGTATCCCAACAATGTGAGTATAAATAATGGAATTATAGAAAATTGTGTCTAACATGGTAGAGTTTTGTCATTCCTTCGACCCAAAAGGTGAAATATCATCCACCTTAAACACCTCACACCCTAACTCAATAGAACAATGGAGGAATAAATCACGATATGATCTCAAATAATTTTTTAGTGAGCTGGTTCAAGCTCTGGTGTATACAACAAACTGTTACGATTAGGCAAAGATAAACGATAAATTAAGAACAAGAACACAAGAATTAACGTGGTTCACGCAATCGGGGTGATTACGCTAGTCCACGGCGAACGAGAGAGAGGATGTATTATTATCAGCGTCCCAAGAGGTTTACAAGTACATAGGAGTCGTTTAAATAGGTTTAAGAAAACCTAATCAGAGATTAGAGCCGCAGGCCCTAATTAAAATCAAGCCCGTAATTAAAATTCCCGTAGACCCGGTCGGGTGCCCCCCTTGACCCGGTCGGGTCTCTTCACAAATTTCACACCCGGGCTGATACCAGGGTGGGTATCCAAAACAGAAGGTTTCTGCTTCGCTGACCCGGTCGGGTCCGTCACCTGACCCGGTCGGGTCTCACGTCCAGTGAGCTCCCAGGTTTCTGCTTCAACATACCCGGTCGGGTCTCTTGATATACCCGGTCGGGTATCTTCTCCTGCATTCCAGACAAGGCTCCATCTTCAACAATCTCCCACTTGGAGGCTTGGTCAACAATTATCTGCCATCCAAGAACATGTATCTTCTGTAAAACCCCTGATTTCTCTCTCTTCCTCTCTCGTCCGCGCCTTCTCATCAAGTATCTGGAAGGCCCGTTGCAGCCATGCATAGCTTCAACTTCTCCATTGTCACCACCTTGGTAAGCATGTCTGCTGGATTCTTCGTACCAAGGATCTTCTTCAAATTTATAGTACCATCTTCAATCAATTCTCGAATGAAATGATACCTCATCTTGATGTGTTTCGTTCTGCTATGAAACACCGGATTCTTCGCGAGATGAATAGCACTCTGGTTGTCACAGTACAGACCACAATCCCCCTGTTTCATGCCCAACTCTGAAAGAAAGTTCTTCAACCAAATCATCTCCTTGGCCGCTTCAGCAATAGCCATATATTCTGCTTCTGTGGTTAAAAGAGCTACACTCTTCTGTAATCTGGACATCCAACTGATTGCCGTACCTCCAATAGTGAATATGTAACCCGTAGTGCTCTTCCCGGAATCATGACAGCCCCCCAAATCAGCATCTGCAAAACCTTCTAGAATTGCCCCATTCCTCCTGAAACAAAGAGCAGTTCTAGAGGTGCCTTTCAAGTAGCCTAGCAACCACTTGACTCCTTCCCAATGTTCCTTCCCTGGATTTGACATAAACCTGCTAACAACTCTCACTGCATGAGCAATGTCTGGCCTTGTTGACACCATCGCATACATCAAACTGCCAACTGCTGATGCATAAGGAACTTTAGCCATCTCATCTTTGTCTTCATTGGTCTTCGGAGACTGCTGTTTGGAGAGTTTCAACTGACTCCCTAACGGTGTACTCCTTGGCTTGGCATCCGTCATTCTGAACTTCTCAAGGACCTTCTGAATGTACTTCTGCTGTGAAAGCTTTAAAGTACCTTCCACCTTGTCTCTGACTATGCTCATCCCAAGAATCTGTCTCGCCTCCCCTAAATCCTTCATCTCAAATTCTTCAGACAACTTCTTCTTGAGCTTGTTGATCTCCTGCATGTTTGCTCCAGCCACTAACATGTCATCAACATACAAAAGAAGAATAATGTATGAAGACTCGAATTTCTTTAAGTAACAGCAATGGTCCATCTTGCATCTAGTGTACCCATTCTGCTGCATAAAACTGTCAAACTTCAAGTACCACTGTCTAGGAGCTTGCTTCAGCCCGTATAGACTCTTCTTGAGTTTGCACACCATCTTCTCTTTACCACTCACTGGGAAACATGCTGGTTGGGCCATGTAAATGTCTTCTTCAAGGTCACCATGAAGAAAAGCAGTCTTCACATCCAGCTGCTCCAAATGCAAATTTTCAGCAGCAACGATACCAAGGATCAACCTGATAGTAGTCATCTTCACAACCGGAGAGAAGATTTCATTGTAATCAACCCCCTTCTTCTATTGGAACCCCTTGACAACTAGCCTCGCCTTGTATCTTTTGCTCCCATCAGCTTCATCTTTGATTCTGAACACCCACTTGTTCTCCAAAGCTTTCTTTCCCGGTGGTAGCTTGACTAAGGACCAAGTTTGGTTCTTGTCAAGTGAATCTAACTCATCCTCCATGGCCTTCTTCCACTGTATGGAATCTTTCATGGTCAGCGCCTCTGAGTAAGATTCTGGCTCTCCATTCTCGGTCAGCAACAGATAATTTGCTGAAGGAGAATATCTGTTAGGAGGTCTTCTGATTCTAGTGGACTGTCTGACTTGAGGAGTAGCTGCCTCTGAATTTTCACCATCTTCATCACTCCCACTATCTTCAGACATTCCTGTATCTCCTGAGCTCCCACTGCTCCCTGAGCCTCCTGCTGTCTCATCACAACCAACAGGTTGTGCTATGTCATCTTCAGTCATCCCGTCAAACACCACTTGTTGCTTGTTTTCTGGTTGCTTGGCTTTGCTAGTTTCTGCTGCAAGACCATCTTTATACAGGGCATTCTCGTTGAAGGTGACATCTCTACTTCTGATAACCTTCTTGCTGTGGTTGTCCCAGAACCTGTAGCCCATGTCATCCATCCCGTACCCAATAAAGATACACTTCTTTGCCTTTGCCTCGAGCTTGTCACTATCTGCATATCTAACTTTGACATAAGAAATACAACCAAAAACTTTCAAGTGAGTAAGGGATACCTCTCGACCTTTCCATTCCTCTTCTGGAATTTTGAAACCTATGGGAGATGAGGGTCCTCTGTTGATCAAATAGGCTGCTGTGTTCACCGCATCTGCCCAGAACATCTTAGGAAGTCCTGCATGCAATCTCATGCTCCTGGCCCTCTCATTCAGTGTTCTGTTCATCCTCTCTGCAACACCATTTTGTTGTGGTGTTTCTGGAACCGTCTTCAGCATTCTGATCCCCTGTTCAGCACAATACTCTACAAACTTTGTGCTACTGTACTCACCCCCATTATCACTCTTTAAACACTTAATCTTGAGATTTGTTTCATTCTCAACTGCAGCTTTGAACTTCTTAAAAGTGTTAAAGACATCGGATTTATTTTTAAGAAAATAAACCCATACCTTCCGTGTAGAGTCATCAATGAATGTAACATAGTAACGGGAACCTCCAATCGAAGAGACCTTTGTAGGTCCGTAGACATCTGAATGAATCAACTCCAGCCGCTCAGTCTTGGGTTGCTGCCCTGTCTTCACAAAGGTTACCCTCTTTTGTTTGCCTAGAACACATGGCTCACAAAAGCTCAACTTTGAATTCTTCAAATCTGGGATTTTGCCCTTTGAAGACAGCATCTTCATTCCGTTCTCACTTATGTGCCCAAGTCTTTGGTGCCACAAAGTAGAGACCCCTGTATCTTCAACTGCTGCGTTTTCCCCATCTGTGGATACTTCAACCATGTACAGGGTACCATGCTTCTGTCCACGAGCAATGACCAGCTTTCCCTTTGTCACCTTCCATTGCTTGTTGCCAAAACTAACGTTATGGCCTTCCTCATCAAGCTGTCCAACTGAGATCAACATCTTCTTCAGGTCTGGAATATACCTCACATCTTTCAGCCTCCAGGTTGTACCTAAAGAGGTACTGAGATCAACATCTCCAATACCCGTGATCTCCAGGGATTTGTCATCCGCCAAACGAACTCTTCCGCTGTAGGGCCTGAAATTTTTCATCAAATCCCTGCAATGACAAGCATGAAACGACGCACCTGGATCCATGATCCAGGACTCAACTGAATTCTCAACACTGCAAATTAGAGCATCTTCATAATCCTCTGCCACGTTCACCTCCTTCTTGCCTTTGTCTGCAGGGGGTTTTGGGCACTGATTTCTGAAGTGTCCATTCTCTTTGCAATTCCAACAATTGATGTCCTTCCGGTTCTTGGATTGCCCTCTCTTTCTCGACTTCGATCTTCCCTTCTTGTTACCCCCTCTAGTGGATTTTCTGCCCCTATCTTCAGTACTCAACAAACTGTTGGAGCTATCCCCCGAACTCCTCCTCCGGATATCCTCACCAAGGATTAAGTCACGAAGACCTTCAAAGGTAAGCTTAGTGGTTCCAGATGAACTACTAACCGCTGTGACTGTACCGGACCAACTATCGGGCAAAGATGATAACAAAAGTAACGCTTGGACTTCATCATCGAATTTAATCTCAACCGAGCCTAACCTGGATATGATTGAATTAAACTCGTTGATGTGATCTGCCACGGATGCACCTTCCTTCATTCTTGTATTCACCAACTGTCTAATCAAGAAAACCTTGTTTGCTGCTGAGGGTTTCTCATACATGTTGGATAATGCCTTGAGCAGTCCAAAGGTTGTCTTCTCGTTGACGATGTTGTAGGCAACGTTCTTCGCCAACGACAACCTCACCACACCAAGAGCCTGTCGATCCAACAAATTCCATTCCGCCTCCGTCATCGTTTCTGGTTTGTTCTCAGACAACGGTTGATGAAGCTTCTTCTGGTAGAGATAATCCTCGATCTGCATCTTCCAGAAAGCGAAATCTTGACCATCAAATTTATCGATCTTAACCTTCCCTTCGTCAGCCATAGCTCTGATACCAATTGTTACGATTAGGCAAAGATAAACGATAAATTAAGAACAAGAACACAAGAATTAACGTGGTTCACGCAATCGGGGGTGATTACGCTAGTCCACGGCGAACGAGAGAGAGGATGTATTATTATCAGCGTCCCAAGAGGTTTACAAGTACATAGGAGTCGTTTAAATAGGTTTAAGAAAACCTAATCAGAGATTAGAGCCGCAGGCCCTAATTAAAATCAAGCCCGTAATTAAAATTCCCGTAGACACGGTCGGGTGCCCCCCTTGACCCGGTCGGGTCTCTTCACAAATTTCACACCCGGGCTGATACCAGGGCGGGTATCCAAAACACAAGGTTTCTGCTTCGCTGACCCGGTCGGGTCAGTCACCTGACCCGGTCGGGTCCGTCACCTGACCCGGTCGGGTCTCACGTCCAGTGAGCTCCCAGGTTTCTGCTTCAACATACCCGGTCGGGTCTCTTGATATACCCGGTCGGGTATCTTCTCCTGCATTCCAGACAAGGCTCCATCTTCAACACAAACCACCTTATTAGATAAAACTAACATAGTCGTTGCGGGTAATTAAACCTAAAACTTGATCCTAACTACTTTACTCAGAAATTAGAATAGTTAAATATGCAGTTTTTCCTAGTAAGGAGATGCTTTGGAGTTCGGTTATTTCACAACTCACGAGTTTAAAAGTTATGGGAATCACCGAACGATCGACTTTGTATTCTGTCTATATTGAAAACAAATGTTACGTGTACCAAATGTTGAGATGGCCGAGTTGGTCTAAGGCGCCAGATTAAGGTTCTGGTCCGAAAGGGCGTGGGTTCAAATCCCACTCTCAACATATAGTTTTTCGAGTATTTTGTAAGGGTGATTGTGGACATAAATATGATCAATAGTGTTTTTGGTATGAATATTTATTTTCAAGTCAATTTTAAAGTTGGGATTTCTGTTATAAAAAAAAAAAATGATATCAGCTAAATGTAGTGATGGCAACGGGTACACATAAAATTGAAACCGCCCCGTTGGATAAATGTTTGCCCCAAAACTAACCCATTACCCATTCGGGTAATTTTTATTTGAACAGTACCCGCCTCAACGGAGAATCGGTTTATCCACGGGTAACCGTTTCCCCAAATGATACCAAATAACAAAAAAAAATTGGAAAACAAATAACCAATTTCGAATCCTACTTGTTATTTATATATTCAAAGCAGCCTAAAACATACTCCCCTCCGTTTCTAAAAGAACCTCACACTTTCCTTTTTTGGATGTGCCAAAATAAAAGTCACACTTCCCTTATTTCCTTATTTGGCAAAGAAATCTACATCCAAACAGTGTCAAACAGTGCCAAACAGTGTCCAAACAGTGCCAAACAGTGTCTAAACAGTGTTTTCTACAGTAAAGTCAATTTATTTCCTTAATAATCGTGAAGTCAAATTGTGTCTTTCTTTTAGAAACGGAGGGAGTACAAAACTAAATATTTAAGAAATCAAGTAGACTAGCCTAAATTCATTAGTATGACATGCACCTAATATCTCTTGTAACATAATTAAAAAAAAGTACTAATCATCCCAGAATCCAAATTACAAAAACAGGTTTAGGCCTATATTTAGTTTTAGGCCTAAAAAAGTAGTATACTTTTTAGCATTATTAATATGATATACGACAGTATACCACTTAGTATACATAATTTAGCATATATACTTATTATTCTTATACCACATTCAGGGGAGTATATAAAAAGTAAAAATCCATTAATAATGTTACGGATCGGGTAACGGTGCGAGTACCCGCACCATTAGTGAACAAGGCGGTTTCGGGGCGGATAACGGGATGGATTAATATAGAACCATAACCGCACCATTAACCATTTAAAAAATTCGGGTATTCCTCGCCCCGTATCCATTCCCCAGTCAAACCGGTTTTCCCCAGTTTGACCAAATCGGTTCGGTGCGGGTATCCAACGGGTCGGCCGAAATTGTCATCTCTAGCAATGTTTAAACGGCCAACACCTAAATGCTAGGTTTATTGGCGTTTCTAATTTTAGCTGTTTGGGAGGAAAAGTCAAATAAAAAAGCTGATTAACCAAACACTATATTAGCTGATTAATCTGGTCAAAAAGTCAAATAATAGTCAAATCAACCAAAAAATGAATGTGTAAATTTGATTTATCAGCGAGTTTGTTAAATATTTTGTAAAAGATGTATGTGACCTGGGGCGGAGCCAGGGGGTCAGGGTGGTGCGCTGAAAGTTCAAAAACGTAGAGCTCTGAAATACCTTCGATTTGATATATTAATAATATTATGGGTCTCGTAACTTATTACTGGTAAAAAGTTATGACTTTTGGAAAAATCAGCATCATCTTAACTTGAAATAAGTAAAATTTGATATGGGATGTTGATTGTATTCTTAAATTTAAAAATAAATCACCTTATTCGGTCATTAGTTGTGTGAACATTATGATAAATTACATACTCCTCCCTCCGTCCCAATATAAAAGGCACATTTGCGTTTCTAGATTTTTTAAGGGTGAACACTGTTTGACACTGTTTAGACACTTTTTGGCACTGTTTGGACACTGTTTGGCACTGTTTGGCACTGTTTGGCACTGTTTTGCACTGTTTTGATGGCCAAAAAGGGAAATGTGCCTTTTATATTGGGACGGACCGAAAAGGAAAGTGTGTCTTTTATATTGGGACGGAGGGAGTATATATTAATACATTAACCTAAAAATGCTCATTAAACTATCATTTATCTCAACTACATATGAAGCATTTAACTGAAATATCGTATAATAACTATTCATCATTTTGATACTGTATATTATTAAATTCTGACCCCCTCGCGCATTTTTCTGGCTCCGCCCCTGAATGTGACGTTCTTTTGTGATTATTTTGTAAAAAATGAATCTGGCTTTAGACTAGAAAATCGTATATATTTTTTTTTGGTACATCGGAAAGGAAATATACTAGAAAATCGTATATGAAAAGGTATAATTTCAATTCATTTATAGAGATGATTTTTTTAATAAAAAGAAGGTTTAAATACATTTTTAGTCCCTACAAATATGACACACTTTATTTTAGATCCCAGCAAAATATATTTTATTTGTTTTTCATCTCTGTAATATGCACCATTTTGGTTTTAGTATTTCTCATTCTTTAAACTCAGAAAGTAAATGTATTATAAGAAACATAAGAACTTGATCAAATAAAATTATACTACGTAATAAACATAAGAAAACGAATCAAATCTAACTAAATTAAACCTAATGTTGTGCACCTTGGTAAACTGAACCGAACTGAACTGGACAGAAACCAAACTGAAACATAAATGATATTAGTTTGGTACAAATTCTCTCAACCCGAATAAACCGAAACCGAACTTGAAGAAAACCGAACCGTAAACCGTTTTGTCCACCCCTAGTTGAATCTGATGAAAATTTTATATTTCAAATACTCCCTCCGGTTCACATTCTTCTTTACACTTTCCTTTTTGGGCCGTCCCAGAATCATCTTTACACTTCCTTATTTGCCTTATTTGGCAAACAAATCTACACAAAACAGTGCCAAAAAGTGTTCAAATTGTGCAAAACTGTGAAGTCAAAGTGTAAAGAAGAATGTGAACCGGAGGGAGTACATTTTAGGAAAAAGAGAAAGTAATAACTCCAACTAGGATCCGGAAAAAACGGTTTGGTTTAATCGAAGCCGAACAAAAAAATACTAGTAGTGTTTTGGTTTGGTTTAGGTTCACCTAAGTAAACCGTTTCGTAACAATTGCCTAAATCCGAATGGTTTGGTGTGGTTTGGTTTTAAACCGATAAACAGTAAACTGAACCCAACAACTTCTAATATTTATAAAAATACATTTTATCTACCCTCATTATTCATCTTTAAGATATAAATAAATAACTTAGATATGAAAATACATATTGAACGTTTACAATTATAATTTTTACATATTTCATACATTCATTATGACAAAGTTAGCTAATAAAACTATCATGTATTTGTTATATCTAAAATATAAAACTTGACCAAATAAAATAATAAATTAAACATATGCAACCGAATCAAATCAAACTAAGTTGAACCTAATAATTTTTACTTTGGTAAACCGAACTTGAAACTAAAACGAACCGAAACCAATCCAAAACCGAAGCGGGATACAAATGGTTTTAGTTTGGTACAATACCTCCCAACCCGAATAAACCGAAACTGATGAAAACCAAACCCTTAAATCGACTTGTCCACTGCCAATAATGGTCCTTGACCGGGTATAACATGCCATAGCAGGTCACTTTGAAATAGAAACTACACGTATATAATCTATAAAATCGGAATTGTGCTCATTCTTCTTTTAATAATTCCAATCACCAAATCAATTTTTTACAAGCGTAGAAAACAGTGTGAAAGTTTAAAATTAGGGTTTTAAATTTAAAAACATATTTCTTTCAAAAAAATCTAAAAACGTACTGCATTATAAAAAAAAATATAACACTTTATTTCATATTCTTATTTTTAGGAAAAAAATTATTTATATTTTTTAAAGAAATAATTTTTTTGGGTTCCTTTACAAATCATGATTTTGTATTGATTGCGAAATAATTTTAAAATATTTCAATATTTTAATTAGAGACGTTTTTTTTACTTTTTTTATTTTACATACTATGTATACTTATATTCTTTATATTTTAGAATATCTTGCATATCATAAAACTTTTATTTGTAAATTTATATAAGTCTTTCCATATTTATATTTATATATTTATATTCTTTAATTTCATAAATGAAGTGCAATTCAAGTTCCAGTTTTATTTTTAGCACAACCTAGCTTATTTAATACTACTTTCGCCCCATAATGTAATATGCATTTGAGTTTGGTGAAGGGTTTAAGAAAATAAAAGATAAAGTTGTTGTTTTACCATTCTTACCTCCAAAAGGTAAGAAAGAGTAAGATGGGTATCTTACAAAATGTAATGTGGGAGTACAAATTAGGAACATGATCATATTCTTGTGACAATTAAAAAAAAGAGTAACTTAGTGGAGTAATATAGGTAACCAAGCACTCCAGTCTAGCTGGTTGCGAGGTTACTGTGCCTAGTGGGAGGTCTCGAGTTCGAATCCCGCTAGACACACAAGAGTTTGAAACTCAATAGAGTGAGTTTTAGCCCTGATTACTCCAGGCTCCCCAGACCCCCTCCCCCAGACCTCCTTGGAGTAAAAAAAACAAAAAAAAACAAAAGAAAAAACAAGTGGAGTAAGAAGTTGTTCCGTTCGTCTTAATCTTATTACTTATTGCTTATTCTTATTTTATTCAGATCAGATCAGAAAAATTCAGATCAGATCAGATCAGAAAGATTCAGATCAGATCAGAATCATTCAGATCAGATAAGAAACATTCAGATCAGATCAGAAACATTCAGATCAGATCAGGAACATTCAGATCAGATCAGG